>ML783509.1:178159-223886 GCA_009831015.1 Picea engelmannii
TTTTGAGTTTTCCTCCATTTGATCACCCTTTAAACAAATCATGACATAAAACTAATGGGCTTCGGGCTCTGCTCCTGCTAGCAATCCAGGAGTGACCTCCGAACGCCAACAGTATGAGAATTTTTTCTTTTTGATTTTGTTGTGAAGAAAATGTGTATCGACTTATTTGTTTTTCTTTGTCTCTTATAATTAGCATTCTATTCTTATATAGAATAATCAAGTTTCTTTAGTCGTTTAGTTATGAAAATTTAGGAGAGAAAATTTTCATTGTTATTGTGGTCAAAAGTGCTTTTCTATGATAGTTGAAATGCATTTCTTATAGCAAAAAACAAATTTCTACTATTAGTGAATTAGTTTCATTGCAATATTCTCTTTTAAGGTGTGTTTCTTTTTTTCTTTTGTTATGAATACAAATTGTTACTTGTGTATAATCCTTGACATTTCTATGTTCCTACTTAGCAATTGTGATTAGAAAAAAAATTGAAAAATGCAAAATGAACTATTTTTTCATAACAATTTACCAGATGCATGCAATTAATTACATTAAATCATATATATTATTGTGTTTATAGTTGCGTTAAAACATATAAATCATTGCATCTATTATCTTATAGAACCATTGTTCAAATATCTTTTAACCTTCCATGATATTTTATTGTCTTTGTTTCATTGCATCTTTATGCCCCTTTGGTCATGAATTTTGTAAACAAAAGAAATGCCATTTTCAATGGAACTTATTATTCAAACATAACAAATGTGTTTATTGTTTATACATCAAATGCAAAATAAATTGACCATGTGGTCTAATTTCCCTTTATTTCGACTACAAAAATTCCAGTATAGTGTAAGTGATTGCCTATTTGATGCACTTGCCTATGTGATTTCCTATTTGATGTTCTTGTTTTTCCCATCAAGGAATGTATATCTTTTGTCAATAAAAGCATAATTATTTGCTTACATTCCAAAATATTTTCACAATGTCAATGATCCTAGGACACAGTTGCATACAATGTATCTTTCTACATCACATGTATGTGGCTCTTCTGAGACTATTTTGTGGGGTGATATTTTCTATATCAAATGGCTTTTTAGGTGGTATCTATTTCAATTTTTTTGTGGTCATTCATAAAAGAAACAAATCATATTTGTTTCAATAAAAATAAGTCAAAGTATGAATACATACTATTGTTTCATGGCCAATATCGATCATATGGCCACCTTGAGCCATTTTTGTCATATAGACAAACAATGTCCAAAAAATGTTTATCTACTATCTCAAATTCAATAGAATGTCATAGTTCACTTGTAATGGAAAAAATTGACATGCAGTCCATCCAAAAATTGCCTGCAGAACACAATTTTTTTTATTGATTCTATTACTAAAGATTTTCATGACTCATTATTTGAATAAATTTGCAAATTTGCATAATATTTTGATGTTCCTTCATTGAGATAAACAATTTACCAAAATTTATATAGTGCATATATTGTACATGACAATAGATAAATTACATGTTTGAATAGATATATTGTACAAAATACTAATGACAAAGAGAAATGTATTGTTGATTGGTAACCTTATACCATCAATATATCAGTCGGATATCGACATGGTAACATAGAAGGATGTGATTTTTTAATAGAATGGTTATATGAACTAGTTACGTGAACATTTATGTCTGAATTATAGAGTCAAATATTCTTACTCTCAGATTCTGTTCAACTCAATAGTCTATGAATATAATCTATCTTACCCAATTTCATTTGGGACAATTTCATACACATTTCCAAAAATTGGTTTGAATATATTTTAGAAGCACTTGTCACATTCAATCAAATGAACATAATACCCATGCTATTGAAAAAAAAGTAAAGAAACTTAGTATAAAAAAATTATTTAGTGAAAAGAATATAAGTGGACATTTTTTTTTTTTTTTTTTAGCATTTTTTCATCATGTGCCAAGAGAAATAGAAGCAACAAAATCTTGTATACAAAAAAATATAAAACACAAATGAATAAAATAAAAGTAATAGAATAAAATGAAAATTTGAATTGCAATGAACACATAGTTAGCAGAATGATAGAAAACAACTCTATAAAAAGTTGGGAGAAATCATTTGCAAAATTGTGACACATGAAACAAGAAACAAATACATGGAGAATACATGCAAATGAAAAAATATATATATGAAAAAGAAGAAAAACAATTTTTGCATATCTAGTTTCAATTGACGACACACCAACAAATAGAAGATAAACAAAATTGTTTCACTCCAATTATGAAATTTGAAAACAATGCAAAAAAGCACTCAACAATAATCAATTACCTATTGTCATTCATAGAATCAATGATGTTAGAATATAATCTAATACTGTAATATCCCTCCAACTTAAATATTTGAATAATCTTAAGTGATTGTGATTATTGAATTATGACATTGGGAAAAACTTTGATTAACATTTTGATCAACATAGATAATTGATGGTAAAAAATACTTATGTAAATATCATTTTTAATTTATTTTATTTAAAATTACTTGAGATAAAATGATGATAGAACCTAGCTATGATAAGAGAAATACTTTATTCCATGGGAAAAGTGAAAAAAAGATAGAAACCACCAAGGTAAAAGTGTTTGTTTTCCACGAGGACAAGTGTGAAAATACCCCTAAGAGTGGGGGAGGTTAGGAAACAAGCTAGCAAGAATTTAGGCCGAGAATCCCAAGAGTTAGGGAGAAGGATAACAAGAAAGAGAAACAAAAACACCTAGGAAATCTATTATTCTCATCTTGGTAAAACAAGGGAGAAGAAACAAGTATGGTGCAAACAAGACGTTGTTGAGTACTTGTGCATAATTAGATCTTGGTGGTTCTGAGAAAGAGCCAAGTTCTAGAAATTACCTCGAGAAGGTTATTGACATTTTCAGTTTCCTATGGATTAAAGTATTTGGATCGGGGGTGACCATAGTTAGTAGTCTGTGGCTGCTCTATTCTATGGTTGGGAGGAACTATAATCTCTCCTTAATTTGTCCTAGTAAGGCATTGTGGTTAATATATGTGTATCTATCTTTGTTATTTTATTTCTCTAGAATTATTAGCTCAAATGGTTACAATTTTAGTTGCATGCCAGTTTACCTTGTCTCTATATATACTTATAGTAATATATTGCTGGAGATATTGACGTGAAAGTGGAAATAAGTAGATACTTTTTAGTCAGTTCATTATTATTAACATCTGTAGAGGAAAATTGAATATGGAAATAACAAGAGAATTCTTAACTAAATCATTCTTTCCAAGAAAAACTTAAATATTCATATGTCAATATTTTTCATTTGTATTATGTAACATCCCTCTCTTGCACACACTGAGCAAACTTATTCTTTGAGGACACTTGTGTGCAAGTGATCTGAGTCATTATACTATTGGTTTTTTTTATTATGACTATGAAATATTGTGGATCTGATGATATGTTATTTTTTCTATATTTACATCGACAATTGTTACTGACAGGGTTCTCCTGAGTGTGTAGGACTCTGGGTGTTGAGCATGCCGACATATCGATAAAACTCCTTGGACTCCATATCGAGTCAGGGAGTGGATTGTTAGGGTTTGACTATTATTGATATGACATATGTACATAAGATTAGATATTATGATGTTGATTGTTATTGCTGACATGAATCATTGATGGATGCAGGATGACGATATCTTGCCAAACAAACTCACACTTGGAGTAAAGGGGTCACGGACGACAACCAGAGACATTGAGGGAGAGATGTGGCAATAGCCCTGCCACAACCTACTAACACCTCGTCGTGGCTCAAACTATAGGTTAACGATTACCTAGTTTGAGAGACCCACGATGCCGTGAGGGAAGATTATGATAGCCGCTCACGATGATTCTAAGGGGCACAAAATAAGGCAGGGTCCTTATTTTTTAGAGGCCCTTAGTCTCCCACAAGATCACCTGACGAAGTATTGACTCTAGGAGTTTGACATCTACCAAATTCAGTGAAGAGGTGAGTGACACCCTTGGAGCATGTAGTGCGTCTTAAAGGGCATGTCGCGCAAAGAAAATGGAAGAGGCGTGTGACACCCTTGGAGCATGTAGTGCGCCTTGAAGGGCATGTCACACAAAGAAAACAAAAGAGGCGAGTGGAACCCTTGGAGCACGTAGTGCGTCTTGAAGGGAACGTCGCACAAAGAAAATGAAAGGAGGTGACTGACACCCATGGAGCACATAGTGCATCCTGAAAGGCACGTCGTGATTTTAACTGGTAAGTAAATAAACCTAGTGCCTAGAAAATTATGCCCCCTTAGGACCTGGTCGATCGTAAAATGAATGATGTGATAAGTAAAGTTTAATAACTAATTTTTCCCTTAAGAACTGTCACCAAGCCTAGTGAATTGAAAACCTAGGTCTGAGTAGAACCTTAGAAAAAAAAAAAAAACTAATTAGACATATAACCAAATTAGTGTGGAAATTTTAATTCACTAAGGTTCTTATTATAAAATTTTAATTCACTAAGGTTCTTTTTATAAAATTTCAATTCACTAAAGGTTCTTTTTATAACTAATTAGAAAATTCAAGCATTAATAATTAATGTGGAAATTTTAATAAAGGTTTAATTAATAAAAGGGGTATTTGGTTGTTTTTGTCTAAACCTGCTAATTCTAAACTTAGTTATAAAAAGGGGAAACTTAAAGAAAAGGGGTCACCTAAGAAAAAGGGGAAACTTAAAGAAAAGGGGAAACTTAAAGAAAAATGGGAATTTCTAACTTAGTAAGGAATCTAGCCTTTGGAACTTTCTATTTATGAACTCATCTAGGAATTAAGTATGATGTAAGTCATTTAAGAATTGTAAGGGAATAATGGGACACCAATGAACTTTTTTAGGAACACTTTAAGGTGGGTGAGGGAAATACGCAAATTTAATTAAATAATAAATTGATTTTCTAGTGCAACTAGGGGATCAGATGACATGTGTGCGGGGGAGGTTTTTCCTAATTAAATTAATGAAAAAATAATCTAATGAGAATTTTAGGAAACTAATTACTTGTAAAATCTATAAAAAATATGGCGGAGGAGGATTATGGATCACGTCTTACTTGCGAAACATTACGCTGCTGAAATATTATCTTGACTGAAATTTCTCTTGTGGGAGTTGGGATACCCAGCTCGGGTAACGAGTGGTAGCTCAACCTTGCGAGGCAAGCTAGGTGCTAGCATTCTCTGTTTGTAACATCTCGCTATTGCGTCATCTGAGCAAACTTATTCTTTGAGGACACTTGTGTGCAAGTGATCCGTGTCATTATACTATTGGTTGTTTTGATTATGATTATGAGATATTGTGGATTTTATGATATGTTATTTTGTGGTATTTACATAGAAAAGTGCTATTGACTGGGTTCTCCTGAGTGTGCAGAACTTTGGATGTTGAGGATGTTGAGGCATCGATGAAACCCCTTAGACTCCAGATCAAGTCAGGGAGTGGACTATTAGGGTTTAAATGTTGTTGATGTGACATACGTACATATGATTAGATATTATGATGTTGATTGTTATTGTTGGCATGATTCATTGATGGATGTAGGTTGATGATATATTGCCAACCAAAATCACATTTGGAGTAGAGGGGTCATGCACGACAACTAGAGACGTTGAGGGAGAGGTGTGGTAGCATCCTCGCCACAACCTACTAGCACTCCCTCCGTGGCTCAAACTGTAGGTAAACGATTACCTAGTTCGAGAAGACCCACAATGCCGCGAGGGAAGACTGTGACAGTCGCTCATGATGATTCTAAGGAGTGAACAATAAGGTGGGGTCCTTATTCCTTAGAAGCCCTTAGTCTCCCACAATATCACCTGATGGAGTATTGACTCCAGGGGTTTGACGTCTACCAAATAAAATAGAAAGAGGCGAGTGGAAACCTTGGAGCACGTAGTGCGTCTTGAAGGGAATGTCACGCAAATAAAACAGAAAGAGGCGAGTGGAACCCTTGGATCATGTAGTGTGTCCTGAAGGGCACGTCATGATTTTAATTGGTAAGTTAATAAACCTAGTGCCTAGAAAAATATACTTCCTTAGAACCTGGTCGGCCTTAAAATGAATAAAGTGATGAGTAAGTTTAACAACAAATTTTCCCTTAAGAACTATTGCCAAGCCTAGTGAATTTAAAACCTAGGTCTAAGTAGAACCTCTAAACAAAAATAATTAAACATATAACAAGAAGGTGGTAAATAAATTCAAACTTTAATTATTAAAGTGAATTTTTTTTATAATGGAGGATTAAATTTATTAAAAGGGGTAAATGTTTTTTTTTATCTACACTTGCTAAATTGATTTTTAGTTAGAAAGGAAAAAGGCTAAATGTTTGTTTTTATCTACAATTGCTAAATTGATTTTTAGTTAAAAAGGAAAAATGGTAAATGGTTGTTTTTATCTACACTTGCTAAATTGAATTTTAGTTAAAAGAGAAAAGGGGGAAACTTAAAAGAAAAGGAAACTTAAAGAAAATGGGAAACTTAAATAAAAAGGGGAATGTACAACTTAGTAAGGAATCTAGCCTTTGGGACTTTCTATTTATGAACTCAACTAGGAATTAAGTAAGGAGTAAGAGATTAAGAATTGTAAGAGAATATTGGGACACCAAGGAGCATTTTGAGGAATGATTTTAGGCAGGTGAGGGAAATAGGAATATTTAATTCATTAATAAAATTGATTTTCTGGTGCAACTAGGGGATTGGGTGACATGTGTATGTGGGAGGTTTTTCCTAATTAAATAAATAAAAAATGAATCTAATGAGAGTTTGGGAAACTAATGACAAAGAAACTCTATAAAAGAGATGGCGAATGAGGGGTATGGATCATATCTAGCTTGCGTAATGTTACGCTGATGAAAGTTCATCTTGTCTGAACTATCTCTTGTGGTTGTTGGGATACCCAGCTCGGGTAATGAGTGGTAGCTCGACCTTGCGAAGTGAGTCGGGTGATAGTATTCTCTGGTATTGTGTGTGTGGCCCCTTTGCAGCTCAGGGGGCTCAGGGAGAAGAAGAGTACCCCTAGCATTGGCTGGGAGGTGTCGATGAGGTCTCATCGGTCGACAAGTTGGAGTTGGATGGAGCGCGAGTGTGAGATAATCATTTCTGGTTCTCCGCATTTGGCTATGGTACACATGTGCATAATTTGTATTAACTAATAGATCAATTTCTTGTTCATGCATTTCTTTATTTTCGAAATCTCGCTTGTGTAGATTCTGTTAAAATAAAAAGACTCGTTTAGTTATCAATATGATTTTTTATCTGGGCGATAGTGCGTCATGTGAAATTGCAAAGGGTCACTAAATTTTTGTTTCTGAGCTTTGTTTTATTACTGCATTTCATTGTAGTTTCCGGTTTTGGTTGGGATTATTACTGCGTTGTATTATTACCAAGGAAGACTTTGTTTTGGTTCTCGGACCATTATGTTATTTTACTCTGCTTTTTATTTGTTTTTAATACAAAGAATTTTTGTTTTTATCTTCTGTTCCTTTATCCTTTAATTTATTAGTTGGTGCCTGAGAAGTTGGCCAAGAGCCAAATCGATTGTCTTTCACTCTGGTGTCAAATATTTAGATTCAAATTCCCTTCTTTCATGTCCATGGATAATAACTGTAGGATTGTTTCTCTACCCAACAAGGAATTCTCTCATAGGCGTTTATTCCCTCCTTAGCCTCTGCAATTATAGTGATATTTTTCTCTGTGTTTGATTCTCTCTATTTGATTTTTAGTGTTGTATTGATTTTTTGTGTTTTTCCTTGTGCCTTCATCCAACTACCTTCATCTTGAAGTTTTTGAGCTCTGATCTAGTTTTGTCTACTTTTGCTAGCATTTTTTCCCAGTACAGTGAGAGATTCGCTTGGCGAATTCTCTTGTTATTCCTCTATGTTTTTTCACTTAAACCCTCAACGTTTTAGTTGTCTTACATTGAGCGATTATGCACTAATCACTAAGTGAATTTACTGTCTTAAACACTCATAATTTATGCACTTAACCCTCATATTTTTTACAGTTTTAACACTAACAATTTTCCTTGAACTCCACGTTTTTGTTCCTTGAACAGACTCACCCAACTATGTGATATGACCATTATAATATTATAACTTGACCAAGCAAGTTACGACTCTTCTTTTATGAATTTGAGTATCAATTTTATGTTAAAAAAAAAGAAGACAATAATGATCTTATCAGAGATGCTCGGTTGGACTTCGTCCTGCTGCCCCGAAATTGTTATTTGATTGCTACGAAATCATAGTTTAATTCCAAGAAATTCATACCGATTGTGACAGTTTGTAATTTTATTTCTAAGGAATTCACTCATGTTGCTCGAGGTTATTGGGATGCATTTTCCTTCATCCTCATCGACGGATTTGTTCTCTGTGTTCTAAGCTTCATTTTTCCCAGTGATTGGATATAGCCTGTGCTATGGACGTTTGTCTGGGTTGATGATTGATTGCATGGTGCGTCACTGTCGATTATGGTTCCATGATTTAATGTCTGTAATGTTGTCCTATCACTGTCTTGCATAATCAACGACTCTCCTTGGGAATGAGGATTAATTGCATGCTTTGTAACTAAAACAAACGGCTACATTCACTCCTCCTTAATTGACACCGTGTCCTTGCAGGCCACCTACTTTTTAATCCCTACTGATTTAGTGCAGATTTCTCCGCATTGATGATTTTAATGCTGCATAAACTTCATTGTGTTGATGCTGTAATCTGTGGTGAATGTGGAAGATGCATAGAGCCGTATATTAAAACTTGGAAGTGTGTAACCAAGTCATGATAAGAAGGTGTTGGAAGTAAAACATTTACTCGAAGTGCTTCCTTATATTAATATCATTCTCACATTATTGGACATTTATAGATTTCCTTAGTTGGTAAAATAAAAATAAAGTGAGATTTTTAGGACTATTCCCAACGTAAATATAATAAGATTTTAGGTGGCATTTTTTTTGTATATATAATAAGGGTTCCCAGATTATACCTATATGATGACATCGGCTAATAGATATCATGAACTTTATGTATGTCTAAATCCAAATTTCCAAGCAACAATGAAAAAGAGATGAAAAAAAGAATTTGTTGTTGAAACCTTGTTACTCATTTGGAGTTGTTTGTGCCTAGGAACACACCTATCTTATCTTTATTAGAAGGTTGGGATCTTACATTTGAAATTTTGGGAAGGGTATTGACTTCTTATTGTACCTATTAATTAAGGTAAGACTTTCTAATGGTATATATGATATTCACACTCTTGATTCCTTGAATTATCCCTTCCCTAGCTTACATACACTATGGCTTGAGAAAATGATAAATTTTAGTAGAATCTCGTGCTGCTCCATTAAAACGATGTGTTGTAAATTCGATTGGGTAGATAGATTCCTATTTCTTTATTTGTAAAACTTCATTCATAATCCTACAAGTCTAACATCCATGCAGATAGAAATAATTTTTTTATGCTAATGAGTAAATGGTTAGATTGCGTGGCTCTATGGACTAATGTTGTCACCTAAATTTTTATGCTTGATTACTCGCGTTCTTGCAAATTTGGTGATGCATGATTAGTTTAGTAATAAAATTTACTTGCGCACCTTAAATTATGTGTCGTTAGTTATTTGAGTAATGCGTCATTATGTGTATCGTTATTCATTGTGAAGATATGTCGACCTTGTGTCATGATTGATTTTTAATGCGTTAATATTGTTTCGTTAATCATTGGATGATGTGTTGATGATGTTGCTATGATTGGTGATGTTTTAAATTTTCTACTGAAAAAAAAGTTTGACCTGTTGTGCTTCACTTTTTTTTAGTCGTAATGAAGGGGGTGTTACACTGATATTGTGTGTGTGTCCCCTTTGTGTCTATGGGGGATTAGGGGGGAGAAGAGTACCCCTAGCATTGGCTGGAAGGTACCAATGAGGTCACATCGGTTGGCAAGCGGGAGCTGGACGAAGCGTGTGCGAGACAATGACTTCAGAGAATTGACATTTGGCTATAATACACATGTGTATATTTGTATTGAATGGTAGATAAATTATGTTATTGCGCCTTCAGTTAAGGTAATTCTATTGTGTTAAATTTTATGTTTTGTTCAATGTAACACTATTCAGAGATTTCATTTTTATCTTTCAGTGAATTGTCTTGATGAGCCCAACATTTTATGATCAGATAATTCAAGTTATCCCAGCCTTATGCTCATTGTATTTTGATTTGATTTCCCATGGTGAATCCAAAATCTAAATGCAAATGACTTATTTGCATTGTTTTTTATTTGATTTAATAAAAAGAAAAATTGTGTTTTAATCTTATGTTCCTTCATCCTTTAAGTTATTAGTCTGTACCTAAGCAGTAGACCAGGAGTCGAATCGACTATCTTTCACTCCGGTGTTAAAGATTTAGATTCAAATGCCCTACTTTCCTGTGCATGGATAATAACTGTAGGATCATTTCTCTACCCAACAAGGAATTCTCTCCGAGGCATTTTCTCCCTCCTTAGCCTCTGCAATTATTGTGATTTATTCTCTGTGGTTTCTTAATTTTTACCCAGTGATTTATCCCCTTATGTTCCTATGTTTTAACAAGGGATTTCCCTTTCCCTTACACCTTCACCCAACAACTCCTTTGAAAAACATATCTCTGCATCCCTCCCATAAATTATTTCTTTGTTTTTGAATAATATTTGCATCCTTGTGGTGGCGTAAGTTGTCCAAGTTGGGATTATCCTTTAACCCTTGCGAAAGTAAGCATTCTCTGTGTTTGAAAAAATCACCATAATTTCCTCTCCAAGTTACCTCTGTTTTTTTTATTGACAAACCAATGCCTACGATTGTGTAAATTCTTGGGATTCCTAACTGTCGTTTCTCTACGCTTTTCTTGGAAAAACCAATGCCCGTGATTTTGTAAATTTGTGGGATTCCTAACTGTCATTCTCTACGTTTTTCTTAGCAAAACAAATGCCTGTGATTTGTGTAAAATTATTGGGATTCCTAACTATCATTTCTCTATGCTTTTCTTGGTAGAACCAATGCTTGCGATTTGTGTAAATTCATGGGATTCCTAACTATCATTCTCTACATTTTTTCTTGGCAGAACCAATACCCTGTGTTTCCATTAAAACATACCCTTTGTTTTTCTTAAAACTTACTCGACGTATTTGTGAACACTAATTAATTTATGTTTAGCATTTGTTTAAACTAAATATCTATATCTGTACACTAGAATGTGGGCAGTTGAGTTCAATATTTATCCTTGTTTTTCTATTTGTGAAGACCCCTTTGTTTTTGGTGGGTTATCCATTACCCAATTTCCTTCCCTCATGAACCAAGTGTTGTGAGTATTGAACACGAACAATTATTGCATCCATGTCATTGAAGTTTAATTTTCGTTGCCTCCTTAAATTAGAAATCAATGTGAATTGAACTTTTCTTTATGTTAGCGAATCGTTGGGTGGATTATTGACCCTTCCCACACCACAATTTTCTGGGAGTGTAGGCATGCATGCATGTAGCTCCTTCAATAGTTGTTTAATTTATTTTCATACCCTAAGGATGGCACGATACATGGTTCATGACTGCCCCTATTTAAACTTAATTTAAGAAAATTCAATGCCTGGAATTTAAACAATGATATTATACAGATACATGAATTTGGATTCGTTGGACAGTTCAAATTTTAAATTTTAAATTTATTTTAATTTCCAGATTATAGTAGAGTTGACAGAATCTAATTTACATTCCAGATTATAGTAGATTTGATGGATTTATCTTAATTTCCAGATTATATTAGAGTAGACAAAATATATTTTACATTCCAGATTATAGTAGGGTTGACAAAATCTATTTAAATTTTAGAGTATAGTAGAGTTGATAGAAATATTTTTGATTTATAGGTAGAGTGGACATAATCTATTTTACATTCTAGATTATAGTAGAGTTGATATTGTTGCAATGAAATTATAATCGAGATTATGAAGGGATCATTCTTAAATAAGAAATGGAATCTTCTAATCGACTCATCTAGTCTTGTTTTTAATGAAGGATAAATTAGATAGAAGTCCCCATTCTATGGTATGGTTCCTTGCTTTGAGTGATTTGGAAAAAAATTAAGAGCTTGTAGATAAGTTATTGGATTATTAAAACCTCAAATGAAAAAATGATGATGTCGGAAGATTGTTATATTTTTTTATTGTAGTTAGAGACTAGTTACTATGCGATGATTGTGTCCTTGACCATAAATTTATTATTGAATTACATATAGATGTTGCGCAATTGAAGGTATTGTGTAGCCACCCGACATATTTTGTTTACTGAATGTTAGAGAGCCTCCGTCTAACGACGTTGTATATTGTATGAGTGTGCAAGTTGGATGTCAGGCACATGGGATTTTATGTTTGGTTTAAGGTTTAGACTTATTTTGTTTATGCTTGGGTTCTTGGCATACTTGTTGCAAGGTGGCAATGTGACACCATATGTTTGGATCATTGCGCACGTTAATTGGCAAGCACACATGAAACTTGGCTTAAGGTTATGCGCCTCCCGATGGGATTGTAGTTGTTTTTATTTTGTCTAGTTGATCTTCGCTTGTTGCTTCGAGTTGCTTGATGTGCTAGTAGGCTAAGTCGTTACGTTGTTTGTTTCCTGAATTGCATGCTTGTGTTCATCGTCAAGTTGTTTTGATTAATTGTTTTCGTTGTTACTTTCCTTCTTTAAAAAAAGAAAAAAAAACATTTTGCACTTACTTTCTGTCGCATGTAGTCGTAAAGAGGGGGTCATTACATATGGTATCAGAGCAGGTTCGACCCGCAACTTGGGATCACTATGGATTCTATTGATTTGATATTGATTATAATGTTTCTAATTAAGTTTAATTGTATCCGTGCAAGTAATCATGATTAGAGGAGGTTTTGATGACAAATGATGGGGTTATAGGGGAGGAGGTGCAATGCCCCTAGTAGCATCCATGCATGAGGGGTCTAACCCATAGGGAGACAAACAAGTTGTCGGGAAGGAACATATAGTGGTGGGTGATGTGGTTGGGATGATGAGGTCCTTTAAGAGGATATCTGAGGCGCTGATCAATTGTTTGGATAGATATGAGGCAAGGGTGTCGGTACCCCCTGAGGTTCCACCGCACGCTCTGGTCGGTACTAGTAGCATTCACCACGAAATTGAGAAGGTCAAATTTCTTGAGTTCTTTGGTGTCTCGGACGGCGTAGGTGTTGAAGCATGGTTGGATAATATGGCGATGTTCTTTTCACTTCGCTAATATACCTCCAACATGAAGGTCCACATGGCGATCTTTCAACTAAAGGGGAGTGCTCTTCTATGGTGGAAGATGCTCCTATCGCAATTGAACATGGTCGTCAAAGACGTTTCATGGGAACTGTTTGAGGAATGGTTCTGAGAGAGGTATATATCTGAGGTATTCATTGAGCATCAACTCAACGAGTTCAACTCCTTGTGACAGAGCGCTCATACGATGCCTGAGTACGAGGCCCATTTTATGGAGCTGTGTCGGTATGCTCTACACCTGAATACAAATAAACATAAGGTCAAAAGGTTTGTGTTTAGCCTTAATGGAAACATTCCTACAAAGGTTAGGACTCTGATGTCTCAAACCTTGCATGAAGTTGTTCAGAAGGCCCTCATAGCATTGGACAAGCTTATCAGTAGGGGTCAAAGAAGGACTCCAACGAGACCTCCAGGGCAGGTGTCATATGGTGCACAACAACATCAGACACTAGGTAGACATTCACCACGATATCATTGCTCCTAGAGAGGATCCACTTTCACTACATCTCGACAGCCAACGCCTCAACAACAGACTCCTTACTGAGTACCACAACACCAGCCACAATGTTGACTGCAACAACAATAGTTTAAGCCTATTTAGTAGAACGGACTAGGGTTCCAGGCCGGTGGGCCTTCAACTACTACTTCGGGTTCCAGGAGTACTGGACCAAAAAAATGGTGTTGGACATGTGAAGAGCCACATTACCAGTGTGACTGCCCAATGGAGAGGACTAGAGCATCTGGATCAACTGGACACACTACCATGGGATATTTGGGCAAGGCCCATTAGATTCCTGTAATGGTGAATAAATTCCAGGCAGAGCACCAGTCAACTGTGCTCGAGACGTTAGGTATCATCACTGACCAGACCCTTAGTATTTTGATACATCCAGGTGTTGTAGAGAGTTTAATTTCTGGGGTAGCGCTAAAAAGAATTAAGGTAAAGGCAGTCGAACAAGATGAGTTTAGCTTTGTAGAAATGGCTTAGGGATCCAAACAGAAGGTTGGAGGGAAGGTTATGGGATATATCCTTAAGATGGAAGTGTTTGTCAGCAGGGCCAACCTGTATCTCATGATCTTGGGATCTAATGACGTCTTGATCTGTATGGACTAGTTGGAATCGCATGAGGTGATACTCAACTCTAAGACAAAATAGTCGACTTACCTACCACTGTCAGTTCTACAAGTCTAATGGCGATAATTCCATGCGAACCCTGCTACTTCGGAGCACTCACTAAACAAAGTCTCAACATATGTCCAGTTCATGGAGGGTATGATAGCTCATATCTAGAGTTATTCATGTTGAATTTCATGCCATTAATGGGCATTACCCAGGTTCTTGTACTATCAAGGTTTCGAAGTAAACATGATTCTGATAGGCGAGACTCTACCTCTCTTTCGCTTCTTCTAACTCTCAACAAAGAAGGAATTCTGGTGTTTTTCTCATAGAGCCTCGTCACTTTGCTTCCTATTCTAAAGAGACTTATGTTAAGCCTTGGGTTAAAGGTTTCTGTAACACTTAAACTACACATTTGTTTCTTTCATTCCCATTGCATTATTTTTGTTAACATTCGGTATTCAAATCCTTGCTCACTCTATGGTAACGCTTTGTGTAATAGGTTTAAAGGATTGGTATAAAAATGTTGTCAAATGAGAAGGGAACGCCACCCACACATGACCCAATAATTACTATAACCTAAGTATTCCTAAGAAACCATGATTCATGATTGAATTTGATGGTTTCTTTAGTTCGTGTTTTGTTTTCTCACCAATTATTTATTAATTCTTTGTTAAAGTGGATTGTATTTCCAGAGTGTTGAAACTCAATATGGTGGTGGTCATGGGCATCTTGACATCTTGGAAACCGACAAGGGTCTCCCAATCCTCATGGTAAGGAACAATTGTTACACTCACTCCAGTTGTTGTTTGAACGACTTGTTTATTTGCATTAGAAAATGAACTACCTGTACTTACCCAATACTTCCATCTTTTATTTACAAACATGGATATATCTTGAGGTGTATGGTAATGGCCTTGTATATAGCTTAGGATTTTCGACCCTCTAAAATCTCACCCTTATAAAAATAAGAGGTAACACATGTATGGCTATTGCCGCAAGAATGCAACTAGACTTTGCATTATTTATCTTTGTACCACCTTCTTGGTGACTTCTGTTACAATCGAGGAGGGTCGTTGTACACTGTTGTCTTTTTTTTTTTTGTTAAGGGATAAATCAAACTCAAAAAGAATTATCTACAGTCCTGTATGTATTCTTTACCATATCTCATTCTGTATTCATTTGATTGTGGACTTGGTATCGTAGGTTTAATGCTCAATGCTTAGCCCTACCTGTAGGGTTTCGACCTATTTATTCATGCTCAAATTTAAATTATTAAAAGATGACCTCTTTTGTAAATTATAACTCTATCCATTTAAAACAATCTACCTCTCTTTAAATAAATCCATATAAGTTCTTTTTATTTTCTATGTGGATAATATATTACAATAACTAAGATGATTTTGTAGCTATATAATTTTTATGATGTATATAGTTTACCATTCATCTTGTTTACATACAAAGTGGTTTGTCCATTCATTTTTAGCCATTGAAAAATAATAAAAACAATGCTAGTTTATAGTAATTATTCCTATAGAACCATTAGAATCTTTCTTTATGTACTCTTTATCATAAGTAATATTTAACCAAGAGACATTTAATGACTAGGGTTTCAAGACATATTCCAAGATTACTTTTGTTAGTATACTTCTCTGCTAATACAAATGAAAAATATTGACATATGGATATTTAAGTTTTTCATGCAAAGAATTATCTAGTTAAGAATTTTATGGTTATTTCCATATTTAATTTTCCTCTGCAAATGTTAATATAAATGAACTGACTAAAAAGCTTCTTCTTATTTCCACTTTCACATCAATATCTCCAACAATATATTACTATACGTATATATAGAGACAAGGTAATTTAGCATCCAACTAGAACCACGACCATTTGAGCTAATAATTCTAAAGAAATAAAATAACAAAGATATATATACATATTTGAACCACAATGATTCACTGGGAAAAATTGAGAAGAGATTCCAGATCCTCCCAACCATAGAATAGAGAAGCCACATACTGCTAGCTCTGGTCACCCCCAAGCCAAATACTTTATTCCATAAGAAACTAAAAATGTCAAGAACCTTCTCCACGTAATTTCCAGAACTTGTCTCTTTATCAAAACCACCAAGATCTAATTATGCACAAGTAATCAACAACATCCTTTTTACACCATACTTGTTTCTTATCCCTTGTTTTACCAAGCTAAGAATAATAAACTACCTAGGTGTTTTTCTTTTTTTTCCCAGTTATCCTTGTCCCTAACTCTTGGGAGTCTTGGACTAACTTCTTGCTAGCTTGTTTCCTAACCTCCCACACTCTTGGGGGTAGGTTCACACTTGTCCTCATGGACAACAATCACTTTTACCCTGGTGTTTTTATTTTTTATCTTTTTTTCAGTTTTCCCATGGAACAAAGTATTTATCTTATCATACTTGGTTTCTCTCATCAATTCATCTCAAGTAGTTTTAAATAAAACAAAATTAAAAATAATATTTACACAAATATTTTTCACCATAAATTATCTATGGTGATGAAAATGTTAATCAATTTTTTTCCCGATTTCATAATTCAATTATCACAATAACTAAATATTATTCAAATATTTAATTTTGAAGGATATTACATCCTTCCCCCCTTGAAATCAAAACCGTCTTTGGTGTTCCCATCAAGTTTCACAACCTTGGAATGGAAATGGGTAGGCTTTCCTCGTAGCCTCTTCCATTTTCCAAGGAGCCTCCTCGGGACTAAATTTCCTCCACTGCACTTTAACCTAGGTGATGGCTCTGCTCTGCAACATATTTTCTTTCCTATCGAGTATGCATAGTGATTCCACCTTAAACTTGTCCTTTGGTTCCACCTGGATCACATTCCAATTTACAACATGAGTTATATCAGGAACATATATCTTCAATAATTAAACATGAAACACATTATGTATTTTCATATGGATTGGTAGTGCAAGATAGTAGGCCAATGGTCCTACTCTGGATAACACTTCAAAAGTTCCATAATAACGTGGTGATAACTTAGAACTCCATCCCAACCTAAGTGATCTATTTATGGGTTTTATTTTTAGATAAACATGGTCTCCAATGTTAAACTCCATGTGTGTCCTTTTTGAATCTGCATAACTCTTCTTCATGTCCTATGCACTTTTCAAGTTGTGTTTTTCTTTCTACACAATTGGTTCCTTTTCTTTTAGCATGTTGATCCCTATAATAATTGTGTCAACAGGATCATCCCAACTCACCATTGTCCTACACCTTCAACCATACAATACCTCAAAAGGACTCATCTTTAAATATGATTGTTATCCATTGTTGTATGCAAATTCAATCAGGTGAATACAATCTTCCCATTTTGTTGGGTAATCCATAACATGTATTTGCAAGATATCCTCAACAATATGGTTACTTATTTCGGTCTGACCATCAGTTAGAGGATGGTAAGCAGTGATAAATTTAGTTTTGTATCCATTCCACTAAACAAAGTCTTCCAAATTTTGGAAGTGAATTTTTTGTCTCTTTCTAAAATGATTGTTTTAGTTAATCCATGCATCCTAAAAAATTTCTTCATAAATATTTCTTCGATTTGTATAGATTTACAAGTGGATTATGCTGTAATAAAATGGGGTGATTTTGTAAGTTTATCAATCAAAACCATAATTGAATCATTTTAATTCTTTGTTATATGTAATCTGGTGATGAAATCCATATTGATCACTTCCCATTTCCACTCTGGAATGGTTATGTGTTGTAATAATATAGTCAGGTGTTGGTGCTCTGCTTTAACATACAAGAACTATATACATCTATCAATGTATTCAGCTACATTTGTCTTCATTTTAGGCCAAAAATATTCTTTCTTTAACGATTTTATTGTCTTTTGATACCCTAGATGGCATGAATATGGTTTCTTGTGAACTTCTCCTAATATTAAGTTTTTCATCTCTACATTGTTTGGCACAAAAAATTTGTTCTTATACAAAATTAAACCTTTTGTGTTACAAATGAATTTTGATTCTTTGTTAGTTAGAGAATCAATTTGACAATTTTCTTTAAGTTTTATGTACTCCTCATATTTTGCTGCTTCCATTTCAATTTTATGTTTTAAATCAGATTGGATGTTGCTACTGGAAATTGCATTCATCTTCCTAGTAAGGGAATCTCCCAACTTATTTTTCTTTCCTTTAATGTGTTATATAAAAAAATCAAACCCTCTTAGGAAATCCAAACACCTAGCCTTCCTGGCATTTACTTCATTTTAATGAAAGAAATGTTTGAGACTAACATTCTCTGTATCAGCAAAAAAATATTTCTTAACTGATAATGTCACCACATTTTTAAAGCATGTACAATAACAATAAATGCAAGATCATGTGGAGCATAGTTCTCTTCATGAAATTTTATCTTTCTTGACTCATATGCAACTACATTCCCTTTATGCATTAGTAATACCCCTAAACCTTCCTTGGATGCATCTATACATACTACAAATTCTTTGTGTGGATCTGCTACTTTTAAAATGGGTGCGATGGTTAATAATTGTTTTAACTTTTCAAAACTTTCCTGACATTTTTTTTTCAATTTAAGCATGGTTCCATCTTTTGTAAAGAAGTAATAAGGTAAGACAATTTTGAAAACCCATCAATGAATATCCTATAATAACCTGTAATTCTCATAAAAGATTGAATATGTAAAACATCTTTCAGAACTGGCCAATCCCGGATGGATTTGACCTTTTCAAGATCAACATAAATTCCTTCTCCTGAATTCACATGTCCTAAGTACTCCACCTTACTATGGTAAAATTCACACTTACCATATTTTACATACAACCGATGTTCCCTTAAAGTTTATAGAACCAACTCCAGATGTTCTTCGTGCTCCTCCTTTGTTTTGGAATAAATCAGGATATTAGATATAAACACTATCACAAACTTGTCCAAGTGTTTTCTTAACACGTTGTTCATGAGGCACATAAATGTTGCAGGAGAATGTTTTAGTCCAAAGGGTACCACTATGAATTCATAGTGTCCATACATGGTTTTAAAAGAAGTTTTATGTATGTCCTCATATTGTATTATGATTTGATCATAACCTGACCTTAAATATGTTTTAGCGAAGATTGTATCCTCTCCAACCTGGTCAAACAAGTCATAAATATAGGGTAAAGGGTACTTGTTTTTTATTTTCATTCTATTCAATTGTCGATAGTCAATGCACATCCTAAAACTTCCATCCTTATTTTTCACAAATAGGACTAGTGCACCCCATGGAGACACACTTGGTCTGATATATTATTTGTCCAAAAGCTCTTGAAGCTTCATTTTGAATTCATTCAATTAAGGAATACTCATCATATATGGCACTTTATAAACTGGTGATGATCCTGGTACCAAATATATTATGAAATCTACATCCCATCTAGGAGGTAGTCCTAGAATTTCTTCTGAAAATACATCCTAAAATTTACTCAATATAGGATCGTCATTCAATAAATGGTCAACCATATTGTCTACACTTTCATTTATATGTATAGCATATATTTTAAACCCATTATAGCATTTTGTTTCAACTGTAAAGAAGAAATCTACCTTACTGAAACACCACGAGGTATTCCTTTAATGGTTTTATTTTGTCCTAACTCATCTAGGCAATCAAAAGTTCTTTCCATACAATTTACTATAGCTGCATGATTTTGAATCCAATCCCATGCCTGAGTATATCATTGTATCCCAAGGGTAATATATTCAAATCCACACTTGTTTCGATTCTATCTATTTTTATCATAAAATCTTTGACTAGTTCAACTACTTTTCATTTAGTCCTAATGGTTAGTTGTACTAACCAAGACTTATTACTTTTACTTGATTCAAATTGCAGTCTTCAATAGCCATAGTAAAAACAAATCTTAAACTTGCACCAGGTTCAATTAAAATATAGACATGTTTTTATTTATCTTACCTTCAACTTCTATTGTGGCAGACTGATGGTCGGCGTATTGATTTTCCAAAGCTACATTAATTGTGTGCTTGCATCTTGCCATGTCATTAATTGTTACTACCTCCTGGAAATTATGCACCATTGAGTTTTTTTCTTATTCAAAGGGAAAGCTCTATATAGTTGAGGTTCCTTGCAACCTCAACATTTCAATGGTGGTCTAGCTGGTTTGTTTACTGAATTTGTTGGTTGGTTGTTGTCTGAACCGATACACTTTGTTGTTTTCCACTAAACTTGCTACATTTAACTAGTGCACTGTGGGATGCATGACGTGGGTACTTCAATTGTTTCTTTCTAGGATTAAACTTGCTATTTGTGTTCTTATCTTTCCATGTTTTCATATTTTCAGACCTTTGTTTAAATTGGGTATAGAAAAATTTAGCGTGTCTTATAACCTTGCCCATCATCTTAGGATTAAGGAACTCAATGTTATCCTTATAGTCTTGAGGAAAAAATATCATGAAACATTTTACCTTTTATTTCTCTTCTCTAAGGTAAGGTATGCACCTCATTAGATTTACAAATTTGGTAACAAAATCTTCGATGGTCATTTTTCCTAGATTAAGGTTATGAAACTCCTTATCCTTCTCATAGAAATACCTTTCAATTAAGTATTTCTAGTTAAAATATTTCTTAAATATTTTCCAAGTGAGTTCGCTACTCCTAATTTTGGTTACTGTCTTTGTTTCCTATAACCTCTGTTTACCGACAGAGGGAAGCGCTGATGCTCACCCCGAAGTAAGGTTTCTTGAGAGCTTCGTAGAAGGATTTAAAAAGTTTAAAGCTGGAACTTTATTATTTCTAGACGCATATCCAGAGTGTAGCGAGTTCATTATCCCATGGGTTGGTCACTTTCTTGGTTGCATTCATCAGAGTTTTATGTCAAATTGGTTATTTTTATATTGTTTAAGTTGTAAAGAAGAACCAAATTTTGAACATAGTGATGTAGTTCAAGCTTGTATTTCTTGCGTGTTCTTCGGTGCCACAAGAGCAAGTTACTAGTTTGATTATGTCCAGTATGTTATAAGTTATAGACTCTTGTTGTACATCGGTGCTTCAAGATCGACAATTACAGGTTACATTTACCTAGTGAGTTTAAAGTTTTGTGTGTAAGTGTTTATGTAAAAATAAGAACTTGTATTTTGATGCAAGCTGTTAGCCCCAGTATCAAGTACATTGTTTTTATTGGAAGTCACCTTGTGTAAAGGAATGTTGAGGACATTCAGTATCCAAACTTTTCTTCTAGATACTGAAGGATAGCCGAAAGCAAAAATCCAACAGATGAAGGCAAGTTCATAGAATGCATCAATAATTGTCAACTTTTATCACATAAGCCCTGATGAGCCAAGTTGTCAAATTGTCCAGTATACAAGTGCAAGAAAGATGGTCAGAGGCGTTTTGACTTTAAATGTGTCGATGGAAATCTCGAAGAAGATGAATAAGAAAGAGAGGAAGCCGTGTGATTGAAGAGTGAGTTTCAGTGCTAAGGAAGACCAGATCAGACAGACAAATGAAAGTTCTAGTGCTGTAATCTTTTGTGTTGTATTGTAATTTGTAAAGTAAGCATTAAGGGAGGGTGTTAGAATAAAGCTTACTTTAGGAGACTAGATTGGGTTGGTTGAAGATTTGTAGGAGGCTTTTGAGATATCTTCTCAACCACTCCCTCCAAATATGGAATCGGTTGGATCTGAATCCAACTATATATTTAGCTATGTATGTGTGTAACAGTGCAGTAATACAATTAAGTCTTTTGTGTAATCATGGATGCTCTCTCAATTTTTGAGTTTCCTTTCCATGTTTATCAACCCATTTCACCCACAAATTATTTATGATTTCATTGTCATAGATTAAGGCATAAAAGTCGAATATATTGGAGTTTTGAATAAATTACGATTTCCAGTTTTTTGGAATAAATACCCATGTTATAACTATTATGTTTAATGAAACCTTCATATGAAGTCTGCCATAACAGGTCAACTTGGGGTATGGAGCCTTGATTTAATAGGCCTTAATGGAATAGATATGCCATTAAACGTGCTCCTACTCCATGCATCATCCACTTACCTACCATTGTCAATTGTACAATTATAATGGTGATAAGACCATGTAAAACCTGCTACTTTGGATCACTCACCAATCAAAATATCACATGTCTAGTTCGTGGAAGGTATGATAGTTCATATATAGATTTAATCTTGTTGAACTTCATTCCATTAATGGCCATTACCCAGGTTCTCGTACTATCAAGGTTTCGAGGTAAACATGCTTCTGATACTTGAGAATCTACCTCTCTTTCGCTTCTTGTAACTGTTAACAAAGAACGACTTATGTTTTTTTTTCTCATAGAGCCTCATCACTTTTCTTCCTATTGTAAAGAGAGTTCTAGTAATATTTGTTTTAAATGTTTTTGTAACACTTGAAATATGCATTCATTGCTTGCATTCACATTGCATTATTTTTGTTAATATCAGGTACTCAAACCCTTGATAACTCTATGGTAATTCTTTGTGTAATAGTTTGAAAGGATTGGTATGACAATTTTATCAAATCAGAAGGGAACTCCTCCCACACACAACCCAATACTTACAATAAGCTAAGCATGCAATTCAGGCAACATAAAACATAACGACCTAGCCTACTAGCACATCAAGAAACTGGAAGCAATAAGCGAAGATCAACTAGACAAAATAAAAATGACTACAATCCCATTGGGAGGCGTATAACCTTAAGCCAGGTTTCATGTGTGCTTGTCGATTAACGCGCCTAATGATCCAAACATACGGTGTCACATCGCCACCTTGCGATAAGTATGCCAGGAACCCAAGTGTAAAAACAATAATTCTAAACCTTCAACCAAACATAAAATCCCACGTGCCTGACATCCAACTTGCACACTCATACAATATACGGTGTCGTTAGACGAAGGCACTCTAACATTAAGGAAACACAAGACGTCGGGTGACTACACAATACCTTCAATTATGCAACATCTAGATGTAATTCAATAATAAATTTAGCGTCAAGGACTCAATCATCACATAGTAACTAGTCTCTAACCACAATAAAAACATATAACAATATTTTGGCATCATCATATTTTTCATTCGAGGTTTTAATAATCCAATAACTTATCTATAATCTCTTAATTTTTTTCAAAATCAATCAAAACAAGGAACCATACCATAGAATGGGGACTTCTATCGAATTTATCCTTCATTAAAAACAAGACTAGATGAGTCAATTAGAAGATTCAATTTCTTATTTAAGAACAATCCTTTCATAATCTTGATTACAATTTCATTGCAAGAATATCAACTCTACTATAATCTAGAATATAAAATAGATTATGTCCACTCTACTATTATCTAGAAATGAAAAATATTTCTATCAACCCTACTATATTCTAAAATTTAAATAGATTTCGTCAACTCTACTATAATCTGGAATGTAAAATAAATTCTGTCTACTCTACTATAATATGGAAATTAAAATAAATCCATCAACTCTACTATAATATGGAATGTAAATTAGATTCTGTCAACTCTACTATAATCTGGAAATTAAAATAAATTTAAAATCTAAAAGTTGAATTGTCCAATGAATCCAAATTCATGTATCTGTATTATATCATTGTTTAAATTCCAGGCATTAAATTTTCTGAAATTAAGTTTAAATAGGGGAGGCCAGGAACCATGTATCGCGTCATCCTTAATGTAATCAAATAAATTAAACGGCTACTGAAGGAGCTACAGCCATTCATGCCTACACTCCCAGGAACTCATGTTGGAGGAAGGGTCAAGAATCCACCCAATTATTCATTGACATAAAGAAGATTTCAATTGATATTGACTTCTAATTTAAGGAGGCAACGCAAATTAAACTTCAATGACAGGGATGCAATAAGTGGTCGTGTTCAATACTCATAGCACTCGTTGCATGAGAGAAGGAAATTGGGTAATGGATAACCCACCACAAACAAAGGGGTCTTCACGAATAGAAAAACAAGGATAAATCTTGAACTCAACCGCCCACATTCTAGTGTACATATATAGAGATTTAGTTTAAACAAATGCTAAAAATAAATTAATTAGTGTTCACAGATACGCCGAGTAAGTTTTAAGAAAAATGCATGGTATGTTTTAATGGAAATACAGGGTATTGGTTCTGCCAAGAAAAAACGTAGAGAATGACAGTTAGGAATCCCACAAATTTACACAAATCGCAAGCATTGGTTCTACAAAGAAAATCATAGAGAAATGATAGTTAGGAATACCAATAATTTTACACAAATCACAGGCATTGGTTCTGCCAAGAAAAACGTAGAGAATGATAGTTAGGAATCCCATAAATTTACACAAATCGCAGGCATTGGTTCTGCCAAGAAAAGCGTAGAGAAATGACAATTAGGAATCCCAATAATTTACACAATCGCAGACATTGGTTTGTCAATAAAAATAACAGAGGTAACTTGGAGAGGAAATGTTTGTGATTTGTTCAAACACAGAGAATGCTTACTTTCGCAAGGTTTAAAGGAGAATCCCAACTTGGTCATCTTGCACCACCACAAGGACGCATAGATTATTCAAAAACACACAGATAAGTTTGTCGAAGGAGTTGTTGGGTGAAGGCGTAAGGTAAATGGAAATACCTTGTTAAAACACAGGAACAAAAGGGGATAAATCACTAGGTAAAAAGTAAGCAACCACAGAGAATAAATCACAATAATCACAGAGGCTAAGGAGGGAGAAAACGCCCTAGGGAGAATTCCTTGCTGGGAAGAGAAATGATCCTATAGTTATTATCCATTCAAAGGAAAGTAGGGAATTTGAATCTAAATATTTAACACCAGAGTGAAAGACAGTTGATTCGGCTCTTGGTTGATTTCTCAGGCATGGACTAATAACTTAAAGGATAAAGGAACAAAAGATTAAAACACAATTTTTATTTGTATTAAATCAAATAAAAAAAAACGTAGATAAGTCATTTGCATTCAAAGTTTGGGTTCACCATGGGAAATAAAATCAAAATACAGTGAGAATAAGGCTGGGATAAATTTAATTGTCTGATCATAAAATGCTGGGATCATCAAGACAATTCGCTGAAAGATAAAAATAAAATCTTTGGATAGTTTTACGTTGAACAAAACATAAAATTTAACACAATATAAGTACTTTAACTAAAGGCATAGTAACATAATTTAACTACCATTCAATACGAATATACACATCCATACCGTAGCCAAATTTTAATGCTCCAAAGTCGTTGTCTCGCACGTGCTCCGTCTAGCTCCTGCTTGCCAACCAATGTGACCTCACCGATACCTCCCATCCAACACTAGGGGTACTGTTCTTTCCCATGTGCTCCCTGAGCCACAAAGGGGACACACACACAATACTCGAGAATGCTAGCACCTATATCGCCTCACAAGGTCGAGCTACCACTCGTTACTTGAGCTAGGTATCCCAACTCCCACAAGAGAAAGTCCAGTCAAGATGAAATTTCAACAGCGTAACGTTACGCAAGATAGATGTGATCCATACTCCTCCTCCACCATATTTTTTATAGAGTTTACAAGTAATTAGTTTCCCAAAATTCTCATTAGATTCTTTTTTCATTAATTTAATTAGGAAAAACCTCCCTCGTACACATGTTGTATGATCCCCTAGTTGCACCAGAAAATCAATTTATTAATTAATTAAATTCGCCTATTTCCCTCACCCACCTTAAATCGTTCCTAAAAACACTCCTCTGTGTCCCATTATTCCCTTATAATTCTTAAATGACTTATGCCTTACTTAATTCCTAGTTGAGTTAATAAATAGAAAGTTTCAAAGGCTAGATTTCTTTCTAAGTTAGACATTCCCATTTTTCTTTAAGTTTCCCCTTTTCTTTAAGTTTCCCCTTTTTCTTAGGTTTCCCCCTTTTCTTTAAGTTTCCCCTTTTTATAACTAACTTCAGAATTAGCAAGTTTAGACAAAAACAACCCTTTTATTAATTAAACCTTTATTAAAATTTACACTTTAATTATTAATGATTGAATTTTCTAATTAGTTATAAAAATAACCTTTAGTGAATTGAAATTTTATAAAAACAACCTTAGTGAATTAAAATTTTATAAAAAGAACATTAGTGAATTAAAATTTTATAATAAGAACCTTAATGAATTAAAATTACCACTCTAATTCGGTTATATGTCTAATTTTTTATTTTTTGTTCGTTCTAAAGTTCTACTCAGACCTAGGTTTTCAATTCACTAGGCTTGGCGAAAGTTATTAAGGGAAAACATAGTTATTAAACGTACTTATAACATCATTCATTTTACGACTGATCAGGTCCTAAGGAGGCATAGTTTTCTAGGCACTAGGTTTATTTACTTACTAATTAAAATCAGGATGTGCCCTTTAGGACGCACTACGTGATCCAAGGGTGCCACTCACCTCCTTCTATTTTCTCTGCATGACGTACCCTTCAATTCACACTACGTTCTCCAGGGGTGCCACTTGCCTCTTCCATTTTCTTTGCACGATGTGCCTTTCAAGACATACTACGTGTTCCAAGGGTGCCACTCACCTCTTCCATTTTATTTGCGTGACGTGTCCTTCAAGACACACTACATGCTCCAAGGGTGCCACTAGCCTCTTGACTGAATTTGGTAGATGTCAAACCCTTGGAGTCAATACTCCATCCAGTGATCTTATGGGAGACTAAGGGCCTCTAACGAATAAGGACCCTGCCTTATTGTGCACCCCTTAGAATCATCGTGAGTGACTACCACACTCTTCCCTCACAGAATCGTGGGTCTCTCGAACTTGGTAATCGTTAACCTACAGTTCGAGCCACGACGAGAGTGCTAGTAGGTTGTGGTAGGGCTGTTGCCACACCTCTCCCTCAATGTATCTTGTTTTCGTGCTTGACCCCTTTACTCCAAATGTGAGTCTACTCAACAAGATAACGTTAACCTGCATCCATCAATGATTCATGTAAGTAATAAAAATCAACATCATAATATATAATCATATGTACGTATGTCATATCAACAAAAATCAAACCCTAATAGTCCACTCCCTGACTCGATCTGGAGTCCAAGGGGTTTCATTGATGCCTCGACATCCTCAATGCCCAGAGTCCTGCACACTGAAGAGAACCCAGTCAATAACACTTGACGATGTAAATATAAAAAAAATAACATATCATCAGATCCACAATACTTCATAGTCATAATCAAAACAACCAATTGTATAATGACTTGGATCACTTGCATGCAAGTGTCCTCAAATAATAAGTTCACTCAGTGCATGCAAGACAGGGATGCTACATACACCCTCTCTTGTTTTAAAATTTTTCCCAAAGATTAACAGTATAAAAGTGACGAAATAAAGTGTATCACCATATCATATGTCTAGCTATCAAACAAAAATGGAAACTACTGACGCATATCATATGCGTCCTCCCAGGTCATCGAGTGTGGACTATAGTTTTCCCATTGGACCTTGACCTGATATACTATTTGACATCATAGCTGTTGAATGCGATGGTCCAGGATGTGGATTGGCTCTGCTATGAGTGCACTCTCATCTGATACCTGTAAGGAACTCATGTCAATAACATGTGTAGGATCGCTAACATAATGTCTCAAAACAAATACATGAAAAACATCGTGCATATGCCTAAAAGAATAGGCAAGGCTAGTCGATAGGCCACGTGCCCCGTCTTTTCCACAATCTCGAAAGGTTCCATGAACCTAGGAGAAAGTTTATCACCCTTTCTAAACTTGATCAAACTCTTATGCGATTTCACCCACAAGAAGACAAGATCACCAACTTTGTAACTACGGTCGACACAATGCGCATCGACATAAATCTTCTATCGATCATGCGCTTCTTTGATCCTTTGTATTATTGTTTTTGTTTGATATTCTATTTCTTGGATCGCTTATGCTCCCACCAAGACCTTATCCTCAAGTTGATCCCAACTCAAGGGCATCTGACATGGTCGCCCGTAACGAAACTCAAAAGGTGCCATCTTAATGGTGATTTGATAATTGTTGTTATATGCAAATTATACCAGTGGAAATAATTCTTCCCAATGCTTCTGTTGGTCCATTATGTACATACACAACATATCCTCCAAGATTTTGTTTGTTCGCTCGGTCTGTCCGTCTGTCTCTGGGTGATACGCAATACTAAAGTTAAGTTGGGTTCCCAAGGCCTCTTGGAAACTAGTCCAAAATCGTCCTATAAACATCGATACTCTATCGGATAAATCCTCTTAGGCATGCCATGCAGCCTCACAGAATTCCCCTTGTTACAATATAACTGAGAAATACATATTTTCTCACCATAATAGAACTAATTTACAATGTTGTTCTTCTGCATATTACACTATATTTTATCATTATAGTTATTTGTGGTTGTCTCATTCACTTCAAATTGACATGAGATAAACCTTCCTTTCTTCTAGCTCGAATCGAACCTAACATCTTTCTTCCTCCTCTTTTTATGCTCTTTCTGTCGGTTTATTGGTTTCCCCTTCCGTCGGGAATATGAATAGTCATGATTGTTTGTTTCCCAGCTGTTTTCCAATTCAATTTCGTCTCCTCTTCCTTCACTGATGATTTCCACTTAGGAATTAATATTCATGAGTTGCATGGACTAAATTTGGAATCAAAACATTGTGTAGCAGCATAAAAGTTTCAACACAAATCCTATAGCGTGGAGTTGTAGCATAAGAGTTTCATCTAGTTGCAACACCAATCTTGTAGAATGGAGTTGTAGCATAGGAGTTGTAGCGATTTACAACACCAATCTTGTAGCGTTGAGTTGTAGCATAGGAGTTACAGTGAGTCATTGTAACATCCTTCTCTTGTGCGCAATGAGCAGACTTATTCTTTGAGGACACTTGCGTGCAAGTGATCTGGGTCGTTATACTATTGGTTGTTTTGATTATGATTATGAGACCTTGTGGATTTGATGTTATGTTATTTTTGTTGTATTTACATCGATAGGTGCTATTGACTAGGTTCTCCTGAGTGTGCAATACTCTGGGCGTTGAGGACGCTGAGGCATCGATGAAACTCTATGGACTTTGGATCGAGTCACGAAGTGGAATTTTAGGGTTTGAATGTTGTTGATGTAATATATGTACATACGATTAGATGTTATGATGTTGATTATTATTGCTGACATGATTCATGTCTGGATGCAACTTGATGATAGCTTGACGATCAAACTCACATATGAAGTAGAGGGGTCATGCATGATAGCCAAAGACATTGACGGAGAGGTGTGGAAACATTCCTACCACAACCTACTAGCACTCCTTTCATGGTTCGAACTATAGTTTAATGATTACCTAGTTTCAGAGACCCGCGATGCCGTGAGGGAAGACTGTGACAACCACTCATGATGATTCTAATGGGCACACAATAAGGTAGGGTCCTTATTCCTTAGAAGACCTTAGTCTCCCACAAGATCACCTGACGAAGTATTGACTCTAGGGGTATGACGTCAACCAAATTCAGTTAAGAGGCGAGTGGCACCCTTGGAGCACGTAGTGTGTCTTGAAGGGCACGTTGTGCGAATAAAACATAAAGAGTTGAGTTGCACCATTGGAGCATGTGGTGCATCCTAAAGGGCATGTCGTGATTTTAACTATGGTAAGTTAATAAACCTAATGCATAGAAAACTATGCCTTCTTAGGACCTGGTCAGCCTTAAAATGAATAATGTGATAAGTAAATTTCAATAACAATTTTCCCTTAAAAACTGTCGCTAAGCCTAGTGAATTGGAAAACCTAGGTCTGAGTAGAACCTTTGAACAAAAAAAAACTAATTAGACATGTAACAAGGAGGAGGTAAAGAAAATTCAAGCATTAATAATTAATGTGGAAATTTTGATAAAGGTTTAATTAATAAAAGGGGTATTTGGTTGTTTTTGTCTAAACCTACTAATTCTGAACTTAGTTATAAAAAGGGGAAACTTTAAGAAAAAGCGAAACTTAAAAGAAAAGGGGAAACTTAAAAGAAAAAGGGGAATGTCTAACTTAATAAGGAATCTAGCCTTTGGAACTTTCTATTTATGAACTCAACTAGGAATTAAGTAAGGCGTAAGTCATTTAAGAATTGTAAGGGAATATTGGGACATCGAGGAGCATTTTTAGGAATGATTTTAGGTGGGTGAGGGAAATAGACAAATTTAATTAAGTAATAAATTGATTTTCTAGTGCAACTAGGGGATCATGCAACATGTGTACAGGGGCGGTTTTTCTTAATTAAATAAATAAAAAAGGAATCTAATTAGGGTTTGGGAAACTAATAACTAAGAAACTCTATAAAAAGGATGGGGAGGAGGAGTATGGATCACATTTGCCTTGCATAATGTTATGCTATTGAAACTTTATATTGACTGAGTTTTCACTTGTGGGAGTTGGGATACCCAGCTCAGGTAACGAGTGCTAGCTCGCGAGGTGAGCTGGGTGCTAGCATTCTCTGGTATTGTGTGTGTGGCCCCTTTGCGGCTCGGGGGGATCAAGGGGAAGAAGAGTACCCCTAGCATTGGTTGGGAGATACCAGTGAGGTCTCATCGGTTGACAAGTGGGATCTGAACAGAGAAAACGCGTTGGAGAACCTATTCGCCTGGTCGTCGTCGGTAAAGGTATTCCTGTTAAGGTTGTTACTTGTAATAAAGTTTAATTTACACTTGTTTATTTTAATCTATTGGGATGGCGATTTAATTTCCATGAGCTTTCCTTGAACATGTGTTTCTACGGTGATTGTAACAGATTTTTGGTAAAATCATAATTGGTAATTGTAATATTCTTGTCGCTTGATTCATCCTATAAGAAACCTTGATACCCACAGTGTCTTTTATATCTCTGTTACTGTCTAATTGAGCATGGCCAGAATAAGCCCCAGACTCAAAACATTGTGTGCACTTTTGTATCTCCTGCCTGCATTGTCTTTATACCTTGTTTTCATTTTATTTATTTATTTTGTTTCTCCACAGAGAAGATCTGGATGCAGATTTTTGTTTTTATATTTCGTTCCTTTATTCTTAAGTTATTAGTCTGTTCCTGAGCAGTCATCCAGGAGCCAAATCGACTGTCTTTCACTCCGGTGTGAAATATTTAGATTCAAATGCCTTGCTTTCCTATACATGGATAATAAGTGTAGGATCATTTCTTTGCCCCACAAGGAATTATCTCATGGGCGTTTATTCCCTCCTTATCCTCTGTGAATATTGTGATTGATTCTCTGCAACTCATGCTTCGACACAATGATTTTGGGGATGTCTCTCCAGTTCACCAAACGTTTGATCTCCTCTGTGACTCACATCTGCATTTCATTTATGTATTTTTTTTTACTGCGTGATGACAACATTGTTAATCACTGTTTTTTTTATTTACTGCTTGATTGTTGCGTTTTTATTATTGTTCTTCCTTATTTATGGCGTTTTATCCTTAGAAAAGCTCTGTGAATTTACTTCCATGAACTGCCCAAGTTGGGGAATTTTCTACTTGAATTTTTGCCTCTCGTGTACAACGAGCTATTGCTTATTTTTTCCTAGCAAGTTTACTTCTTATGAAACATTTCTACCTTGTCCTTTTAAGTTTACGCCCATAAATTTCATTTTACACCATCCCCAACGGATCTTCCCTCATCAAATTCTTCGGGACCCCTCTACGTTTGTTGTTGTCTTTTCTCAGTGATTTTTCTGGCACGTCCTTTCGTCCCATTGTGGTGATTCCAGTGAGGTGAAACCCCAGACGATCCTCCTGGAACTCTGCATTCCCACTTACTTACCTAGTTCACAGAATCCAACAACGAAGTGAAACAATAACCTTCCCTTTACGTTTAAAAATTAACGGGCGGGTGTGTGAATGAGAGCTGGCGAAAATATTTTGTTTGGGTATGACATGGGACTGATTTTTGGCATTGACATTACCGTCGGTTAAACCTTAATTCTAGATTTTACTTTGATGCTTAGAACACAACTTTTTTTCTCTAAATGAGATTATTGGATTATAATGATGTATGTTATCGCTGAACGACATTATTTGATTTTATGATGTATGTTATCTCAAAACGCGATTATTGGATTTTTATCTCTAAACGAGATTGTTGGATCATACCCTTGTCAACATCTTTGTAGATGACCATGCAGATTATGGTAGTGTGGCCATTTATTTTTCTTTTTCTTTTATTTTATTCATGTATATGTTTTTCCACTTCAATTTCTAGCCAAACGCATTTAACAACAGTATGTTCGGTTCAACAATGCATGGCACTGCCAGTTTTAGTAGTCACCCTGTTGAGTGGAACGAGTTGGTAACGACGTGACTTGATAGGAGGCTGGCAATGATTATTAAGGCATAATTTTAAGGAAGGAAATGTTAATCAATGTCGGTGGCGGTTTCCATTCTATAGGCTGCCCCTTTTCTGAGTAAATGGTGGTGTGGATGATTTATATATCAAACATTGCTTTAATCAATGATGCGTGATCACAACTATGGATAAACCAACCATCGTACTCCTTTTTTTTATTTGGGAATTTAATAAGTTATATATTGGTTCATTGGCAACAACAGTTATTAATTAATAGTTCTACATGGTTCGAGTTTCAGTCGTGATGTGTCTGTTCTTTATGAATTTATTTTGACTATAAAAATCATCCTGTGTAATACATTAATTGCTTTTGTGTTGAATAATGGTTAAATGGTTTAATAATTTAATTGTTAAATTGATTAATGGATTAATAGTTATTAGTTTAGTGGTTAAATGATGGGTACGATAATTAACTCACGATAGCTTGAACGATTCCCTTTTTACAACAGTTAAATAATCCCCTTTTGATTATGGCTTTAGTTTAATCATGATTATGGCAGTAGTTAGATTAACTGTTTTTCTTTAGTGTTTGTTAATTGGAATCAATGTGATTATTTCTTACAATAGTTTTAATTTCCCTTGCAGCAAGGAACTAGGTAAGGACATGTTGAATTCATTAATGTTAGCATTGGTACCCTTTTTGATAATTTATAATTATTAATTATAGTTGCGTGATCTTCATAATGTTAAGAGGTTGTCTTGGAGACAAGAAGGTGGGGAAGCATGGGTTATTGTTAAAATATCGATGTATCATTATGGGTTTATTTAGATGAAGTATGATACAATGTGCTTGCCAAGAAGGCAGGGAAGCATGGGTTATTGTTAAAATATCGGTGTATCGTTATGGGTTTATTTAAATGAAGTATGATACAATGTGCTAGCATAGTTTTTATGATGGTAAGATAGTATGATGCACATTTAGTATGTTGCCAATTTTTGTTCACCCTGTGTTATTTGTAGTCACATTGCACCCATTAGCTAGATGGATTTCCATGCTCTCATGTGGTTTCGTTTAATGCATTTCAGTGAACATTGGATTTCGAAAAGGTTGATTTTTATGTTTGGTTGAAGGTTAGAAGGGTTCTTGTTTCACGCGTTGAGTGATAAGTGCAAATGATGCATGGATGTGGTCATGTTCTTCCCATTGAGGGTGGTGTGTTATCTTAATTGATGCTTGTACTTGTTTTTGTAACATTTTGTGATTATCTCTCGCTCCTCAGGGAGGTTCTAGTTACTAGTCGTCGAAGGTGTGGTGTTGGGATTGATCATTGTTGTCTTTAGCTTAGTAAGCGTGATATTGCATGTGTCAGGTGGGATGTAGACACCTCCTTGTTCCTCAAAAAATTCTCCATCCATGAGACCTTAAATGGTAAAAATCGATGGGAACATGGGCTCGATTGTTGCTTATGTGTCCTGGAGGTCCTAACCATGCAGGGTAGGATAGGCAGGTAGTCTTTTTATTTTTCGTATGATTGATTTTCGTATGATGCTTCCAGTTGCTTGATGTGCTAGTATGCTAGGTTTTCAGGTTGTCTGTTGCCTAAATTGTGTGAGTTATGTTCGTCATCGAGTTTTTGATTCGTTGTTTTCGTTGTTACTTCTTGTTTTAAAAAATGTGCAAAAAAAAATTGCACTTGTTATGTGTCACATGTTGTCGTAATGACGGGGGTCATTAAATATGGTATCAGAGGAGGTTCAACCCACGAGTTGGGATCACTACGGCTTTCATTGATTAGATAATTGATTATCATGTCGCTAATTAGATTGATTTGTATTCGTGCATATAATCATGGTTAGAGGACGCCACGAAGGGAGACGACGGGGTTATATGGGAGGAGGCGTGAAGCCCTCGGTAGCATCTACGCCTGAGGGGTCTAACCCCTAGGGAGACAAACAGGTTGTCGGGCAGGAACAGATCGTTGTGGGTGATGTGGTTGGGATGATGAGGTCCTTTCAGTGGATGTATGAGGCACTGATTAGTCGTTTGGATAGAGATGAGGCTAGGGCATTGACACCCCCTGAGGGTCTGCCACGTTCTCTAGTCGGTACTCGTAGGATTCACCACGAACTCAAGAAGGTAACATTTCTTGAGTTATTTGGTGCCCCGTATAGTGCAACCGTCGAGGCATGGTTGGAGAATATGGCGATGTGCTTTGCACTTCATGAATATACCTCCAACATCAAGGTATGCATGACAGTCTTTCAGTTGAAGGGGGGTGCTCTTCAATGGTGGAAAATGCTCCTGCCACAATTGAACATGGCCATCGAAGACGTGTCATGGGAACTGTTCGAGGAATGGTTCTGAGAGAGGTATCTTTCTGAGGAGTTCATTAAGCGTCATCTCAATGAGTTCAATGCCTTGCGAAAGGGTGGTCATACGGTGCCCAAGTATGAGGCCTGTTTTATGGAGCTTCTTCGGTATGATCCACACCTGAATACCGAGAAAATTAAGGTCGACAATTTTTTGTTTGGTCGTAATGTCAACATTCATGCAAAGGTTAGGATTATGATGCCTCAAACCTTGCATGATGTTGTTCAGAAGGCCTTCATAGCAAAGGAGGAGCTTATTAGCAGGGTTCATAGGAGGATTCCAACAAGACCAGTGGGACAGGCGTCATCTGGTGTGCTCCAGAATCAGACACTAGCTAGACATTCACCAGGATATCGTGGATTCCATAGAGGATCCAATTTCACCACACCTTGGCAATCAATGCCTCAACAACAAACTCCTTACCGAGTACCATAGCACCAACAACAGTGTCGACTACAACAGCAGTAGTTTAGGCCTCTTCAGCAGAAAAAATGAGGGTTCCAGGGAATTGGGTCGTCAGTTTCTACTTCAGGTACCAGGATTATTGGACCGAAGAAAGGGTGTTGGACATGTGGGGAGCCACATTACCAGTGTGACTTCCCAATGGAGAGGACTAGAGCATATGGATCAGCCGGACCCACTACTATGGGACATTTGGGCAAGGCCCATTGGATTCATGCAATGGTGATTAATCGTCAGGAAGAGCACCAGTTGACCATGCTCGAGATGTCAGGTACCTTCGCTGACAAGACCCTTAGTATTTTAATAGATCTAGGTGCTACCGAGAGTTTTATTTCTGGTGCAATGCTAAAAAGAATTAAGGTAAAGGCAGTTGAATAGGATGAGTTTAGCTTTGTAGAAATGTATTCGAGAGCCAAACAGAAGGTTGGAGGGAAGGTTACGGGTTGTATCCTTAACCTGGGAGATTTTGTCACCAAGGACAACCTGTAGATCAAAATCTTAGGATCTTATGACGTCATGATTGATATGGACTGGTTGGAATCGCATGAGTCGATACTCAACTGTAATATGAAATGGTTGAGCTTGGTCTATGATGAGGGACAAAGATGCGTGATTGTAGGTCAGAACCAGGGAGTTTCCTTGAGGTTCATCTCTTCCTTTCATCTACGGAAGAGCATGCACAAGAGATGTAAGCTTTATGAGATCCTTGCGTTAAATGAGAAGGTCATAACAAAAGGTCTAGAAAACCTTCCGGTGGTGCGAGAGTTTGCAGATGTCTTCCCCGAGGAGTTACTTGGGATGTCATCAGAGAGGGAGTTGGAATTTTCCATCGACCTAAAACCAATAACTAAACCAATAGCAAGAATGCCTTATCAGATGTCAACCCCGGAGTTATAGAAGTTGAAAATGAAATTGAAGGAGTCGTTGGACCTAGGACTTATACATCCAAGTGTGTCACCCTGGGGTGTGCCTGTTATCTTCATACAAACGAAGGATGGGTTGTGGAGACTCTGCATTGAATATCATCAATTGAACAAGGCAACGATCAAGAATCAGTATCTGTTGCCAAGTATTGATGATCTGTTTGATCAGATGAAAATCACGAAGGTGTTTTCAAAGATTGACTTGAGAGTAGGGTATCACTAGTTATGGATAAAAGACGATGACATCCCTAGGACTGCTTTTAAGATGAAGTTTGGACATTACGTGTTTACTATTTTACCATTTGGACCAACGAATGCCCTAGGGGTATTTATGAGTTTGATGAATGTGGTGTTCTGTGAATACTTGGACAAGTTTGTCCAAGTATTCATGGACGATATTTTTATTTACTCTCAGACGATGGAGGAGCACGAGAGAATTGTGTCTACGAGAGAACAAATTGTTTGGGAAACTGTCCAAATGCGTGTTTTATCAATGAAATATTCATTACTTAGGGCATGTCATCTCCGACGAAGGTATCGCTATGGATCCAATAAAGGTAGAGGATATTATGGAATGGTCTGTGCTGATGAATGTCCTGAAAGCGCATAGCTTCATGGGTTTAGCAGGATACTATCAATGGTTCATTGAGGGTTTTTCAAAGATAGAAAATCCGATCATGGAATTACAGAAGAAGGACAAGAAGTTTGTTTGGACCGAGAAACGCATGGAGGAATTTTGGAGGATCAAGGAGTTGTTGACGACAACACTGATACTAAAGGTCCCTGACATGGACACAAACTTCTTGGTATGTACTAACGCATCCAAGGAAGGTTTAGGCAGAGTCTTGATGCAAAATGATCGAGTGATCGCTTACATCTTGAGAAATTTGAGAAGGCACGAGGAGAACTATGCGATGCACGATTTAGAGTTGTTAGCCATTGTTTATACCTTGAGAGTTTGGATAAACTACCTTCTTGGATGAAAATTCAAACTAAAAATGGACCATTGTGGACTACAACACATCTTTACGCAAAGCGACTTGAATGTGCAACAATGACGTTGGTCGGAATTGCTTAGCGAGTATGATTTAGAGATTACTTACATAAAAGGAACAGTGAACAGAGTGGTGGATGCGTTGAGTCAGAGACCATGCATCCTTTTGGTGATGCTTCTTCAGATGAATCTACGTGAAAATATCATAACTTTACAACGTGGCGATGACTGGTACAAAGAGGTTAAGAATTTTATCGGACAAAACACAATGATGGTACCAAAATTTGATGGATTTATTGTGGACAATGACGGATTATTGAGATTTAAAATTCAAATTTACATATTGCCTAATGACGAGTTGAGGAGTTTGATTCTAAACGAGGCTCACAGAGCATTGTACATGGCTCACCCAGGAGTCACGAAGATGAGGGCAGACCTTAAACCCTTATTCTTTTGGAAAGGAATGAAGGAGGACATAATCAACTGTGTCGCAATATGTCTAGAATGTCAACAAGTGAAGGATGAACATAGACATTCAGCAGGATTATTACATCCACATGCTATTCCAAAATCAAAATGGGAGGTCATTTCGATGGATTTCATTGTTGGATTGCCACTAACAGCAAGGAGACACGACTTGATTTTTTTGGTAGTTGACACTCTGACGAAGAGTGCTCATTTTATTCCTATGTGTATGATGTATCAGGCACCCGATATAGCTAGATTTTTCATCAGTGAGATTGTGAGGCTGTATGGTGTGCCTAAGAGGATTATATCTGATAGAGGATCGATGTTTACAGGACAATTTTGGACTAGTTTTCAAGAGGCCTTGGGAACCCAAGTTAACTTTAGTACTACGTATCACCTGGAAATAGACGGGAAGACTGAGCAAACAAACCAAATCGTGAAGGATATGTTGCATATGTACGTGATGGACCAACAAAATCATTGGGAATAATTATTGCCACTGGTAGAATTTTCATATAACAACAGTTATCAAAGCACCATTAAGATCGCACCTTTCGAGTTTATTTATAGGTAACCATTTCAGACACCTTTGAGTTGGAATTGGCTTGAGGATAGAGTCCTGGTGGGACCTGAAGTGATCCATGAAACGGAAGACCAAATGAAAACAATAAGACAAAGAATCAAGGAAGCGTAGAATCAAGAGAAGAGCTATGTCAATGCACATCATGTCGACCGTAGTTATAAAGTTGGCGATTGAGTCTTCTTGCAGGTGAAACCGCATATGAGTTCTATCAAGTTTGGAAATGCTTCTAGACTCTCTCCTAGGTTCATGGTACCCTTTGATATTGTGGAAAGGAAGGGGCCCATGGCCTATCGACTAGCCTTGCCTAATTCTTTGAGGTGTATGCACGATGTTTTTCACGTATCTGTTTTGAGAAATTATGTTAGTGATCCTACACATGTATTGACATGAGTTACTTGCAAGTATTGGACGAGGATGATCTCACGATAGAGCCAATACGAATCATGGACCATCACATTCGATGACTACGACATCAAACATTAGATCAGGTCAAGGTCTACTGGGACAACTATAGTCCAGACTCAACGACCTAGGAGGACGCATATGATATGCGTCAACTGTTCCCATTTTTGTTTGTTAGTTAGACATATGATATTGTGATACACTTTATTTCAGCACTTACATACTGTGAAACTTTGGGACGAAGTTTAAAACAAGAGGGAGTGTATGTAACATCCCTCTCTTGCACGCACTGAGCGGACTTACTCTTTGAGGACACTTGCGTGCAAGTGATCTGAGTCATTATACTATTGGTTGTTTTGATTATTATTATGAGACCTTCTGGATTTGATGTTATGTTATTTGTGTTGTATTTACATCGACAAGTGTTATTGACTAGGTTCTCGTGAGTATGCAGGACTCTGGATGTTGAGGATGTCGAGGCATCGATGAAACTCTGTGGACTCTGGATCGAGTCAGGGACTCGACTGTTAGGGTTTGTGTAATACCCCTTGGCCAAAACCAAATGTAAATATAATCCAAGTATATTTAAGCTAGTGATCTATTTAGACATCATTTTGTAATACACCTTTCATGGCATGGTGCATGCATATACCGCGTAGTAAAGAGATGTAATGTACACATTTTAGAATACCATGTGCAGTAACTAATGTGCGCACAACCTTAAAGATAGAGGATACAATGTGCAGTAACTAAGTGCATGCAATATTAAAGTCAGCGAACCTCTGTGTATATAATATGCATTATAGGTTGGTGAGCCAGTATTATAATCCATAATTCTTATGTCTTGGAATTAGGCCAACACGCCTAGATGTTAAAGGGCCAATGTGCATACTTTGTACATGAACTCATGATTAATATAAAATACATCACTGCGTGTAGACTGACCATGATAAAGAGATGGGGGACTGAACTTCATCAATTAGGGAAAGGGAGGGCCAAAAGTCAAGGAATATTATATTAATATTTCCCAAAACATAAAGTATGGCTAATTTTATCCTAAGTTCCAAAGTTGGGGACAAGTGGACAAAATTAACTTTCGATATGACAAGTGTCAAGTTGGGGACATGCATGCATATCATGGGGAAACATTGCTGAGGGCCTCTCTCTCTCTCATGGGGGGAATAGTTTACAAACAGAAGGGGGGGGGGAGGGAAAAAAAACCATCAGGCGGACCATCATTTGAAAAAGATTTCACAGTGATCCCAAACACACACTCATTTATCCAAACAATGACTCCATGACCATTTTCACTCATACATCTCGTTATCCTTGAGACAACCATTCCACCTTCTGAAACTTGTTTCCCCATCCCTTTTGGTTGGTGTACCTGGTTAGCTTGGAGTGGGATTGAAGAAGTGGGTTGTCAAGCCCGTGAGAAGCTCTATGGGTGAGAGAACTGTTGGGGATTGAATTTCGTTGGTGCTAAATTGCAGCTACAATGCTCTGAGACTTTTGGTCTGACCTGTTGTTGAATCCCTGGAAGGGAAGCTGGGTAGCTGAGGGACTGTTGAGTAGATAAGGGGCACACTTCCTTGGGTGGGATAGGCATGTGGGAAATAAGAGGTTATAGGCTATTAGTTGAGTGAGCACCTGAGACAGAGTCTTTCCTATTGTCCATGAGCCTTAGCCTGGATAGGAATTTCTTTACCCTGGGTGGAGTTCAATCCCAACTCAGGGGTGATTCAGTGTTGAGAGTGATGAACAATGTAATCTATGGCTGGGAGGTTCGTGGATGGTCTGTAAGCAGTTGGTGACAGTCTTTCTAGGATAAGTACCAATTTTATGAAATATGGATATGTTGTTTGTTATTTACATGCCCATGCTACAATTTTATCATATATGTGACTATGAATGCTTGTGTTCTCATGGGTAATTTCCTGTAAATGATGCATATCGGTAATTACTATTATTTTAATATAAAATTGATATGTTACAAAAAGTAATTGTTGTGTATGTTTAGATGTAAATCTTTCGCGAGCATGTTGTATGTATATGTTTTAGTTGCATGCAGTCTAAAGAGTAAATTTAGGTGGAATTGCTTAGTTGACCACTGGGTATGTTATTGTATGTTTTGTAGTATGGGAATGAAAGTGTTCCCTAGAGTAGCATGTTCCCAGCCTTATGGCTAGGAATGTTACCGATGGGTGTCAGAGCATGAGTGGTTTCTCTGGAGTAGCGTACCCCGGCCTCAGGATGGTTGGGTGGATCGTTATAGTATGGTATCAGAGCCTTAGTTCAACACTAAGCTTGGATGGACCAGAAGGGTGCAATCGAAGTGAATATTCATAGAAACATAACTTTGAAGTGAACAGAATTAGAGTCTTAAAATGTCCTTGGAAAAGGTTGGCATACTGGCGCGCGTAGTAAATTTGGTACCGCGCGGGAAACCATGGCGTGCCACTGTGTGCGGAAAATTGTAGCATTGTGCGGAAGATTATTATGTGTAGGTGCACGTGCTGAAATTAGCCTTGCGCGGTAAGCACAACCATAATAAGGTTCCCATGGGGTGCACAAGTATTGCTTAACACAGAGGATTTTTGTTGGTATGCGCATAAGTATGAGTATAAGTTGTTTCGTGATGGTGTATTCAGTAGTATGCACAGATATTTGAGTGCGAAGGAGTATGTTAAACTTGACATGGTGCATGCATAGGACGAAAATGCATGTTGAATATCGGCGCATTGTATCAAAATTGTGCACAGTGGATATTGACGCACAACGCCAGAATAGTGCGCGTAAGTAGTCGGTACGACGAAGAAGAAATGCACAGTAGATTTAGGTGCGCGGAGAAGCCTTTACCTTGTAATATTGCTATGCACGATAATATGAATGAACAAGTCAAGTTAATGCGTGCGAAGTTGCTTGGAAGGCGAGGAGTCCGAGTTTAAATTTCATAATAATAAAAGAAACATAAACACATAACCACATTGAAGCATTAATTAAAAAGAATTCCGAATTTTAATTTCTTTTGATTTAGACAGATAAAAATAAAATATAAGATTACAAGAAAAACTTATTATAAAAGAAAACAAGGGTCATAACATCACTAGATAGAAATTGTAATAAAACAATCTAAAATCCATTTATGTATTTATATAATCATATTAATCACAAAATTACAAAAGGGTGATGAAAATAGTTAGCCTGTTGTAAAAAAGGGTCATTGAAGAACATGCCTATCATCTCTTGTACTCTTTAACTCCGATACCGGCTGTTCAAAATTCCCTAAGACATTCCTATCTTAGTTGAAGACTTACTTCAACTTAGTGATCTCCGCCTTTAAATAGGAGTCTAACCAGACTGGTTGATTTTCTCCAACACTTTCGGCCACTTCAACCGCAGATTCCTCCTTCTTATGCCACTTACTCCTTTTCTTCTTAGCGGCTGGCCTGTTGATGACTAAATATTTTATAATGGGATTCAGTCTGAACTACAATCGCGAGTCTATAACCGGATCTGTGTGGAACTTAGTTTCTAGAAGGTGTGCAAGGACCCTTTCCTCCTTATTCGCAGAAAAGCCTAGCATGTTGCTCGAATAACCAGTCTCACTCGACTTAGCTTTGTCCATGTATCTCAGGTTGGGGATACTGAAATGTGTCTTTACAAAGAGCAGGAAGTCGAGCAGCTGAATATTACTACGGTTATGGATACACAGATATCTTCATACTTGGGGAGTGGTAATTATGGAACTCCATTTATGAAGCGTAGATAGATTACGTACAAAGAGCGTTGGGTTGTCGTGCTCGGCCAATACTAGCTCTTGAGTTCGTTACATGGTGGCGTTCAACTGATGTCATATGGCTCTAAAGTATTGAACGAATGGAGAAAGGTGATCTGAATAGCCGTCGCCCACTCCATGAGTGGTGGATTTGACATGATTGAGACATGTAACACCGCGTCCTGGTGAAAGTGGTTTCGACAAAACCACCTTCTTGCGCAAGTGTATCTCGGAAGGCACTGTGCATTAGCGTTCTCGAGACTTGGTTCTTATCTAGAATTGTCATGGTGACAACACCAGGAAACCAGGAGTTATAATGATGATGTGTATGTTGAATCGAAATGGTGCATATTCTCATGAATTGTTGATTTGTTAATCTGATTATTTTCGATGGCTGCACGTTTTGTAGAATTAACAACAACTCGGTCAGGTCAAACCAATGCAGAGTCCATAGGAATGGAAGAGGCATAGGAGAATTACAGTCACCCAAATAAGAGAAGAGGGATGGATTTCCATTTGGGAATGGAAGGAATGAACTCCAACGAACATGGAGAAGAAAGGAATGAAGATATGAATATGGCTGAGACCATTAAGAATTTGCAGAAGGATGTCCAAAGCCATAAATCTGATAATGAAAGGCTTATGAAAGCCAAAGAGTTGTAGGATGACTTCAACATGAAACTATTGGAAGGTTTGAACAGAATAGAGAAGAAATTGGCTAAGGAGAGTGACTCAAGTAGATCTGAGAGTCACAAATCTTCAGAGGAGAAGAGAGAAGTAAAAAGTTCTAGTAGACATCACCATCATCCCCATAGGAATTCCCATAAGAGAGTAGGCAACATCTCAAGTCTATCCCCTTCTAGAAGGTATAAGAGATATGGGGTGGATGAGCTGCGAGGAGAAATGAACAAAATCAAACCTCCTACATTTGATGGTGAGCACAAGAAGGATGAAGATGCCGAAACATGTTTTCTAGGCATGAGGAAGTATTTTCAATTGCATAATCATTCTTCTTATGCTGAAGGTATAATCGCTATCTATCAACTCAAAGGAAAGGCCTCCATGTGGTGGGATCAACTTGTGTAGGTACAACACATTGTAGAGAAAAGTGTTACTTGGAGAGAATTCAAGAAGTATTTTGAGAAGAAGTACTTGACCAAGAGATACTATGACAAGAAAATGAAAGAGTTTTTTGAACTTAAGCTTGGAAGTATGACCATAGATGAATATGAGAGAAGGTTTATGGAATTGTTGAAGTATGTCTCTTTCATTAAGGATGAGACAATCAAGATTCAACGGTACGTAAGTGGATTTCCATCGTTCATCAGTGACAAAATATAGTATGATGATCCCAAGAAATTAGAAGAGACAGTAAGAAGAGCTAAATGCTTATATGACCAGCTGAAAGCAAGGCCAATTTTCCAAAAGGCTTGGGAAGACAATAAGAAATTCAAGATGGATCAGAGGAAGAAGGGAGATAAGCCACCATTCTTCAGAAATAATCCACAATGGTAGCAAACGCATAAGCAAACTAGAGTGATTGACACAGGGAGTCAAGGGCCAAGACAACCACCTATGCAATGTTGGGGTTGTAAAGGAGACCATAGGTTCAGAGATTGTCCTCATAGAGGCTAAAAAGGTAGGATTATTCACAATGTACAATGAGCTGAGATAGTAGAGGACATGGGCAGAAATGTGCCAATGATTTATGCAGCCCTAGACAACAAGAAAGCAGAGTATCAGTCCCACATGATTGAAGTGGAAGGTATGATCAACAACCAAACCCTTGACATTTTAATTGATTCAGGAGCTAGACATAGTTATATAGACTCTAAGATGGTGGAAAGTTTGTAATTACCAAGAAGAAAGCATGGAAAATATGTTGGCTATGTGTTATATTCTTTGCATGTGTGTGTGTGTGTGGGTGCGTCAGATACGATAACTGTGTCTGACGATCCCTTCACCTAGAGCTCTGTCGTGTGCACCGAGAGATTTCCTAGGGGGGTCCCAGGGGGGGCAGGTATGCCCTCCCTAGTTACGTGCATCGTTCGTCACTGGGCGGTAGCCCGGGGCCGACAGGGTTCAGGGCAACGCCCTGCTATTTTTAGAGGATTTTTCTATTTTTAGCAGATTTGTAAATTAATCCTGGATTAAGGGATTAGGGTTTTGGTATCTACGGAATACCTAAAAACATTGTATATATTGTATGGAGAATGGTGAAATTTGATATAATGAAAATAAGAAAGGTTTTCTCGGTTGAGGGTTTCCGGTATAAAATCTCTGTGTACTCTGTGTATGAGCCATTGATTAATTTCTGTATTGCTTAAGAATCTATATGCATTGCTTTACTTCGCAGGTTTAAAACTTACATGTGGTATCAGAGCTCGTTTTTGGCTTCAGAGGGACGCCTTTGTTGCTGAGGGTTTGGCCCGGTCTTGAAAGATCAAGTTTATCTTGGGTCTATGATAAACCTGGGTTTAGTGGGAGCTTTTGAAAGTGGAGATTTGAGTAAATAAAGAGGAATGGCGAGCTCATCTAGAATTGAGATAGAGAAGTTCAACGGTAAAAACTTTGAGCTATGGAAGCTCAAGATGGAGGACCTTCTTGTAGAAAAAGAACAATGGATCGTTGTGGATCCTGGTACACAACCTACTGGTACACCATCTACAAGCACACAAGCTACTGGTACACAACCTACCAGTACACAAACTACTAGTACACCAGTTACTGGTATGTCGAAGGAAGATTGGGACAAGTTGGACAGAAGAGCAAGGAGTACTATTCGACTCTACCTGGTAGATTCGGTGTTGTTGAATGTCTTGAGAGAATCTACAACCAAGGAACTATGGGATAAGTTAGGGAATTTGTATCAATCAAAGTCCCTGGTAAACAAGTTGTTTCTTCGAAAGAAGATGTATCATCTTAGGATGGAAGATGGAGATTCTGTGACAGAACATCTAAATGCC
>ML783509.1:226022-264584 GCA_009831015.1 Picea engelmannii
TTGAAGAAATGGATGCCTTGGATAAGAATGAGGCATGGGATATAGTTGAGCTTCCAGCTGGAAGAAAATCGGTTGGTAGCAAATGGTTGTTCAAGAAGAAGTTTAATGCACAAGGTAAAGTGGAGAAATACAAAGCTCGGTTAATAACAAAAGGTTATTCCCAGGTAGAGGGAATTGACTTTGGTGATATTTTTTCTCCTATTGCTAAGTTAACTTCTATTAGATTTTTTTTATCTATTGTTGCTGCTTTTGATCTTGAAGTGGAACAAATGGATGTGAAGACATCATTCATACATGGGGATCTGGAAGAATAAATCTACATGAAGTAGCCAGAAGGCTTTGTAGTGAAGGGAAAGAAAGAGCTAGTATGTAAGCTAAAGAAGTCACTATACAGTCTGAAGCAATCACCTAGGATGTGGTACCAAAATTTTGACACATACATCCTTGGATTGGGATTTGTAAGAAGCAAGGTTGATCACTGTGTATATTCCAAGAAGGTTGTAATCACTTCATTTATGTAGTGTTGTATGCTTATGACATGTTGTTGGTAGGAAATAACATGGATGTTATCAAGGAGGTGAAATCACAGCTATCCTCCAAATTTGACATGAAGGATCTCGGTGCTGCTAACTTCATTCTGGGAATGGAGATTAAAATAGATCGTGCAAACAGGAAACTCCGGTTGAATCAAAGAAAATATGTTGAAATGATATTGCATAGGTTTAATATGCATGGAAGTAAACCGGTCAAGGTTCCTATTCTTATAGGTGTAAAGTTATCTGCAGATCAGTGTCCCAAGACACAGAAAGAAGAAGAGGACATGTCCCATGTTCCATATGCCAGTGGAGTTGGCAGTTTGATGTATGCAATGGTTTGTACTAGATCAGACATTGCACATGCAGTGGGAGTTTTGAGCAGGTATATGTCAAAACCAGGGAAGGAGCATTGGATAGCAGTAAAGAGGGTCTTCATGTATCTTCGTGGCACCACCAGTTATGGATTGTGCTACCAAGGAAGACCGGGATTGGACAGAGTGGTGGACATACATGGCTTTGTTGATGCAGACTGGGCTGGAGATTTGGATCGTAGAAGATCTACAAGTGGGTATGTGTTTAACCTATTTGGAGGAGAAATCAGTTGGATGAGCAAAAGACAAGCTGTAGTGGCACTCTCAACTACAGAAGTTGAATACATGGAAGCCACTCATGCAAGCAATGAAGAAGTATGGTTACAAAGATTGTGTTCAAGTATTGGGTTGGTACAACAAGCAGTGAGATTAGACTGTGACAGTTAGAGTGCAATATTCCTGGCAAAGAACCCAGCTTATCATTTGAAGACAAAGCATATTGATGTTCAGTATCACTTTGTGAGAGACATGGTTGAGGAAAAGAAGGTGTTGCTGGAAAAGGTTGACACTTTGAAGAATGCTGTAGATTCACTAACAAGTCTGTGAGCACAAAAAAGGTTCTCCTGGTGTAGAGTAACAATGGGCATTGCTGCCCTGGATTGTTTACTATATAATCCCCTAGACCCCTAGATGCAAAGAAAACAACAAGTGGGAGAATGTTGGGTATGTGTTATATTCTTTGCATGTGTGTGTGTGGGGGTGTGTCAAATACGACAACTGTGTCTGACGATCCTTTCACCTAGAGCTCTGTCGTGTGCATTGGGCGCTTTCCTAAGGGGGTCCCAGGGGGGGTAGGTATCCCCCCCTGGTTACGCGCAGCGTTCGGCACCAGGCAGTAGCCCGGGGCCGACGGGGTTTGGGGTAGTGCCCTGCTATTTTTAGCGGATTTGTAAATTAATCCCGGATTAAGGGATTAGGGTTTTGGTATCTATGGAATACCTAAAAACATTTTATATATTGTATGGCGAATGGTGAAATTTGATATAATGAAAATAAGAAAGGTTTTCCCGGTTGAGGGTTTCTGGTATAAAATCTCTGTGTACTCGGTGTATGAGCCATTGATTAATTTCTGTATTGCTTAAGAATCTATATGCATTTCTTTACTTCGCAGGTTTAAAACTTACAAAATCTTGGTTGGTGCAACTAGCTACAAGAGCTAGGAGACAAGTTAATGAGATGGTTAAGTCTTGCCTCACATACATGAATGACTATATACCAAGGCAGATTTGAACATCTTACCCTTAGGTTCCTATGACTGTTTAATTGGGATGGATTGGTTGGACCCACACCATGCTCTATTGGATTTTCATAACAAAGCATTCACTTTCTTGGATGAAGAAGTGAACCAAAGGGAACTGTAGGGAACTCCCAGGGCAGTAACTGTTAGATAAATTTCATCATTGCAGCTGAAGAAATGTAATAGAAGAGGATGTCAAATATTTGTAGCTCATATGGAGGAGACACCTAAGGACAAGGTAACAAATTGGGAGGATTATGCAGTCCTGAAAGAGTTTGAATATGTATTCAAGGAAGTACCAGGACTACCCCCAAGAAGAGACATTGATTTCTCTATAGATTTGATGCCTGGAGCAGTGCCAGTGTCAAAGACTCCTTATAGAATAAGTACACTAGAATTGAAGGAGTTGCAAATGTAGCTTGAAGAACTTCTGAAGAAGGGTTATATACTCCCAAGTGTATCACCTTGGGGTGCCCCAGTCTTGTTTGTGAAAAATAAAGATGGAACATTAAGATTGTGCATTGACTTCAGACAATTGAATAAAGTGATTTTTAAGAACAAATATCCTCTACCAAGGATTGATGACCTCTTTGATCAATTGAAGGATGCAAGGATATTTTAAAAGATAGATCTCAGATCATGATACCATCAGGTAAGAATTAAAGAAGAAGATATTAGCAAGACCGCCTTCAGGACAAGGTATGGTCATTATGAGTTCACATTGGTACCATTTGGATTGTCAAATGCACCAGTTGTTTTCATGTGCTTAATGAATGGTGTTTTCCGAGAGTATTTGGACAAGTTTGTCATTGACTTTTTGGATGACATTCTTATATATTCCAAGTCATAGGAAGAGCATGAACATCATTTGAGGATGGTGTTGCAAGTCTTAAGGGAACATTAGTTGGATGCCAAATTGAGTAAGTGCTCATTTTATCAGAAACAAATTCATTACTTGGGACATATCATCTCAAAAGATTGGATAGCAGTGGAACCTGAGAAGGTAGAAGCGATTAGAGAATGGTCAGCACCAAAGAATGTGAGAGAGGTCAAATATTTCATGGGCCTTGTAGGATACTACAGGAGATTCATTAGAGGATTATTGAAGATAGCACACCCAATCACTTCCTTGCAAAGGAAAGGTATGAAGTTTCAGTGGACGACGAGCTGTGAAAGGAGTTTCCAACATTTGAAACAATTATTGACAAGTGCTCCAATACTAAGGATCACAGACCCAAATGAGGATTTCATTATATGCACAAATGCATGTAATGAAGGACTAGGTGGAGTCCTTAGTCAAGATGGATTTGTGATATGTTATGAATCAAGGAAGTTGAAGGAGAATTAAAGAAACCATGCCACTCATGATTTGGAGTTGGCATCCATAGTGCATGCCCTGAGGAAATGGAGACACTACCTCAAAGAGGTTTGAGTTAAGAACAAACCACAATGGTTTGAAATATTTATTTGACCAGCCATATATAAATTCTAGACAAAGCAGATGGTTAGAATTTCTAAGTGAATATAACTTTGATATAAAGCATATCTAAGGGAAAGAAAATAAAGTGGTTGATGCACTCAACAGGAGGGTGCATGAGCTTCATGCTACAACCATCATCATGTATCAGACTGATGTTAAAAGAAAAATTCTGGAATACAGAGAATTGATAGCAAAACTACAGATCTGCAGTATAGAGAATTGATAGAAAAACTACAGTAAGGTAAGACACCACAGAAGATGGAATAGATGGAATACTGTTGCACAAGAACAAAATTTTTGTACCAAATGTCTAGGACTTGAAACATATAATTTTGCATGAGATGCATAATGCTCCTTAAGCAGGGTACCCTGGATATCAGAAAACAATAACAATGGTCAAAAGACAATACTTTTGGCCAGATATGAAGAGAGAAATCGCAGAATACATTGCTAGGTGTATGGAATGAAAGAAAGTTAAAACAGAGCATAAGCACCTAGCAGGATTGCCGCAACCTTTGCCCATTCCTGAATGGAAGTGGGAAGTGGTGAAAATGGATTTTATTATGGGATTGCCCAGAACAGGCAAGATGCATGATTTGATTATGGTAGTGGTGGACAAGCTTACAAAAGTTTCCCATTTTATTCCACTAAAAACTACTCACAAAGCAACAAATGTTGTTGATATTTTCATGAAGGAAGTAGCACGATTGCATGGAATTCCTAAAACAATTATGTCTGACAGAGACCCGAAACTCACCTTGAATTTTTGGAAAGGATTTAGAACGAATATGAACTTTAGTACAACTTACCATCCTAAGTCTGATGGACAAACAAAAAGAGTGAAAAGGGTGATAGAAGATATGTTGAGAATGTATGTGATGGAAAAACCATCAAAATGGGAAGACTACTTACATTTAGTCGAATTCTCTTATAACAATGGGTATCAGGCATCATTGAAAATGATCCCATTTGAAGCACTTTACGATAGAAGGTAAAATACTCCAGTAAGTTAGGATAACCCCGTTGATAGAACAGTAGTCGGGCCAGAGTTGCTTAAGGAGATGGAGGACCAAATGTTAAAAATTAAGTAGAATTTGAAAGCTTCCCAAGAGAGACAGAAAAGTTATGCTGATAAAAACAAAATCCATAGAAAATTCAAAGTGGGTGATCATGTTTTCTTGAAAGTGAAAGCTAACAGAAGCTCCCTGAAGCAGGGAAGTTGTGCCAAGTTAGCAGCCAAATTTTGTGGACCATTTGAAATCCTAGAGAGGATTGGTCCAGTTGCTTATATGATTACATTGTCTGCATCTATGTCTATTCATAATGTCTTCCATGTATCATTGCTAAATAAATATATACTCGATGCTAATCATGTTATTGATTGGAATGTTATCCAAGTGGAGCAAGAAGGTGCTTTCCAATTGCATCTGGTGCGCATCCTGGATTGAAAAATCAAACAAATCTGGAATCAAGACATAGGTCTTGTAAAGGTCCAATGCACCTGGTACAGACCTAAAGATGCTACTTGGGAGCATGAGGGTGCAATGAGGATAGAATACCCGCATCGTTTTGAAGAATTTTGAGAATTTTGTTGTATATGGGCAGATGATGCACTAGGATAGTGCATAAATAAAGGGAGGGGATTGTAATACCCCTCGGCCAAACCCAAATGTAAATATAATCCAAGTATATTTAAGCTAGTGAGTTTTTTAGACATCATTTTGTAATACACCTTTCATGGCATGGTGCGCGCATATACCGCACAGTAAAGGGATGTAATGTACACATTTCATAATACCGCGCGTAGTAACTAATGTGTGCGCAACCTTAAAGATAGAGGATACATCATGCAGTAACTAAGTGTGTGCAATATTAAGGCCAATGAACCTCTGTGCATATAATATGCATTATAGTCTGGTGAGCCAGTATTATAAGCCATAATGCTTATGTATTGGAATTAGGCCAATGCCCCTAGATGTTAAAGGGCCAATGTGCCTACTTTGTACATGAAATCATGATTAATATAAAATACATCACTACGCACAAACCGTCCACGATAAAGAGATGGGGGACTGAACTTCACTAGTTATGGAAAGGGAGGGCCAAAAGTCAAGGAATATTATATTAATATTTCCCAAAACATAAAGTATGGATAATTTTATCCTAAGTTCCAAAGTTGGGGACAAGTGGACAAAAGTAACTTCCGATATGACAAGTGTCAAGTTGGGGACATGCATTCATATCATGGGAAACTTAGCTAAGGGCCTCTCTCTCACAGGGGGAATAGATTACGAACAGAAGGGGGTGGGGAAGGGAAAAAAACCATCAGGTGGACCATCATTTGATAGAGAGTTCAAAGTGATCCCAAAAACACACTCAGTTATCCAGTCAATAACACACTCCATGACCATTTTCACTCATACATTATGTTATCCTTGAGACAACCATTCCACCTTCTGAAACATGTTTCCCCATCCCTTTTGGTTGATGTACCTAGTTATCTTGGAGCAGGATTGAAGAAGCGGGTTGTCAGGCCCGTGAGCAGTTCTCTGGGCGAGAGAATTATTGGGGATTGATTTCCGTTGGTGTTAAACTGCAGCTACAACGCTCTGAGACTTTTGATACAACCTGTTGCTGAAGCCCTGGAAGGGAAGTGGGGTAGCTGAGGGATTGTTGAACAGAGAAGGGCCACACTTCCTTGGGTGGGACAGGCATGTGGGGAATGAGAGGTTGTAGGATGTTAGTTGAGTGAGAACCTGAGACAAAATCTTTCCTATTGTCCATGAGCCTTAGCCTGGATAGGAATCCCTTTACCTTGGGTTGAGTTCAGTCCCATCTCGGGGGTGATTCACTATTGAGAGTGATGAATAGTGTAATTTATGGCTGGGAGGTTCATGGATGGTATGTAAGCAGCTGGTGACAGTCTTTCTAAGATAAGTACCAATTTTATGAAATATGGATATGTTATTTATTATTTACATGCCTATGTTACGATTTTATCATATATATGACTATGAATGCTTGTGTGTTCATGGGTAATTTCCTGTAAATGATGCATATCAGTAATTACTATTATTTTAATATAAAATTCGTATGTTACAGAAAGTAATTGTTGTGTATGTTTATATGTAAATCTTTTGTGAGCGTGATGTATGTATATGTTTTAGTTGCATGCAATCTAAAGAGTAAATTTAGGTGGCATTGCTTAGTTGACTACTAGGTATGCTACTATATGTTCCGCAGTATGGGAACAAAAGTGTTTCCTAGAGTAGCATGTTCCCGACTTTATGGCTGGGAATGTTACCAACTGGCATCAGAGCATGAGTGGTTGCTCCGGAGTAGTGTATCCGGGCCTCAGGATGGTTTGGGGGATCATTACAGTTTGAATTTTGTTGGTCTGAGATATGTATATGATTAGATGTTATGATGTTTATTATTATTTTTGACATGATTCGTTGATGGGTGCAGGCTGACGATAGCTTTCCGACCAGACTCACATATGGAGTAGAGTGGTCACGAATGAAAACCAAAGACATTGATAGAGAGGTGTGGTAGCAGCCCTGCCAAATCCTACTATAACTCTCTTCATGGCTCAAACTTTAGGTTAACGACTACCTCATTTGAGAGACCTTCGATTCCATGAAGGCAGGCTCTAAAAGTCGCTCACGATGATTCTAGGGGGTGTGTAATAAGGCAATGTCCTTATTCCTTAGAGGCCCTTAGTCTCCCACAAGATCACCTGACGGAGTATTGACTCCAGGGGTTTGACATCTACCAAATTTAGTCAAGAGGCAAGTGGCACCCTTGGATCACGTAGTGCGTCTTAAAGGGCACGTCGTAGGAATAAGCCAGAGAGAGGCGAGTGGAACCCTTGGAGCACATGGTGCATACTGAAGGGAACGTCGTGATTTTAACTATGGTAAGTTAATAAACATAATTCCTAGAAAATTATGCCTCCTTAGGACCTAGTCGACCTTAAAATGAATGATATGATAAGTAAAGTTTAATAAAAAATTTACCTTAAAAACTGTCACCAAGCCTAGTGAATTGGAAAACCTAGGTCTGAATAGAACCTTTGAACAAAAAAAAACTAATTAGACATGTAACAAGAAGGGGGTAAAGAAAATTCAAGCATTAATAATTAAAGTGCAAATTTTAATAAAGGTTTAATTAATAAAAGGGGTATTTGGATTTTTTTTCTCTAAACCTGCTAATTTTGAACTTAGTTATAAAAAGGGGAAACTTTAAGAAAAAGGGAAACTTAAAAGAATAGGGGAAACTTAAAAGAAATAGGGGAATGTCTAACTTAGTAAGGAATCTAGCCTATAGAACTTTCTATTTATGAACTCAACTAGGAATTAAGTAAGGCGTAATTCATTTAAGAATTGTAAGGGAATATTGGGACATCAAGGATCGTTTTTAGGAATGCTTTTAGGTGGGTGAGGGAAATAGAAAAATTTAATTAATTAATAAATTGATTTTTTGTTGCAACTAGGGGATCAGGAGACATGTGTATGGAGGAGGTTTTTCCTACTTAAATAAATGAAAAAGGAATCTAATGAGGTTTTGGGAAACTAATAACTAAGAAAATCTATAAAAAGGATGGGGAGGAGGAGTATGGATCACATTTGGCTTATGTAATGTTACATCGTCAAAATTTTATCTTGACTAAGTTTTCACTTGTGGGAGTTGGGATACCCATCTCGGGTAACAAGTGGTAGCTCGACCTTGCGAGGTGAGTTGGGTGTTAGAATTCTCTGGTATTGTGTGTGTGGCCCCTTTGCAGCTCAAGGGGCTCAGGGGGAAATAGAGTACCCCTATCTTTGGTTGGGAGGTATTGGTGAGGTCTCATCGATCAAAAAGAGGGATCTTCATGGAGAAAATGTGTGGGAGAACCTCTTCTCCTGGTCGTCGTCAGTAAAGCTACGCTTGTTAAGATTGTTACTTGTAATAAAGTTTAATTTACACTTGTTTATTTTACTGTATTCAGATGATGATTTAATTGCCATGAGATTTCCTTGAACATGTGCTTTTATGGTGATTGTAACAATTTTTTTGTAAAATCATAATTGGTAATTGTAATCTCCTTGCGCTTGATTCATCCTGTATGAAACCTTACTACCCACAATGTCTTTTATTTCTGAGTTACTGTCTAATTGCATGTGGCAAGAATGAGCCCCAGACTCAAAACATTGTCTGTGCTTTTGTATCTCATGCCTGTGTTTCATTTATACCTTGTTTGCATTTTTATGTATTTATTTTGTTTCTCCACAGAGAAGATATGGATGCAAATTTTTGTTTTATCTTCCGTTCCTTTATCCCTAAGTTATTAGTCTGTGCCTGAGAAGTCGATCAGGATCCAAATCGACTGTCTTTCACTTCGGTGTTAAATATTTAGATTCAAATTCCTTTCTTTCCTTTGCATGGATAATAAGTGTAGGATCATTTCTTTTCCTTGCAAGGAATTCTCTCCTGGGCGTTTATTCTCTCCTTAGCCTTTGTGAATATTGTGATTTATTCTCTGCAACTCATTCTTCCACATAATGATTTTGCAGATGTATCTCCAATTCAACAATAGTTTTATCTCCTCTATGAATCGCATCTGCGTTTCATTTCTGTATTTTTTTTACCGCATGATGACAACGTTGTTAGTTACTGTGTTTTTATTTACTGCTTGATCAATGCATTTTTATTACTATGCTTCCTTATTTACAATGTTTTCTCCTCGGAAACACTCTGTGCATTTCCTTCCATGAGCTTCCCAATTTGGGGGATTTTCTACTTTCATTTTTACCTCTCATTTACAATGAGATATTCCTTATTTTTTCCCAACAAGATTACTTCTTATGCAACATTTCTACCTTGTCCTTTTAAGTTTATGCCCATAAATTTCTTTTTACTCCATCCCCAACGAATATTCCCTCATCAAATTCTTCAGGACCCCTCTGCGTTTGTCGTTGTCTTTCCTCAACAATTTTGTTGGCGCGTCCTTGTGTCCCATGGTGGTGAATTCCAACGAGGTGAAACCCTAGACGATCCTCCTGGAACTCTACATTCCCACATATTTACCCAGTTCGTGGCAACCGTCAACGAAGTGAAACAATGCCCTTCCCTTTATGTTTAAAAATTAACGGGTGGGTGTGTGAACGAGAGCTAGCGAAAAGCTTTAGTTTTGGGATGATGTGGGACTGATTTTTGGCATTGACATTACCGTTGATTAAACCTTAATTCTATATTTTACTTTGATGGTTAGAACGCATCCTTTTTTTCTCTGAACGAGCATATTGGATTATAATGATGTATGTTATCGTTGAATGAGCTTATTGGATTTTATGATGTATGTTATCTTGAAATGAGATTATTGGATTTTTATCTCTGAAAGAGATTGTTGGATCATACCCTTGTCAATAGCTCTGTAGATGACCATGTGGATTATGGTAGTGTGGCCATTTATTTTTATTTTTATTTTATTTTATTCCTCTATATGTTTTTCCACTCCAATTTCTAGCCAAACACATTTAACAACAATATATTCGGTTCAACAATGCGTGGCACTGCCAGTTTTAGTAGTCTCCCTGTTGAGTGGAACAAGTTCGTAACGACATTTCTTGATAGGAGGTTGGAAGCGATTCTTAAGGTAGAGTTGTCAGGAAGGAAACATTAATAAATGGTGGTGGCGTTTTCCATGTTGTAGGCTGCCCCTTTTTCTGAATAAATGGTGGTGTGGCTGATTTATATATCAGACATTGCTTTAATCAATGATGCGTGATCACAATTGTGGATAAAACATCCATCTTACTCCTTTTTTTTTATTTGAGAATTTAATAAGTTATATAGCGGTTCATTGGTAGCAACAATTATTAATTAATAGTTCTACATGGTTCTAGTTTTAGTTGTGATGTGTCCATTCTTTATGAATTTATTTTGATTATACAAATCATCCTGTGTAATAGTTTAATTTCTTTTGCGCTGAAGAATGGTTAAATGGTTTAATAATTTAATAGTTAAATTGATTAATGGCTTAATAGTTATTAGTTTAGTAGTTAAACGATGGGTATGATAATTAACTCATGATGGCCTGAATGCTTCCCTTTTTACAACAGTTAAATAATCCCCTTTTGATTATGGCCTTAGTTTAATCATGATTGTGGCAATAGTTAGATTAACTATTTTTCTTTAGTGTTTGTTAATTGGGATCAATGTGATTATTGCTTACAATAGTTTTAATTTCCCTTGCAACATGGAATTAGGTAAGGACATGTTCAATTCATTAATGTTAGTATTGGTATCCGTTTTGATAATTTATAATTATTAATTATAGTTTCTTATTCTTCATAATGTTAAGAGGTTGTCTTGGAGATAAGAAGGAAGGGAAGCATGGGTTATTGTTAAAATATGGGTGTATTGTTATGGGTTCATTTAGATCAAGTATGATACAATGTGCTAGCATAGTTTTTATGATGCTAAGATAGTATGAGGCAAATTTAGTATGTTGCCAATTTTTGTTCAGCCTGTCTTATTTGTAGTCACATTGCGCCCATTAGCTAGATGGATTTCCATGCTCTCATGTGGGTTTAATTTAATGCATGTTAGTGCAAGTTGGATTTCAGAAAGGTTGGATTTTATGTTTGGATGAAGGTTAGAAGGGTTCTTGTTGCGTGCGTTGAGAGATAATCACATATGATGCCTGGGTGGGGCCATGTGCTTCCTGTTGAGGCCGTTGTGTTATCTTAATTGATGTTTGTACTTTTTTTTGTAACATTTTGTGATTGTCTCTCGCTCATTGAGAAGGTTCTAGTTACTGGTCATCGAAGTTGTGGTGTTGGGATTGATCATTGTTGTCTTTATCTTAGTAGGCATGATCTTGTGTGTGTCGGGTAGGATGTAGACACCTCCTTGTTCCTTAGAACAGTCGGCAGCCTTGAGACCTTAAATGGTCAAAATCGATGGGAACCTAGGCTTGAGCGTTTCTTATGTGTCCTAAAGGTCCTAACCATGTAGGGTAGGACAGGAGGGTAGTCGTTTTATTTTTCATCTGATTGATTGTCATATGATGCTTCCAACTGCTTGATGTGATAGTATGATAGGTCGTCATTTTGTCATTTTCCTAAATTTTGTGCGTTGTGTTTGTCATTGATTTGTTGATTCATTGTTGTCGTTGTTACTTCCTATTTTAATAAAGGTGCAAAATTTTGTCTATCACTTGTTATGTGTCGAATGTTGTCATAATGAAGGGGGTTGTTACAGTTGTAGCATTTCCAATTATAAAAAGGAGTAACCAAACAATTTTTCAAGTAGAGTTGCAACCATCCTTATTCATCCTAATTTGAATTATGTAGAATTGAAATATTTTTGGCTGATGTGGATTGCCCAGAATGAAAGGAGCTAGTGCATCAAAAACCCTTGGTAAGAAAGAAATCATCTCCCGTCTCATGTGGTTGTTGTTATAAAGGATGTATAGTTTCACAGGTGGATTAATTATTCTTTGAAAACCAACGATGCATCCTCATATCCTCTACTTTTCCATTTGACTAAATATTCTAGATATTCCTTGTTGTGAGTTTTTCAGCCAATCCTTGTGGCCAAAATTTCTTCCACTTCCTGAGATCGCTTGACTGGTATTTTTTCCCATCCCTCCAAATTACTTTCATCATCATCATTTTCTCCTTCATGGAACTCATACGAATCAACAACATTGAATGTTGGAGATATATCAAATTTGTCTAGAAGTTCCAACTGATAAGCATTATCAGAAATTTTCTTCAAGATTCTACATGGTCCTATTTTTTTATACTTAAGTTTTTTATAGGTACCTCTAGGAAATCATTCCTTTCTCAATTCAGCCATGACTAAGTCACCTTATTTAAATATTGTTTGTATTCGTTGGAGGTATGTCCTCTATTTATACTTGTTATTGATTGCATGTAGTTACTGCTTCACTTGCTCATGCAATTCATGAATAATGTCTTGGTTGTTAATGTATTGCAATGCCTTGTGGTTAGTAAAATAAAAACTCCTTTGGAACCAAGTAATTCCACCACTTTTTCAAGGCCTCAATGATAGCATAAAATTATTGATCATAAATAGAGTATATGTTCCTCTCCTCATTCAAATTTTCACTGAAAAATGCTATCAGTCTACCTGCTTGGCTCATAATTTCTCTAGTTGTTGTCCCACTTCCATCACAATATACTTGAAATACCTTATTGAAATATGGAAGTGCCAATACTAGTTTTTTTGTCACCATTTTCTTCAAATATTCAAATGACTTCATTGTTGTTGTTGTCCATTGAAAAGTGCCTTTCTTCATGTATTTAGTAAGAGGCACACACATATGACTAAAATTTTGAATGAACTTCCTATATAAACTCACCAGCCCATGGAAACTCTGCATGTCAAAAGTGCATTTAGGTGTCTTCTAATCCAAAATTTATTTTACCTTCTTGGGATCCATCTTTAAGCCTTCTTTATAAACCACAAAACCCAGGTATACAAGATCTGTTTGTAAAAACATACACTTCTTTAGATTTATCAGCAATGCCTCGTCTTTCAATCATTGTAACACCTTCTTCAAATGCTCCATATGTTCCTCTTTGATCCTGTTGAAAATCATAATGTCATCTAAATACACGACATCAATTGTTTCCAAAAATGGTTTCATAACTTCGTTCATCAACCTCATGAATGTGATAGGTGCATTAGTTAAACCAAAGGCAATAATTAACCACTTGAACAACCCATATTTTGTCTTGAATGTTATCTTCCATTCACCATCTTCCCTTATATGAATTTGATGATAAACACTCTTCAAATAGATATTCATGAAGTCCTGAGTGCCACTCAAACAATCCATGAGATCATCCATTATTGGTAAAGGAAACATGTACTTAATGGTAATTTTATTAATATCTAGTGAATCTGTACACATCTTCCACTCACCATTATTTTTTGGTGTCAAAAATCTTGGTACTGCATAAGGACTCAAACATTCTGGAATAAAACCTTTGTCAAGTAACTCATGTACTTGTCTATTTACCTCTTCACTCTCTACTAGAGTCATTCTATAATATGCTTTATTTGGAAAACTTGACCCTGGTATCAGGTCGATTTAGTGTGATATGTTTCTCAATGGAGGTAATCCCACTGGTAAATATTCTACTAAAATTTCCTTAAATTCTTTCAACAAGTGTTTAATATTGGTTGATATAAAATCCCTTTTCTTTGTCTCATGAATCCCTTTTGGAATTATATATCCAAAAAAAAACCACTTTTTTTTTCTCTCTTAAAAAATCCTTGGTAGAACATAACATGAATCGACTATTTCTACCGTCCATATTATTGTTGTTTTTGTCATTCATAACTTCATTTTTACTACAATTCATAATATTGTTGTTACTGTTTTCCATCCCCTTGCTATTGCTACTACCCATATTCTTTTAAAACATTGGTACCAACTTATAACACTGACGATCCTTTACAAATTCATTTAAATTCTATCTTCCATCATGGAATACCTTTCTTTCAAACATCCATAGTCTCCCAATAAATAGATGGCATGCATCCATATCTATCACGACGCATAAAACTTGTTCACTAAAACTTACAATATGGAAAATCAATAAACATTGTTTAGTCACAATCACCTGATGTCCCTTTTGCAACCATGAAACTCGGTATAGATTGGGATGTGGAATGCTTTTCAAATTCAATTTACCCATTAATTGAGTGGATACCAATTTTTTTGTACTCCTGCCATCTATGACCAGATGACAACACTTATCGCAAATTTTACATTTAGTTTTGAACACTCTCTGTATTTGTTCATGTTCTTCTACTTCCTTTGTCTTAGGCTTGATTAATACTCTTCTCAACATCACATTTTCTCCTTGTTCTTGTTGGAGTACTTCCACATTCCCACCATCAGTTGTTGCCTCATTTTCTTGGGTCACTTGCATCCTAGCTTCATTTCCTCTTGTTGTGTTCTACCTCTCTATACATTTTGATGCTTTGTGACCCTCTACTCCACAATTATAACATGTAATTACATACTTACCATGTCCAAAACCATTTCCTCTGTGAGTGCTTCTTACTCCTCTAGCATGTTTACTTTTTTTCACCTCATCCTCCTTCTCATTATCTTTAGTGGCACTTTATCTACCTCTGCCTCTAATTCATTTTCCCTGGAACTTCTGTTGTATTATTATATCATTTATTTCTTCCACTTTCAAAGAAACCTGGTAGGATTCATCTACATTTCAAAAGTAATGTGTACTCATCTCATCCTAAACCTGGTACTTCAGTCCATTTACATCTCTTTCCACTCTCTGGTACTCAATTTATTTTATCCCTGACCTGAGTGACAACTTGAATAATTCTTTCGTATATTCATGCATGGATGTCTCTTTCTTCCTAAGATTCTATACTTGTTTACACAAGTTCTATTGGTAGTCAACAAGTAAAAAATTCTCTTTGATATTACTAACCATATTCTTCCAAGTTTTAATCTTCTCTAATATCTGATCTACTTTGTCTTTCTGCAACATATCCCACCAGAGTGTAGCATGTCCTTTCAACTTTGTAATGGAAAAATGAACATGATTTGGATCTTGAACATTATGATACTCGAAGTATATTTCAATCTCTCCTATCCAATCTATAAGCGTTTCATCCTTCAAACTACCATCGTAGCATGAAACTACTACCCTCATGCTACCTTTGTTACTAAAGAAGGATATAAAATTCCCTGTTGGATCTCCTTAACATTTTGTTGAACTTCAATATCTTCTTCCGATTCATAATCCAACTAATCTTCTCCATTTATTCTATTCTACAACTCTCCTATTCTTCTTTTGAACTCTTCGAGTTCCCTATTTCTCGCACCTCCTCATGGTGCTCCTTCTCTTCACAGTGGGATCCTTACGAGTTGTCTTGCATCCCTCACCCAAACCCACATTCAAAGGCCTTACCTCTGGTAACTGTACTCTCAAAACTCAAAAACCTGAACCTTCTATGATACCACTTGATGCAAATCAATGAACTATAGTAATTCTAACACCTATAGGACTATGTTATTCTTTTAGAATACACAACATAACTCATATTCAAACAAGAAACAAATAATTCATTTAATGTTGTTAATATTGAAAAAGAAGAATTTAATTACAACCACAAAAACACAAACAGGATGTGAATCCTTTCTTTTATTATTGATTTCAGAATTCCCCTCATTACAATGTAACTGAGAAATACATATTTTATCAATAGAATAGAATTGATTTACTGCGTTGTTCTTCTGCAGATTATACTATATTTTCTCGATATCATTCTTGGTGTTTGTATCAATCACTTAAAATTTAACTAAGATAAACCTTCCTTTCTTTTAGCTCAAATTGACCCCAACATCTTTATTCCTCCTCTTTTTATTCCCTTTATGTTGGTTTATTTGTTTCCCATTCCTTTGGGAAGATGAATCATCATGATTTTTCACTTTCTATCCATTCTCCAATTTAATTTCGTTTCCTCTTCATTCACCAATGATTTCCACTTGGAACTTAATATTCATGAGTTGCATGGACTAAATTTGGAATCAAAACGTTGAGTAGAAACATAAAATTTCCAACACAAATCCTGTAGCATGGAGTTGCAACATAGGAGTTGTAGCAAGTTCCAACACCAATCCTATAGCATGGAGTTGTAGCATAGGAGTTGCAATGAGTTTTAGCACCAATCTTGTAGCATGGAGTTTCATCATAGGAGTAGCAATGAGTTTTAGCACCAATCCGGTAGCGTGGAGTTTCATCATAGGAGTTGCACTGAGTTGCATCACTATCAATTATAACAAGGAGTAATAGCACAAGGTGTCGAGTAGAGTTGCAACCATATTTATTCGTCCTAAATTAACTTATACATAATTGAAATGTTTTTGGGTGATGTGGATTTCCTAGAACCAAATATGTTCATGCATCACTAAACACCAACTTAACTCTTCCTATAGGCACCAACCCATAACTAAATAATTTGTAGGCACTGAACTGCAGGAGACAACAATCCCCTCAAGCTGTGAGTAGTGTCGGATTAATTATTTTTTTCAAGACTTCACTTGCACAGATCCATTACTCTATCTCTATTATTCTAGCACTCTCCACCATCTTAAATTCTTCATGAAATTAGAGATTCCTTAGACCTTTCACCTCCTATATATCCTCATGCACTCATTCTCCCTCATGAGAACCTCTCACCTCTTCATTATATCTCTTCACACACACTTAAACTTCATAATATCTTAGATATTTATATAAAAAAATACACCCAAATATTTTTCCACCTATCCAAAGAATATAGGGTCAACTCTAGATCTCCATAAAAATAGGCTACACTCGCTTGTCCAAAAACCCTTCTTTTTCATACTTGATTTTTTCAATAATGAGATCGACATAAAGATACTTTCATATCTCTTAAAATATTCAATATAGTCCATCGATTTTCTTCATTTTCACACAACAGACCCTCAATGCTCAACAATCATACAATATATCCTTGATTTTATCTCAACCATTGAAATTATTAATTTTCTTCAAGAACGTACTATGCAGTCATGACGTGCAATTATCAAATATTACACTCGAATCAATCATGGTCATTAGGCCATTCACTACTCATCAAAACATGTAATGGAACCATAATTCAGAATAACCATATGGTCTAGACCTTGAATTAATATTTACCATTGATGTCATTAACCATGGGTCTAAGAATATATTGTAATACTTTTGTAGCCTCCAAATAGATCCCCCCAATTTTTGACGCACTCATTTTACACCCACTCTTAGACACATTTCAAAACATTTCATTATAGGTTGTCTAGACCGTTCGATTTTTGACATGTGAAAGTATCCTAGGGAATCATATCTCTTTCTCTTTGGACCAATATATATGTGACACATGGAGGCCTCCTAGACTATCGAATCTCTCACTTTCTAGGTCATCCAATCTGTGACACATGGTGACCTCCTGAGATGTCATATGTATCACCCTCTGGGTCGTTTGATCTATGACACATGGTGACCTCTAGGGCCATTGGATTATTTACATAACTTCGATTCTTCATTGCTGAGTGACATGTCAACACTCAATCATTTTTTCAAGACTTCTCTATCCATCCAATTCTTTCTACTTAGTTATTTTTCGTTTTGATATTTTGTGTTCCATACTTAGTCTTTTTAGTTCAACTGCAGAAGTGTAGTTTGTCACACTACTTTGAAAAGTCCTCTCTTGTTTGTTTTTCCATCCATCCTTCATCCTACAATTATTCATATTTCAATATTTCATTGTGGGTCATGGGATTATTTCATTTCTTTGCACACAATTTTGAATCTCCATCGCTCAACAATGTCTTGTCACTTAGTCATTTTGGAGTTCCCATATCGGACCTCAAACATTTCCTTATATACTCTCGATGTTTCACTGCTTCATTATCTCTGCAAGATCTTGATACTTAGCCATTTTTGAGATAACTCTTGTGATGATATGGAAAATAAGATGTTTTCCATGCAAATGACTTCTTTTGTACTAGATGATATGGCATCGACACATGTCCTAACATGTGGAACAATACATGAGATTTGTAGAATTACCTATTATATCATTGATGTGGGCTCCTTCTGATGTGGCATTCATCTAATCAAACATGTGGCACTCATATAGTTTAGCTATCCCACCAAGTGTCGAAACTCAATCTTTGACATTAACCATTTATTTTTGGATATGAACGGTCAATATCTAATCGATTAAAAATTTAATATTTCATCCAAGGTTCTATAGTTTTCCCATTCACTTTCATTCAAACTAGGTAATAACACCTTTACATTATAAACTCTTTGAACTCTGTTCTCCCAATGAATGTGGGATATATCGACTTCACCATTTCGTTGATATTATGTAGATTTCTCTGCAAGAGATCTCTTCTCCTCCTTAGATTTGTACATAACATGAATCAAATGATGACCATTGTCTTTTCACAATCCACAGCACCAGATTCATTTATTCTTATTAGTCGAATCTCTATTCTTCGATTTCTTCGTATAGCCACTAATGTTCATGCACAAAGGATCATTAATTTTTGTATTTCATACCACCAACTTTGTCTATTCTTATTCCTCTATTTCTTTCATAGTCATGTTCATGTAAAGAGACTGATCCATAATATTCACACGCATAGGCTCATTGAAACATGGATACATACAAAATACAGTATCCTTTTAACCTCAATGAAAACACATTCTCAACAAACTCCCCATTTTTCATTGATGGAAGAAAAATCCGGGACTAAACTATTCTAGTCTATGAAATTATAGATATCATTATTTTGTTCTCATCTAAGTTGAATTCTTCTTGCAATTCTCCCTTTTATGTTAGTCTCCCCTTCTCTCTGTACTCTCCTCCTTTGACAACAATGGCAAGGGGATACTCATCTCTGTAGCAAGCAATATTTTTTTCTTCTCCCCCTAAGCATGTACCTGTATCTCCTTTTGTAGATCCCCCTAAGGTGATTCTCTTCCTGTAGTGATTTAGTGGTTGGAGGGCATATTGACCACCCCCAATTTTTCTCTAAGATAATCAAATAATTATCTAGGAATAGGTTTTGTAAATATATCTCTGATTTGTTATTTTCTACCAATATAATCCAGTTTGACATTATTGTTTGTGACTTTATCTCTTGGGAAGTGATACTTTATTGGAATACATTTTTCTTTTGAATGCATGACATGATTCCTACATATGCTATTGCATTGGTATTATCACATACAATTGATATGGGATGATCATATTCTACTTGAATGTATTTCAATGTTTGTTTCATCCAGAGGACCTGTGTACAACATGATGTTGCCTCAATGTATTATGATTCTACTATGGATAGAAAAATTGTTGATTTCTTCTTGCAAAATTAGGACGCCAAGCTATTTCCTAGAAATAATGTTGCAACACTAGTGTTTTTTCTATAACCCACACTGCCTACCCAATATGCATCAGTGTAATTTTTTAGAGTGAAAGATTTTCTAGTGGGATACCACATGTTGTTCCTGAGATTAAACTTAAGGCTCAAAGAACAATTTCAAGCATCAAGAATATAAAGGAATGTTTTTTAAAAGGTGTTTTTTCTTCTGTTAGTTATATAAGAATTAATCCTCAAATGAAATTAATGACAGAACATGACATAGGCCGTATCTCATTGTCTGAGTCGATTTATAATATCAAATGATGTGGGAGAAACTTACAAAACTGTTAAACAAAATGAGGCATCAATGAAAGATGAATCTCACCTTATTTGCAGTAGAAGAAAATAAAGAATGCACCCTTGAAAGGATATAAGATACAATGATCTGAGTAGCTCACGGGTCTTGTATTTAATTCTAGTGAATACAGAGGAAAAACTGTTTGCTTATCAAATAACTAGTTTAATGTGACTACAATAGAAGTAGTACTAAATTTCAAACACTCACTTATCAAGGAATAACATAAAGAAAGCTAGAGATATGGAATACAGGAGAAACACATAACTCAAACCGTACAAAAGTTGGAATCTTTATCTTCACTGGTATTAATAATCACAAAAGGAGAGTTTTCTCCATTACATCTTATAAGAAGTAGCCTGAAAACAGTCTTTGATTTATGTATTTATAAAAAAAGTATCAACCTGAAACGATTGGACTTCTCATAGAAAATATTAAATATTACAACATACAAAACTGAAAGGTTTCACGTATATCTCCTCTATCTCTTTGCCTGCACGCATAGATGTTTCTTCTCCATATCTTCCATCTCGGAAATAACTGGCACCTGATTATGAACTCTGTTAATATTATGCTCCAATTGTCTCCTTTATTTCCAGATGTGTTGGCTTTCCCATGCTCGACACACTGGATACATCTGCTTACTAAATGCACTACTAACTTGGAATTTTCCGTGGTTTCATTCTCCTAAAAAATATACCATTTATTCTCTATATGAGACAAACTATCATGTATTTTCCTAGATTCCAAAGATATAGCCTATAGCTGTAAACTAATATTTACTATCCACTTGTTAATCTGGATAAGGTCAATTTGTTTCAATTATTGGATGATCATCTTGGATTCTTCTATGCTTGTCTTAGAATTAAGTTGATTTTTAGCTATATCAATCTTCCCTAGGGCCACAAATATACTATCTCTTTCAAAGTCCATTAACCCTTTGTTGAGTGAAGACAGTGCTTCTTCACAAGATTTATTTGCTTCCCTGGATAATATTTTTCTTTTAGTCATATTTGTCTCCCGGGTCTTCAAGATTATGTCACCTTGAGTTTGTTCGGAAAGAAACAATTGAGGGACCTTTGCTACTTCATCCTTTGCTGCTATTAAAATGGCCTCCTGGAATGTAGCTCGATTTGCAGTGGCTTCTCTCTCCTTAATGTAAATGTTATTTAGAGAAAGGTTTTTCACTCGATAGCAACTTTGAACAACTTCCAATATCGTAAAAAGGTTTTGTTGGGATAATTCCAACTTTTTGTGAACCTCCAATGCCTGAGATTGGAAATATGTCATATCCACTATTGTAACTTCAGGTAGATTTACCTTAGCCTAAATTTGTTTAATCAATTCTTCTTGCTGAGTGGATAATTCTCTATTAGCCTATGAGTTTTCATCAAGGCTAGTTTTGAGTTGTTGAATTTCCTGTTTGTCACAGGATCTAATCTTTTCAAAATCCTTATTCATTTGGTTTCTCACATCTCTTTACATGGTTTCCATCTCATCTTGCAACTGTCTTACTAACAAATTTCCCTGTTTGAGTTTCTTCGCGATATTTCCTACTAAACACTGATTTGTTGTGGAAAAAGCTCCAAATGAGCCTACCATTTCCATAATGAATTTTGTCTCATCTAAGGCCTGTCCATCGTAAAACACTCTATGTATTTTGAAATTTTCACCATCCTTTTGATGCATCTCTCTTTTAATTATGGCCCTCCTCTTCTTGTTCAAAAATAATTCTGAGGGAGGAATTTCTTCTGCGGTAATCAAAGTAAGGTATTCTATGAATATGACTTCGACATTTGGATTTCCTTGTCTTGACTGTAAAGGTTTTAATGATTTGATAGGGATACCTATCTCGGTATATGGTTGTTGCCATGTTCTGTTGGTAGCTTATTTTTTTGGTGTGGATAGTGATGTATCCTATCCCTTTTTTTATCAAAGCTTCAGATTGAACCTTTTCTTGATTATCAGACGGATCTGATGAAGCAGTATCTTATTTCTGTGTCAAAACTTCAGTTTTCTTCAAATTTTCCTGAGTGTCTTATCCACTGGAACTTCCTGTTTATAAACCATGAGTCACAACTTCCTGTGTAGATGGAGATGTCTGGGTTTCTCCATGTAAGACTTTAGGCAAACTATTGCTTATGTGTATTTGGAAATTGTAGAACTCAGCTAATTGATATGGAGCCAGAGTTAATACTTTTCTCAACACTTCCTGGTACGACCTTATGCCCCAGAATATTTCATCCTATGGGGAATATTCATGATCGTATCTCTTTAGGTTGTATAGAGCTAGGTGGTTTATAATGATGTTATGGGGGTCATGCTTCTTGAAATCAATATTAACCAGATTAATGTCTTCTAGGGCTGTGGCCTCCACTTTTGAGTGACCTAAATCTAACAATGAGAACATACCAACTTGTAAAGGGAAGGTTGGCCATACCTTTTTTGTGCTTCTTTTAGTTATTTACTGATTCCCCCTGTCACAGTTTGATATGCTACCTGTCGGCACACTAGCCGATCTAGTAGAAACTTTGGTAAATCATGTGGGGGGAACTGAACACCTGAAAACCATGATGTAGGAGAAATGTTCCTAAATATACCATTCCACTATTTTCCCCAGGTTGGTCATGATCTTTTCTGAAATCCTGGGAGGTGAGAAACCATAGAGAGCGATATGCATTGGCACCACCACATAGTTGGAAATTTCGGAGAAGAAATCTTTTGCTTTATCCTCCCACAACTTAGAGTGATAGAAATGTATGGGCTCAGCGCTGGTCAAAGGCCAGCTCGAGCTCATCAAAGAAAACAACATCATAAAAAAAATAGCATCCATAATGTATGTTGACATGTAGAAAGGGGCAGGCTTCCCTTTGGATTTCGACGACTAAAACTCGGTGATTTCCTTGGACAAACTATGCAATAATATCTTGTCTCAATTGAAAGAAAAACCTTGTGCAACTTCATGCATGAATGGTACCCATGGTAACAGGAAGTGAGCCAAGTTTTCTTTGCCGGAAAGTTTGCATAACATCATGGAGATATACATCATATGGACGTCTAATGATGCAGTGGCATAGATGCCATGGGTGTTTTCTCTAAATTTCTCAGGCCGTTCCCACCAATCCTTTATTAAGTCAGGGTATTTCTTTCCATATTGCGTGTAGTATTATTTGTCGAACTCTATCAGGAAAGAGGCATTGTAACTCTGTTTGAAAATTGGGGATAATTTCTACATCAACTCGTGTTGTAGAATATCAAACACCTACGTCTAGGTTTTCACAATATCCACAGCTCTCGGTGAGGTCTATGAGAGGACATCTGTGTTCGAGTTCGTGCTTTCACCAACCGCTTTATCTATTTTCCCCAGAGCCATGATAGTAGTAAGATCAGAACTATGTTACCTATTATAGGGAAACACATAAATTTATTAGCTTGGTAAAACGTTTTGTTCTTTGAGAAATGCAAATTATAATTCAAACTCCAATATCGTTATTCAAATTAAGTGTATCGATTTTATGAATATCTTTACTGGCGATGTAGGCGGTGATCTGCATCTTATTTGAAATCATTGTCATAGATCCATTATTAATGCCATTAATGTTTGGTGGTTCACAAGTAGAAGGTTGGATGAGTAAGATTTGAATTTACCTGAGCTGTGATTTAGCGAAAAATTAATTAGGTGGTAATCTCATTTAATCCATTAATTAATCATATTTAAATTTAAACCTTTTAGGGTTTTCTAAGTTCGAGATATTTGATAATATCTCGAGAAAGGATTCCCAAAACTCAAAATCGTGAAGCGATTAATCATTGTATAATTATCTTTAATTTTTATTAACCCTTTATTAGTGTTTAATGTGTTTTGGGAGTTCGGACTTCGTGAATTTAGAGTATGATGAATGGTGAATATCTGAACTCCGAATGTGCGAAGTTACTATTTAACTTTTAATTGGGCTATAGTTTTTTAGGTATTTATCGCTTCATGCATTGGCAAATTAACTTTATCGAATTTTAGACAAGCCACTACCCATAGTGATGTGTCAAAGCTTAGGAAGATATACATGTATGGTGACTAAGATACTTTGAACACTTTTCGGAAATAGAGACTTTGGATTTGCTACATGGTGAAACGCCTGAAGCGCGAAAATCTGAAACATTCTCTAGTGGCTTGGATTTTTAACAATCAAGAGACTCCACAAAATTCGGGGAAAAAGGGGTTGTTCGATTAATGGGATAAATTGATCAAAGGTGGACCTCGTGTGTGCCTTAAAGATAAGAATGAAATTGATTTGTCATTTGGAAACTGACTTCTGAGATAAAGTAAAAAGGATAGGGTAAAGATTTAGGATTATAATTTTAAATGTGTTCCAACATAAGCTCCATCTAGGGATCGAGTCTCCCTGCGAGGCATGGAAGAACAATAGACCAAGTGCCTTTATTGGGTAAATGGAGTCATCATTGGGTTTCTAGGAAACACCTTTGAAAACTCACACAGAAGGACATTAAGCTTCAGTCGTGTCTCAGAAAACTTTCAAAAACCCAATCATTCATCGATATTGAGTTTAGGCTATTAATAGTTTCCCTTTTCTTGAAACCGACTTTGGATCTATTTAAGATAATCAAAACAACCTTAATCGATCTATCAGAATCTTATTGATTTTTTTAGCCTGAAGGTAAATTAAATTTAACAATTTAGTTTAGGGAGTCCCCTATTGGTTTAGAATGTAAATCTTGTCAAAAAGAGAACCAAATACTAGATTACATTATATACATGTATAACAACCTTTCAAATATCATAGACATTGCTTCATTGCCAACAATCTTGTTCAGTACCACAGTGAAGTTATCTACATTTCCAATTGAATTTACTTTCACCACTTCAATTTACACTTTGTTGAGATGAGGGAAATCATTTAAATGAATTTCCTTTCATCACCTCTTTGGATAGAATGGGGGAAATCAAATTATGAATTTCCTTTCACCATCTATCTCATATTTTAATATTTCTGAAGTGCGGGAAATCAATTTGTATGCATCATACGAGGGATGCTATCTATTTATAATTTAGCAATGAAGGTATGTCAACCCACTTTGATTTACTCTGGACTAATCCTCCCCCGACCTTCAAAACACCTTTCTCCTATAGGGAAGTTTTTACGAGAGAGTTTTTTATTTTTCAGGGATTTTCCTTGAGCGAAACTCATCAGTTCAAATCTAATAGAAGGGATAAAGTAGTCAGGATTAGCCTAGACATACTTTATTTCAGTTAAAATCAGAGGGATCATAAATATTTTCGACCACTCTTGTTTTGAGGATATGGATTTTTAAGCTTGGTGAGTTAAGGAAAAATCTTTCTTTCTGTGAAGATTTAAGGTCGGGGAGTGAAAATCAAGATAAAATAAAAGATTTCAGATATTCTAGATGGGAACAGAATGAGGAGTCAAAGGTTTTGAAAGTGACTTTATTTCCACCTAAGCCTACTTCTTAATTATCAATCTTCTTTTGTTTTTATTTTCTCTTGATTCAGAAGTCTAGAAATCTAATCCTTCTAATATTCGATTAGGTGACTGTTTTTCACATGAGTACAACCCTATTAAGACTTTATAATATATTCTTTTTAGCATTTTGGTCTGAAGAATAAATATAGAAGTTCGTACCTTGAATTTCATTTGTATTTTCGACCAAAACAATTATTAATTCATTTGTTGTTTCGAGAGAAAGAAAATATTTTGAAAAATGAGCGTTGTATTCCAATACCTCCTTATTTTCCTTCTGATAATAAAATTATTCAAAAAGGAAATAATCAGAGAATTCTGCAACATAGAAATGATATGCAGTACACACATTCATTTTTTCTTTTCGGAATAATGAATAAAATTAGGTTTATTTAAAAGTACAACTCAAATAATCTATGGAAAGGGATAAAAATGAGAAAGAAAATGAAAATCAAACCAATATATAGAATGGTGTGGTAGAACATGTTTATTGCATGAAATGTTTTAGATAATTCCCATTGATAGGGGCATCAAAAAAAATTCCGTCAAAATTATCCAGTAGAAAATAATTCTTCCCCTCTGTAGATGCAATCTTGAATGGTCCAAACCAAGGATGATCAAACTTGTCGTGCTTACCTACATATTCTTTCCTGGCATCTCATTTCAAAACTAAATCCCCAGGAAGAAATTCCCTATCTTTTTCTTTTTTGTTGAACAAGGCTTTCATATTATCTTGATATTTTTTAAGTCTTTCATCGACTTCGGCCCTGTTCTTCTGGACCTCAATTATTTGGTTTATCCTCCCTATCACATCATTCATCTCTTTGTTCATGTCTTGCCACAACTTCATTACTGGAAGAGATAGATTAATAGGAAGAACAACGTCGGTGCCATAAACCATTTGGAAAGGGGACATACCTATTGATTTCTTAGTGCCAATCTGGTTTGCCCACAAGGTGTACTTTAGGTGAACATGCCAAGACTTCTTATTCTTCGTTAATACTTTCTTGACTATATTCATCAAGATTTTGTTGGATGATTCGACCAATCCATTTTCCGGGGGGTAAATTGTTGTAGAATGCCACAACACAATGTTGTATTTTGGACAAAAACTTATCATCGCCATATATTTTAAAGCATGGGAATTATCTGCGACTATTTTTCGGGGACACCCAAATCTGGGTAGGATGTTCTCCTCCAAAAAATTAATAACTACCAAATTTGTGGCATTCCGAGTTGGAATGGCTTCCATACATTTCATGAAATAATACATAGCAGTTAAAATACACTTATGTTGGGCACTCGACTCTGGGTGAATTTCTCCGACGAAGTCCAGGCCCCATTGTTGAAAAGGAGCCTCCGTCTTGACTGGGACCAAAGGTGGTGCTCAGATTTTTTTCTTGCGAGAGAACAATTGGCAAGGGTTGCAGGTTCTAACTTTAGCGTTCATGTCAGTAAATAGATTTGGCTAGTAATATCCAACTCTCAGGATCTTTTAGGTCATGGCCCTCCAAGCGTGATGTCCTCCGCATATCCCTTTGTGAAATTCATTTATGACATCCTCTATTTCAGGTTCTGTTAGACAACGTAGAAAGAAACCTAGGGGGTATTTCCAATGCAATTTTCCTTCAATAATAAAGTACTTAACTGCATGTAGTTTTAATGTCCTTGCCTTCAATGAAGTCATATCGCTCGGGCACTGAAGAGTGAGGAGATATGAAATGATATCATAATACCAATCAGAGGAAGAAAACTTATCTTCAATATGAATCACAGAGGTTTGATCATGAAGTTCTCCTATCTCTATAATAGACCCTTGCGATTCCAGGTGGCTTATCCCGAGGGATCTGAAATTCAACTCACCTAATAATTTTTCCAGGCCCTGACCTTTAACTAGTTTGGTCGGTTTAACTTCTAGATCAAACTCTTGAATTTTGGCTAACCACCAACCTCTCCTACCATCACTTTCTAGTTGTACCAATATATCTTTGACAGAGCTTGCTGACACATATGTGATTATTCTGGAGTGCAGTACATATGTTCTGAAATATTTAAGGGCTTTCACCATCGCATGGGCTTGTTTTTCCAGTATGCCATATCTAGTTTCAGCGTCTCTGATACTTTTTCTGAAAAAAGCTATCGGTTGTTCGAAACCTTTTCCATTCTTTTGCAGGAGTACAACTGTGATAGTATGTTCTAATGCGAAAGAGAAGATCTGGAATTCTTTAGTATATTTAGGACTAGCCAGTACCAGATCTTCGCTTATATCTTTTTTAATTTGCTTGAATGACTCTTTAGCTTCGGAATTCCATTTGATCTCACTATCTTTCTTCAACATATCTGTAATTAATTTGACAAGTTCAATGAAGTTAGGGATAAACCTTCTAAAAAAAATATTTTGCCTAAAAACGATTGAATTTCTTTTTTATTTATAGGAATCTTTATTGTGTCAATAGCCTTGATTTGCTTGGGATTGACCTTTATTCCATTTTTCAAAACTATATGGCCTAGAAGCTTGCCTTCTTTCATAGAAAAATGAGATTTTTTAGGTTTTAGAGACAAACCAAATTTTCTGCATTTTTCAAAGGTTTGTTTGAGATGGACCAAATGTTATGCATTAGAATTCGAGAAGAAAGTTAGATCATCCAAGTAAATAACAATGAAATTATCCCTCTCACCGATAAAATCTATGTCCATTGCTCTTTGGAAGGTGTCCCCTACGTTCATCAAACAAAACAACATTTTTTCATACATGAAATTCCCCCATGGAGTAGTGAATGCAGTTTTTTCTTTATCATCTTCGTGGACAAAAATTTGGTTATAACCTGAAAAAACATCAATAATTGACATTATGTTAGCTCCTACTACTTTTTCTAGGACATGGTCCATTTTTGGCAGTGGTTAGTTATCTTTCAGGGATGACCGATTTAAATTTCTGAAATCTACGCAAAGCCTAATTTCTCCACTTTTCTTCCTGACAGGTACCAGATTTGCTACCCATTCAAAATATCTAAGTGGAACAATAATCTTTGCATCAAGAAGTTTCTTTACCTCTCTTTCTATTAGAGGTAATATCATAGGATTGATATGTCTAAGATTTTTTCTAAAAGGTTTGATACCATGTTTAAAAGGAATCTTATGTTTAATCACAGAGGTATTGTAAGTTTTTAAATCATCATATGACCAGGAAAAAATGTCTTTGTAATTTTTAAGCAATTTATCATATTTACTTTTTACCTGAGCTGGAAGGTATTTAGATAAGTTGACTATAATAGGTTCTTCTTTAGTTCCTATGTCACAGTCTTCCACCTCCTCAGGCTGAGGGCGCATGGTAGATTTCAAGGGTATGTCATCCTTGTCAAACAACCTTTCCAAGGGTATCATACCTCTCGGGATCTGATTATTCTTCAGTACAAGCATTATGTGATTCGTGATCTTATCCTGAAACTTTTCAAAATCTTCTCCTTCCTGCATGATCCAGAAGGGATCATTCTGGTTTTCTTGGTCTATATGGGTCTCAGAGAATTCATCGACCATCTTTAAAAATTGTTTGATATGTTCATCATATTCAAAGACCTGTCAATGTTGCACATTATTTGGGATTTATGGTCTGTTTCTCGTCTCTATATGATACTTTAGCTTTAGGACAATAGGAGGCACAAATGTCACGACTACTTTGGCCAAGGAATCTACCTGTTGATTTTCCATTCTCAGGATGTGATGAATGTTGAAAGACGAGAATAAATTCTTGATTATATCCAAGGAACAATTCTTGTATGAACTTAGTCTCAGAATTTAGCCTGATATTGCTGATTTATTTGCTTTACAATAAATTATGCATCACCGTAAACTATTAGATCTTCAATTTTTAGTTTTCTAGTAACCTCCAATCCTAAAACCAGAGCCTCGTATTCACGGACATTATTAGTATAATTTATATCCCACTCTAATCGGTATGATAAGGGAATGACATATTCTTCTTCAAGTGCAATGAATAACACTCCTACCCCTGCCCCTTCGCAGGATGAAGTGCCATCAAAAAACATTTTCCAAATTCCTTTTCTAGTATTTACATTTTTCCGTGTTTTTTCCATTTTTTTGTTTTCTTCTTCTACAAAGTTATAAAAATCATCATCTAAAGATAAAATACAGTTTCCTATATCTTGATCGATGACATAGAATGGATAGTTATTTGGGTTCTGAGGGTCACTTACAGTATATTCCAGTCTAGTCTCTCTATATAATCGAGTGAATTGTCCACCAAAAATGGGGATAGTAGTGTATGTCATGTCCAGTTGAAGACATCCACCAAGTTTTTCGCCCCAAGAATTGGATAAAAGAATACCATACTTTACAGGGACGTCAGCAACAACTACATCCATAAGGATGCTCTTAACAAGAACCTGTGCAAGATTCACTACTAGATCCTTGATCAAGCATAGGCACTTAATCTTTCTAGAATCAAAGGAATACAAGTCTCGGTAAGGTCTAGTGATTTAAAGGCCCAAATTTTCCATGATAAATTTAGGCATTAAGTTGTGAGAGGCCCCAGAATCTAACATGCAATTATGGAGTAAATGATCATGCACAGTTAATGTAATATAGAAAGGAGCTACAGGATCCTTGGTATTTTCAATGTGCGGACCAAACATAATCGTAGGATTTTCATCTTGTAGATTTATTACATCTTCATAACATTCCACATCTGAGAAGTTAGTCATCTTAGCAACCTTCTTTTTATAAACTAGATTCTTAGCGAGCTCAACTAGGGGCACAAGGATTTTAATTTTATTTATTTCATTTTCTAAACTAAAACCTATGATGTTTTTTTCGCATTCCCTAGTCGAAGCTTGTGTTTCTATATTTTTTGTTTTCTTAGTTTGTGTTGCTTTAGTTTCAACTCTTTTCACCTGGGCATTTTTTTTCAACAATTTGTTTAGTTTGGGAAACTACCTCATTCGTTTTGTTTCTTAATAGGATCTTTTTTGGTGGAGCACCTATAGTACTTGTTTCTCTGGGCCTTAGATTATACTTCTGTTGAAGTTCGACCATTATGGAGTCGAAGATTCCTTGATATGCAGACTCTCCCAGGTTGTTTATACTTTCCTCATTGGTAAATAGGGGTTCTTGTATTAGATAGTTTTCATAGTCCTATCTATTTATATGCAGTTCCTAGTCTTCATCATTGAGGTTGTTAACATATTATTTTAACCCTTCATAATCATGTATATCATCTCCTATAAAAAATTTTGATTTAAACAGAGTCTGAATTGTTTGGTCCTCGTTTTTTATTTTCTTCTGTTGATTATGAGGATTGGGATTTATCTTGAAATCTTTTCGATCAAATGGATCAGGTTTGTCTTGGTCTAGTTCCATTCTAGAAATTTTATTGGACAAATATTTTATTATTTTTTCCATATCATCCATTTTTTCTTTTGCAGATTTTCTAGATCCGGAGGTTCCTGCTTTTTCTATGAAACGTCTAGCTTCCTTGGTTCATGTCTCAACCTTGGATTTTAGTTTACTCGATGCCATCATGTTCAACTTTATTTCTATGGCTTCGTCTTGCATTCTCGTGAGGGTAGCATATCTCCTTTCCCTTAAAATTAGGGCGAATTTGAGCTCGAAAGCCCCTGCGAAAGTTACCTTTGCTGCAACCTGAGAGGGGTTAACTTATGCTGGAATCTTATGATAGAGTTTATTAAACCTCTGGGTGAATTCTAGGACTGAATTAGAATTATTTCTCCTTAGATCCCAAATTTCGTCAGATAGTAGAATGGTCTTTCTTTTCTCCCCATTGTCTTAAAAAAGAATTTTCTAACTCATCATAAGACCTTGCAGAACCTACAGGAAGCCCTCGAAACCAAATTCTTACTTGTCCTTTGAAAGTCTACACTAAAAGCCTTGAGTAAACATTATCATTATCAATGCCAAGGATATTGTTGAACTGATCAAAATGGCTTATGTGTTCTGTGGCAGTCAATTATCCTTCTCCTGTAAACTTTGGTAAGTTTTTCATATAATTCTCAGATAAATCATGAAGGACATGGTGGAGGACCAAAGGAGAGTATTAGGAAACTAATTTAGAAAAACTTCTGGGAGGTGGGAATGGTCCTTGACCACCTCCTCCTCCGGCACCACCTCCTCCTCCTCCAAAACCACCTTCGGCGCCACCTCCTCCAACTGCATCCATTGGAAGTTGGGGGGATGAAATCCAGGAGTTAAAAAAAGGGTTTTCGTAAACTTCTAGGGGTCGAAGTGGTGACCTTTCAACTTCCTCGGGATGTGATGAAGGGAAATATGGAAAACGATTGTTATGAGATGAAAAGTATAGAAGGAGAGGGAAAAAAAAACATGGACTAGCTTCTTGAGACTTACAAGACATATAGATAGGTGAACCAACAAGAGACGAATCAAAGTATAAAGTATGCTCTTCAGGATTTCGGAGAATTGAAACCTTTAATTCTGGAGAGGGTGGGGTAGACATAAAATTAACAATAGTGGGTATAGATGAGGCTCTTTTATTCAGAAAGTTCGGAGTATCAAAAGGGTCAATCTCAATTTTTATTGTGGGTTCTCTAGTTAAGGCCTCCGCAGAAGGTGTTTGTTTGAAATTTTCCTCAAGAGTTAATCCTTTGAACGAAACCTTAATGTTAACTTGAGTTTTTTTGGGTTGATACTTCTTACCTAAAGATGAGGTAGTGGACTTGAGGCATAGTTTGTTGATTTTTTGGGTTCTTCCTAGTATTGTTTTGACTGAATTATAGTTTATCTGTAGTGGAGTCTCCAAGTGAAAGATAAAAATATCCTTAATTCAGTATTCAATCTTTGTTCACTATCAAAGACAGAATGTTACCTTATCATTTTCCCAAGGAAAAATAACTTCGTTTCTCCATCCCCAACAATGGTGCCAAAAAGATGTTGTTCCTGAGATTAAACTTAAGGCTCAAAGAATAATGTCATGGATCAAGAATATAAAGGAATGTTTTTTAAAAGGTTCTTTTTCTTCCATTAGTTATATAATAATTAATCCTCAAATGAAATTAATGATAGAACAGGACAGAGGCCGTATCTCATTGTCTAAGTCGATTTATAGAATAAAATGATGTGGGAGAAACTTACAAAACTATTAAACAAAATGAGGCATCAATGAAAGATGAATCTCACCTTATTCGTAGTAGAAGAAAATAAATAATACACCCTTGAAAGGATGTAAGATACAGTGATATGAGTAGATCACATGCCTTGTATTTACTTATAGTGAATACAGAGGGAAAACTGTTTATTGATCAAATAACTGATTTAATGTGATTACTATAGTAGTAGTACTAAATTGCAAACACTCACTTATCAAGGAATAATGTAAATAAATGTAGAGATATGGAATACATGAGAAACACATAACTCAAATAGTACAAAAGTTGGAATCTTTGTATGCACTTGTATGAATACTCACAAAAGGATGTTTTTCTCTATTACATCCGACAAGAAGTAGCCTGAAATTAGTCTTTGATTTATGTATTTATACAAAATGTCTCACCTTGAAACAATTGGACTTCTCATAGAAAATATAAAATATTACAACATGCAAAACTAAAAGGTTTCACATATATCTCCTCTGTCTCTTCTCCTGCACGCAGAGACATTTCTTCTCCATATCTTCTAGCTCGGAAACAACTAGCACCCGATTATGACCTCTGTGAATAATAGGCTCCAATTGTTTCATTTATTTCCAGATTTGTTGGCTTTCACGTATTCGACATACTGGATACATTTTCTTACTAACTGCACTACTAACCTGGAAGGTTCTATGGTTTCATTCGCCTCGAAAATATACAGCTTCTTCTCTATACGAGGCAACCTATCCTGTATTTTCCTAGCTTCTAAAGATATAGCCTGTAGCTGTAAACTAGGATTTACTATCCACTTGTTAATCTGCATAAGGTAAATTTGTTTCAATTGTTGGATGGTCGTTCGGTCTTCTTCTATGCTTGTCATAGAATTAAGTTTACTTTTAGCTATCTCAATCTACCCTAGGGCCTCGAAGATACTATCTCTTTCAACATCCAGTAACCCTTTTTCGAGTGAAGACAGTGCTTCTTCACAAGATTTGTTTACTTCCCTGGCTAATCTTTTTCTTTCAGCCAGATTTGTCTCCCAGGTCTTCAAGATTATGTCACCTCGGGTTTGCTCAGAAAGAGACAATCAAGGGACCTTTTCTACTTCAACCTTTGCTTCTATTAAAATGGCCTCCTAGAACGTAGCTCATGTTGCAGTGGCTTCTCTCTCCTTAATGTAAATGTTCTTTAGAGAAAGGCCTGCCACTCAATAGAATCTTTGAACAACTTCCACTTTCTTAAAAAGGTTTTTCTGGGCTAATTCCATCTTTTTGTGCACCTCCAATGCTTGAGCTTGGAAAGATGCCATTTCCATTGTTGTAACTTCAACTAGATGTACCTTGGCCTGAAGTTGTTTGATCAATTCTTCTTGCTGAGTGGCTAATTCTCTATCAGCCTGTGAGTTTTCATCAAGGCTAGTTTTGAGTTGTTGAATTTATTGTCTACCATAGGCTTTGATCTTTTCAAAATCCTTATTAATTTTCTTTCTCACATATCTTTCCATGGTTTCCATCTGATCCTGTAACTATATTACTAATAGATTTCTCTGTTTCAGTTGCTCCACGAGATTTCCTACTGAACATTGATTTGTTGTGGAAAAATCTCCCAATGAGCCTGCCATTTCCATAGCAAATTCTGTCTCATCTAAGGCCTATCCATCGTACAAAAATCTATGTCTTTTGACAGTTGCACCATCCTTTTGATGCACCTCTCTTTTAATTATGGCCCTCCTATTCTTGTTGAAAAATCAGTTTGAGGGAGGCGTTTCTTCTGCGGTAATCGAAGTAAGGTCTTCTATGAATACAACTTTGACATTGAGGTTTCCTTGGCTTGACTATAAAGGTGTTAATAATTTGATAGGGCTACCTATATCGGTGGATGGTTGTTCCCATGATGTGTTGGTAGCTGATTTGTTTAGTGTGGATGGTGACATATCCTGTCCCTTTTTTATCAAAGCTTCATATTGAACCTTTGCTTGATTATCAGGTGGATTTGATGAAGCAGTATCTGCTTTTTCTGTCAAAACTACAGTTTTCTTCAAATTTTTCTGAGTGTCTTGTCCACCGGGACTTCCTGTTTCTAAACCCTAAGTCACAAATTCTTGTGTAGATGGAGGTGTCTGGGTTAGGGATGATTTTAAGGATGAAAATTTATTTTAAAATGTAGAAACCTTGGCGAATCTTACTAATCATTCATATGCCAACAATAAATGTTTGGCGATATTTTTGTAAAAATATTCAAATTTCTAAGGATTTTATATAGTTTTTATAAAAAATTTGCGATTTTTAAGGTAAAATAATTTTATGCTATAGAATTTGGGTGAATAATTTTTAAAATAACGAATTTCTTTTTTGGAAAAAACATGGAAAATTAGCCCACGAGCGAAATTTAGCCCCTAAAATCATCCATGGTCTGGGTTTCTCCCTGTAAGAATTTGGGAAACATATTTCTTCTATGTCTTTGGAAATTTTAGAACTCGGCTAATTGATCTAGAGATAGAGTTAGGACTCTGCTCAACACTTCCTAGTACGACCTTACTCCCTGGAATATTTCATCCTATGGAGAACCTTCATTCTTGTATCTCTTTAGGTTTTATAGAGCCAGGTGGTTATCACGATCTTATGGGGATCATTCTTCTTGAACTCAATATTAACTAGCTTAATGTCTTCTAGGGTTGCGGCCTCCACTTTTGATTGACTGAAATCTAACAATGAGAACATACCAACTTGTAAAGGGAAGGTTGGCCATACCTTTTTCTACATTTCTTTTAGTTCTTTATTGATTCCCCCTATCACAGTTTGATATGCTACCTATTGGAACACCAACCTATATGGTATAAACTTTGGTAAATCATGTGGGGGAAATTAACACCTGAAAACCTTGATGTAGGAGAAATGTTCCTCAATATACCAGTCCGCTATTTTCCCTAGGTTGGTCATGATCTTCTATGAAATCCTAGGAGGTGGGAAACCATAGAGAGTGATATGCATTGGCACCACCACATAGTTGTATATTTCGTAGAATAAATATTTTTCTTTATCCTCCCACAGCTTGGAGTGATAGAAATGTATGGGCTCAGCACTGGTTGGAGTCCAGCTCCAGCTCATCAAAGAAAACAACATCATAAAACAAATCGAATCCATAATGTATGCCGACATGTAGAAAGGGGAAGGTTTCCCTTTGGATTTTGACGAATGATACTCTGTGATTTCCTTCGCCAAAATGTCCGATAATATCTTGGCCCAATTGAAAGAAAAACCTTATGCAACTTTATGCATGATTGGTACCCATGGTAACAGGAAGTGAGCTGAGTTTTCTTTCCTGAAATTTTTTCATAAAATCATGGCCACATACATCATATGGACGTATAATGATGCATTGGCATAGATGCCATGAGTGTCTGCTCTGAATTTCTCAAGGTGTGCCCACCAGTGCTTGATTAAGTCAGGGTAGTTCTTTCCATATTGTGTGCACTCTTCTTCGTCGAAATATGTTAGGAAAGCAACATTGTAACTGTGTTTGAAAACTAGGGATAATTTGTAAATCACATGTATATGCTCCGGTCAGAAAGACCCAACAATGACCTTATGTGAATTGTGGATTCTCCTGGTTGAGACGTTAATGTTCTCCAGAGCCCATCCTATCATGTCGTTATACAACATGAGCCTTAGTCACATGACTATTTTATGCAGCTCTAATTTAGATATATATTTGAGCTTCGTCGCCCGAGTTTCAGTCACCTCATAGCCCTATTCTTTTGGGTAGTTAATCAACTCGTGTTGTAGGATATCAAACACCTGCATTAAGGTTTTCACGGTATATACAGCTCTCGACGAGGTGTCTGAGAGGACATATGTGTTCAAGTTTGTGATTTCACTAGCCTCTTTAGCTATTTTATGTGGAGCCATGATAATAGTAAGCTCATAACTGTGTTGCCTGCTATAGGGAAACACATAAATTTCTTAGCTTGCTAAAACTTGTTGTTCTGCGAGAAATAAAAATTATAATTCAAACTCCAATATCGTTATTCAACTTAAGTGTATCGATTTTATGAATATCTTTGCTGACGATGTATTCACTTTCCTTAATGAAAATATCTAGGCGTTGATCTGCAATCTTATTTGAAATCATTGTCGTAGATCCGTTATTAATGTCATTAATGTTTGGTGGTTCGCAAATGAAAGGTTGGATGAGTAAGATTTGAATTTACCCCAGCTTCAATTTAGTGAAAAGTTAATTACGTGGTAATCGCATTTAATCCATTAATAATTATATTTGACTTTAAACTTTTTCGGGTTTTTAGACTTCAGGATATTTGATAATAGCTCAAGATAGGATTCCCAAAACTTGAAATTGGGAAGCCATTAATCATCGTATAATTATCTTTAATTTTAATTAACCCTTCTTAGTGTTTAAGGTGTTTCAGGAGTTCATACTTCGTGAATTCAGAGTATGATGAATGACGAATATTTGAACTTCGAATGCGTGAAGTTACTATTTAACTTTTAATTGGGCTATATTTTTTTAGGTATTTATCGCTTTGTGCATCGACAAATTAAATTTATCAAATTTTAGACATGCCACTACCCATAGTGATGTTTCAAAGCTTAGGAAGATATACGTGTGTGGTGACTAAGATCCTTTGAACAATTTTCAGACATTCGGAATTTGGATTTGCTACATGGTGAAATGACAAAGTGTAACGAACCTCCTCGTTACGATAACAACTCTGTAACAGGTGCAATTTTTTTTTTTTTTTTTTTGTTTAAGGTGTGTGCGCGCATGTAAAGAGGAAACAGACACACTTGACTCTACGTCGCCACCCGATGACTAACAAGACGCAACCACGATGATCACAACAAGAGGACATAAGGCACACAACAAGTAACTTCAAGCATATAAATGACATAGACATAAGGAAGAATCCATAACAGTAGATTTTACTATTTCTGCACAGGAAAGCATGGCGTTTAATCTTAGTCCTCTCCTCCAGAGAGAGAGAAGGTCAGATAGGCTCCTGGCCGACTGCTCAGGTGAAAACTAGTAACCCGACTACGAACAAGACGCAAGCAAGACGAACACAACAAGACGACATGCGACATACAACAGTAACATCAAGCAATAAACGTCCATAGACATAAGGCGCACAACAGGTAACCACAAGCAGTTAATGACACATTGGGTTATGCACAGTACGAACAAAGAAGGAAGAATCTATAGTAGTAGATTTTACTATTTCTGCACAGGAAAGCAGGGCGTGTAAACTTAGTTCTCTGCTCCGGAGAGAGAGAAGGTCAGATAGGCTCCTGGCCGATTGCTCAGGCAGAAACTAGTAATCTCCGTCAGGTGTGTCGCAAGAGTGGAAACCCTGCCTTTAAAGGGCTCGAGACTCTTGATACGGCACAGGATTCTTTACACAAAAATAGTCACACACATAGACTCATATACTAGGCTACATGGAGGTGTCTACATCCCGCCCGACACAAGTAGACCAAGCAATAGAATGATCTCATCCAAGTACAACAACAACTAAGACAACCACTAACTCTACGGACGCGCAAGTCCGCAAGACTCCGACAACGACCAATCAATGTTAAGACTCATCATTACCTACCACTCAATTGGAACAAGTACAGATCATTGCTTCGTTTAGATTTCGTTAGTCGACGAGTTACCAACCCGACCTTAAGGATGTAAATTCGATTAAATGTGATCCCCATTTACTACTCAAGTAACCTATTGTGCTTAAATCAAGGACATTTCAATATTGAAAAATTACAATAAGATTTCATAATGATGACAACCTTACATTGATATCATGATAGCCTTATTATATTTTATATTACAAAAAGCCTGGCCATAAAACAACTAAAATGCAATGTCAATGCCATAGTGACTACATCCTCACATTCATATTATCAAGCATGGCAATTAAAACAACTAACTGCAATACTGTTACTGTACACGCTACCATCCTTGCATTGATATTACAAAGCTTTGCTGGTAAAATAATTAATAATGCAATTTAAACAA
>ML783509.1:276517-317024 GCA_009831015.1 Picea engelmannii
TGTCCACATCTCTCCCTCAACCTCTCTGGAAATCGTGTGTGGCCCCTTTACTCCATATGTGAGTCTAGTCGGCAAGCTATCGTCAGCCTGCATCATCAACCATCATGTCAGATATGTCAACAACATATCATCAAATCAATAAAATATCATGGTAAATAAATCAACTCGAATAGCACACTCCCTGATTCAATCCGGAGTCCAAGGGTTCTGTCGATGCCTCTGCATCCTCCAGGTCAAAAACCCTGCACACTCAATAAAACTGAGTCAATAGCCCTTGTTTATGTCAAGAAGTAAAACATCATGTCATATATCATAATGCATCATCATCAAGGATAAATGTTTTATCATCATAAAAATCCAGATCACTTGCGAGCAAGTTTCCTCAAAGAATAAGTTTTCTAAGTGCGCCAGAGCGGGATGTTACACGAAGCGCGAAACTCCGAAACATTCTCTAGTGGCTTGGTTTTTTAACAATCAGGCGGCTCCACAAAATTCGGGGAAAAAGGAGTCGTTCGATTAATGGGAGAAATTGATCAACGGTGGACCTCGTGTGTGGCTTAAAGATAAGAAAAAAATTGATTTTTCATTTGGAAACCGACTTCTGAGATAAAGTAGAACGAAGAGGGTAAAGATTCAGGCTTATAATTTTAAATGTGTTCCAACACCACAAATCAAAGTCCAATGTTCCTTTCAAATATATGAATACTATTTTGATTGCCTATACATGTGTTTCCTTAGGTGCATCTTGAAATATTCCAACTAACCCTACTTCCTGCATTATATTTGGCCTTGAGGCCATCACATAAATTAGGTTTCCTATCATTGATTGGCACATGGTTTGATCTGTCTCCTTGGATTCATCTTCTTCCTTGCTTAGCTTACAACCAGTAACCATGGGTGTGCTAATGGGTTCATAGTCTTCCATTTCAAACTTCTTCAACATTTCTTTGTTGTATTTGGTATGGGAAATGAATATGCCTTTGCTAATTTAAGTGATATGAAGCCACAAAAAGAATGATAATTCTCCAAGCATGGACATCTCAAATTCCTTTTGCATTTCGTTTGCAAACTTTTGGCTCATTTCATCAATATTACTTCCAAAATAATATCATTAACATAAACTACAATGATCAACATTTCTAAATTATCTATTTTGATATACATATTTCTATATGTTGTTCCTCTTTTGGATCCTTTTTGTTGCAAGTACTTGTCAAGTCTTGAATACAATGTTCTGGGGGCTTGTTTTAATCCATAAATTGCTTTCTTCAATCTAAAAACATATTCTTCATCTTTTGACAATAGGAATACTTTAGTTTGTTCTATATACACTTCTTCCTTTAAATATCCATTCAGGAATCTTGACATGACATTCATTTGATACACTTTAAAATTCTTGAAGCTTGTAAATGAAAACAAAATTATAATGGCTTCTAGCCTTGCAATAGGTGCAAATGTTTCTTCAAAGTCAATGCCTTCCACTTGAGCATATCGTTTATAGACTAGTATTGTTTTATTTCTTACCAATTTTCCATTTCCATTCAACTTATTCTTGAGTATCCACTTTGTACCAATCACATTTTTATTTGTGGGTCTTGGGAGAAGTTCCCATGTTTCATTTTTCTCAATCTGATTTAACTCTTGTTTCATAGTCTTCACCCAATGTGGATAATTATGGGATTCTACAAAGAATTTAGGTTGTAATTTGGAAAATAAAGAGTGATTTATAGGTTTAGAATTGTTTTCCAGTTTTCTCCTAGTATGAGTCTTAGCATTTTTATCACTAAGAATTGACTTTTCTAAGTGTTTTTTCTTTACATATCTAGATGTAGTTCTTGTATCTTGGAATTCTTCTTCTTCTTCTGCATTTTATAGTTCTTCTTCTTCATGATATGTTTATTCTTCTTATTTTCTATAATTCATTTCTTTTGTGTATAGTTTATTCTTGTGTGGTAGTTCTTCATCTATTCTTATATTAACACTTTCAACAATTTTATGCAATCTTTTGTTGTAACATATATAGGATTTTCTTCGTGAATAATATCCAAGAAAAATTCCTTCATCTGCTCTACAGCCAAAATTTCTAACAATAGAAAAATACTTTCTACTCCTAGTTAATGTTATTTAGTGTGCTTGTTTCCTTTTCTTTTTATTTGAAGCAAATTGTATACTTTTATAAAATATAGATTAGGTTTCCGAGTTGTTTAGTTGGTGGCTATTGAAAAAATCTAGAAATACATATTTCAAGTCATTTTGATTGGTTTTATATTTATTCTTTGATTGCGTTATGAAAGATTTTTTTGTCTAGTTTATACATTTAACTATCAATGTCATTGCACTTTATAAATTTATTGTTATTCTCATACTTGATTAGTTTCATTGTCGGTATACCCTTTTAAGTTATTTTTTCTTTTTGGTTTTGTTGTGAACAAAATTTGTTTATCGTATATTTTTTTCTCTCCTTCTTTTATAACTAGCATTATATTCTTGTGTAGAATAATACATTCGCCTGAAAAATAGACACTATGTTCTTTAGTCATTTAGTTATGGAAACTTAGGAGAGACATTTTTCATTGGTATTGTGGTCAAAAGTTCTTTTATATGATAGTTGAAATGCATTTCTTATAGCATAAAACAAATTTCTATTATTAGTGAATTAGTTTTATTGCAATATTCTTTTTTAAGGTGTTTTTTTTGTTTCCTTTATTATGAATAAAGGAAGGTTACTTGTATAGAGGCCTTGGAATTTCTATGTTCCTACTTAGCAATTGTAACTATAAAAAAATGAAGTATACAAATTGAATTAGTTTTTCATTATAGTTTAGTAGATGCATATAATTAATTACATTAATTCATATATATTATTGTGTCTATAACTGCGTTAAACCATATAAATCATTACATCTATTATATAATAAAACTATTGCATTTCTATTATCATAGAATTGCTATAGCTTCACTTGACTTTTTCACATGTATTCGTTGTTTTTCTATCACAAATAATGCTTTGTATGATCCTTTTTCATGGGGGACATGTTGTTCAAATATCTATTAATCTTCCATGATATTTTCTTGTATTTGATTCATTGCATCTTTATGCCCCTTTGACCATGTACTTTGTAAACAAAAGAAATGTCATTTTCAATTGAACTTGTTATTTAAACAAACAAACATGCTTTTTATTTATACATTGAATGCACACAAAATTGATCATGTGGTCTAATTTCCATTTATTTCGACTACAAAATTTCCAGTACAGTATAGGTGATTTCTTATTTGATGCACTTTCTTTTCCTATCAAGGATATGTAGATATTTTGTCAATAAGAACATAATTATGTGTTGACATTCCATAAGATTTTCACAATGTCAATGATCCTAGTACATATTTTCATACAATGTCTCTTTCTACATCATGAGTATGTGTATCTTCTAAGACTAGTTTTTGTGGCAATATTTTCTATATCAAATGGGTTTTTAGTTGTTTGCCTATTTCAATTTTTTCTTGGTCATTCGCAAAAGAAACACAATATCTTTGTTTCAATAAAAATAAGTCAAAGTATGAATACATATTATTGTTTCATGACCAAGATCGATCATATTGCCACTTTGATCCATTTTTTTCATATAGACAAATAATGCCCAAAAAATGTTTATATAGTATCTCAAATTCAATTGAATGTCAAAGTTCACTTGCAATGGAAAAATCAACATGCCATCCATACAAAAATTACTTGCAGAAAAACATTTTTTTTCTTGCTTCTATTACTAAATATTTTCATCACTCATTATTTGAATGAATTTGAAAATTTCCATAATCATTTGATGTTCCCTCATTGAGATAAAAAAATTCACAAAATTTCTAGAATACATATAGTGTACATGACAATAGATAAATTACATGTTTGAATAGATATATTGTACAAAATACTAATGAAAAAGAGAAATGTATTGTTGATTGGCAACCTTATATCGTCAATCTATGAGTTTGATGTCGACATGGTAACATAGAAGGAGGTGATTTTGTAATAGAATGGTTATATGAACTAATTGACGTCAACATTTATGTCTAGATTATAGAGTCACATATTATTACTCGCAAATTCTATTCAATTGATCATTTTGTGAATATAATCCATCTTACCCAATTTCATTCACGACTATTTCATACACATTTCCAAAAAATGCTTTGAATATATTTTAGAAGCACTTGTGACCCTCAAGCAAATGAACATAATACCTATGCTATTTAAATTCAATTGATCATTTTGTGAATATAATCCATCTTACCCAATTTCATTCACGACTATTTCATACACATTTCCAAAAAATGCTTTGAATATATTTTAGAAGCATCTGTGACCCTCAAGCAAATGAACATAATGCTTATGCTATTGAAATTCAATTGATCATTTTGTGAATATAATCCATCTTACCCAATTTCATTCACGACTATTTCATACACATTTCCAAAAAATGCTTTGAATATATTTTAGAAGCACTTGTGACCCTCAAGCAAATGAACATAATACCTATGCTATTGAAACAAAAGTAAAGAAAATTAGTATACAAAAAACATTAGAGAAAAGAATATGAGTAAGTGGACATTTTTTTTTTTCATTTTTTCATTCAATGTAACAAGATAAATAGAAGAAAGAAAATATTGTATACAAAACAATATAAAGACAAATGAATAAAAGAAAAGTAATAGAATAAATTGAAAATTTGAATTGCATTGAACACATAGTTAGCATAATGCTAGAAATAAAATCTATAAAAAGTTGGGAGAAATCATTTGAAAATTTTTAACATGTGAAACAAGAAACAAATATGGAGCAAATATGGAGCATACATGCAAATTAAAAAACAAATATATGAAAAAGAAGAAAATCAATTGTTGTATATCTAGTTTTAATTGAAGAGACACAAACCAATAGAAAAGAAACTAAATTGTTTCATTCCAATGATGAAATTTCAAAACAATGCAAAAAAACACTCAACAATACTAAATTACCTAGTTTTGCATTTCCTTCATAGATTCAATGATGTTGGAATATACTCTAATACTGGGAGGCATGGTGAATCTGTATTAAATTTTTTTTACCACTTTAATTAGTCATTATATGATCGTATGTAGAAAATAAATACCATAGCATAGTACATATATTAACATTGAAATCGAACTGAGAGAAAACCACAAAACTTTATTTATAATAATTTGGTAGGAACCAAACTACTATTATAATTCTTGCAAGTACCAACCTATGGGAGACACGAATATCCTTAACTAAGCACTAACTCAGCAACAATGTTTGCAGACACCAACCCACAGGAGACACCGATATCCTTTGTTGAACACTAAATCATCTCTTCCTATAGGAACCAACCCACAACTATAGAATTTGCAGGCAACAACCTATAAAAGACACCAATCCCCTCAAGTTATCAATAGTGTGAAATTAACTATTTTCTTCAAGCCTTCACTCGCACAACTCTACTTCTCTATCTCTATTATTCCAACACTCTTCACCATCTTACATTCTTTAGACCTTTCACCTCCCACCTTCGTCGTGCACTCATTCTCCCTCATGAGAACCTTTGAGCTTTGCATTACATCTCTTCACACACACTTAAAGTTCACAAGATCTTCGATATTTATATAAAAAAATACACCCAAATATTTGTCCACATATCCAAAGAATACGGGATCGGCTTTGAATCTCCAAAACAATAGGCTGCACCAGCGTGTCCAAAACCATTTGTTTTAAATGCTTGATTTGTTCAGGAATGATATAAACATGTATATCTACCATTGGATCTATTGTAAGATTCATTCTCGTTCGTCTATTTTCTTCATTTCCGCACAACACACCCTCAATGCTCAACATTCATCCAATCTGTCCTTGATTTGATATCGACAATTGAAATTATTAACTGTCTTCAAGAAAATACTATACAGTCATGACATGCAACTATCATATATTATTCTCAAATCAATCACGGTCGTTGAGTCATTCACTTCTCATCAAAATATGTATTGTAACCATAATTCACAATAACCATATAATATGGACCTTAGATTAATCTTGACCATCGATTTCATTCACAATGGGTCTAAGGAATATCTTGTAATACTTTTGCGGCCTCCAAATAACACACCCCAAGTTCCTCTGCACTCATTTTACACTCACACTTAGTCACATTTCAAGACCTTTCACCGTGGGTTGTCTGTACCATCTGATTTTTGACACACAGAAGTCTCATAGGGAATTGGATCTCTTTCTCTTTGTACCATTAGATATATGACACATGGATGCTTCTTGGACAATGATATCTCTATCCTTTCAGGTCATCTGATATATGACACATAATGACCTCCTAAGATGTAGGATGTCTCACCCTCTAGGATGTTCTATCTATGACACATGGAGACCTCCTGGGCCTTCATATCTCTCACCCTCTAGGTCATATGATATCTCAGTATTGATACTTAGTCATTTATTCATACTTAGAAAATTCATCTTCCCAACATTCCTCCATTCTCACTATCTTCAAGAAGTCTTGACACTTAGTTTATTTTATATTCCTCATGGAACATTCGGTCCACAGGAATTGCTCTCGTTATTTACATACCTATGATTCTCCACTACTCCGCAACATCTCAACACTTAGTCATTTTTTCGATACTTCTTTGTCCATCCAATTCTTGGTACTTAATTGTGTTTCCTTTTGAGATTTTATGTTCCATACTTAGTCTTTTCAGTTCAACCATGGAAGCATATTTTGTCACACTACTTGAAAAGTGCACTCTTGTTTATTCATTTTTCTGTATGTCATCCTACAATTATTCATATTTCAATATTTCACCATGGGTCACGGGACTATTGCATTTCTTTGCACATATTTTTTATTATCCTTCGCTCCATGATGTCTCCAGACTTATTCATTTTTGAGTTCCCATCGTATACCTCAAACATTTCTGTATATACTCTCAATTCTTTGTCTCTTCATTATCTTCACGATATCTTAATACTTATACATTTTCAAGATACCTCTTGTGTTGATATGGTAGATGATATGATTTCCATGTGGATGTGTTCTTATGTACTAGATCATATGGCATCAATATGTGTCCTCACACATGTAACCATATATGACATCTACAAAGTTACATGTTATATAACTGATGTGTACTCCTTCTGATGTGGCATTCATATAATTTAACATGTGGCATTAATATGTCTTAGATGGACCACCACATTTCAAACCTAAATATTTGATCTTAACCATTTATTTATGGAGATGAATGGTCAGGATCTAATCACTTTAAAATTTAATATTTTATGTAAGGTTCCATATTTCTTCCATGCTATTTCATTCAAACTAGGTAATAACTCCTTTACATTATAAACTCTTCGAACTCTGTTGTCCCAACAAATGTGGGATATATCTACTTTGCCATTTCTTTGATATTTTATAGATTTCTCTGCAATAAATATCTTCATATCCTTAGATTTGTATAGAATAAGCATCGAATGATGAACATTCTATTTTCACAGTCAGCATTGTTGGCTTCATTTATTATTCTCTTTCAAATCTCTATTATTTTATTTCTTCGTATAAGGACTAATCATCGCGCATAGAGGTTTGTCGACTTTCACAATTTGCACTTCCAGTTTTTGTAACATCCTGCTTTGGCGCACTAAGAAAACTTATTCTTTGAGGACACTTGCTCGCAAGTGATCCGAACTATTATGATATTAAAACATTTGTCCTTGATTATGATGTGTTATGGTAGATGGCATGATGTTTTACTGCTTTGACATAGACAGGTGCTATTGACTCAGTTTTACTGAGTGTGCAGGGTTTTGGACCTTGAGGATGCATAGGCATCGACGGAACCCCTTGGACTCTGAATCGAGTCAGGGAGTGTGCTATTGTGATTGATTGTTTACTGTGATTTTATTACATTTGATTAGATGATATGATGTGGACATCTTCTAACATGATTTTTTATTATGCAGGCTGACGATAGCTTGCCGACCAAACTTACATATGGAGTAAAGGGGCCACACATGACTACCAGAGAGGTTGAGGGAGAGGTGTGGACAAAAACCCTGCCATAGCCTACTAGCACTCCCGCCGTGGCTCGAACTATAGGTTAACAATTACCTAGTTTGAGAGGACCCACGATGACGCGAGGGCAGACTACGACAGTCGCTTGCGATGATTCTAAGGGGCGCACAATAAGGTGGGGGCCTTATTCCTTATAATCCCTTAGTCTCCCACAAGTTCACCTGGCAGAGTATTGACCCCAGGGGTTATTTATGTCTACCAATCAGTCAAGAAGTGAGTGGCACCCTTGGAGCACGTGGTGCATCCTGAAGGGAACGTCACGCAAAAGAAACAAAAGAAGCGAGTGGCACCCTTGGAGCACGTGGTGCATCCTGAAGGGCATTTCATGCAAAAGAAACACTAGAGGCGAGTGGCACCCTTGGAGGGCGTGGTGCATCCTGAAGGGAACGTCGTGTTGATGATGATGAAGGAACAAACCTAGATGGCCCTAAGACATTTTAACACATTAAGAAATTCTTAAATAACTTCCCTAATTAAATGTCGCCCAGTTCAGAATCTAAGTCCTAAGTCTAAAACTTCTCTAGGGGTAAAATTTTGTCTAACCTTAAGAAAAATACCCTATAAAAATAAAAAATAAAAAATAAAACTAAAAACCACATAAGTAATAGTTTTAGTCTTCATAACAATTTTGGGGTAAAATGAAGAGAGTAATAATTTAATTAAAATTAGTGGATTTAAAATTGTAAGGAAGAATTTAATTGTTTAACTTGTGAAAGTGTAAAAGATATTAAATTATTAATAAAAAGGAAAAGAGGTTAATTTGCGCAACTGCCATTTTTGGCTCTAATAAAAAGGGGAAAAAAGGGAATAATAAAAATTAGGAAACTAAGGAATGGAGGAAACATAATAAGGGAAAGAAAGGAACTTATGGTAAAAAGCGAGGTTAACTTAGTAACGAATATGCAATAAAGAACCTTCTAAATTGAACTAAATTAGCAACATCATTTTAGGGAAAGTATTTAAACCTGTAAGGGAATCTAGGAACACCTAGGAGTAAATTTAGGAGCATCTCTAGGTGGGTGAGGGAAATGAGACATTTATAAATTTAAAGAAAATAATTATTGGAGGAAAGTGGGGGATGAATGACACTTGTACGTAAGAGAATTTTTAGAAGATTTTTTTTTTTAAACTTAAAGTAAATGAAATTTGGGGAAAGTGGGAAGTTATAAAACTCTATAAAAGAGAGGAAGGAAGAGGAAGAAGGAGATGGATGGTTAGCGTAATGTTACGCTGCCAGATTTGTGACTTGACTGATTACTTGTGGGGAGTTGGGATTTCCCAGCTCGGATAGGAGTGGTATCTCGGCCTTGCGAGGTGAGCTGGGAGCTAGACATACCATCTGGATAGTGTGTGGCCCCTTTGCAGCTCAGGGGGCTAAGGGGGAAGTAGAGTACCCCTAGCGTTGGCTGGGAGGTACCGGTGAGGTCTCAACAGTCGATGAGCGGGAGCGGCATGGAGCTCGTGGACGTCATTCGAGGTAGGCGATAAGGAAAAGGTACGCTCATTATTTTGTGGAGTAGAACGCACTAGGAATTTATGCTTGATATGTATGTTAATTGTAAATGGATGAATTCTGCCTTGAGTTTTTCCTATTCGATTGATTGCCTAAAATTATTATGGTCAGTGTTCTGGTTTGGGTTTTACTGTTCCTTGGTTGGGATCTTAAGTTTCTGCGTTACTCTTTGCACTGTATTTCCCAGATGTGGAAATTAGAGTTTAAATTATTGATGTATAGTTTTACCGTCATTGACAATTACTGATATAGTGGTAATGCATTGTTGTATATTTTTGGGTGCATTGAAATGGTGATTTCGTGCGGTAATAGATACAACCATTTTACTTTCGTCTTTTACATAATTAATAAAAGAAAAATTCTGAGCTCCTTCTATATGGATGTAACGCTGATTTCGTTATGTAATAGGTACATACATTTTACTTCTAATTACTTAACTAGATAGGGGAAAATGTTGATTTCATTCTGTCCCAATTTCATCGCTATTATTTTCATTGTAAAAATTCGTTTTGGCATTCTTCCTTGTAAGTTTGTTACTGAAGAAAACTCCCTTCTAGCAAATTCGTTTTTTTGTAAAGGGGTACTGAGATTTGTTTCTGGAAATTTTTGTTGGGTAAATTATTAATGAAATGGACTTAAACCCTGCATTAATCCCCGATTGTGCAAGGGTGATTCTTACTTTCTGATATTAAACTTTTTATTCTTCTGCATTACTACCGTAGTTCCATTGTAGTTTTTTGAGGTAGCAGTTAGTTTACCAGGGTGTTCTTTTACCATCTATCCTTTGGGGGAATTTGAGTTCTATCCTGAGTGAATTTTTTTAAGAGAACTCCTTGGGGGATCTACCTGGGTGCTTCCATTATAGAGGGAATCCTTTCCCTGTGCATCTCCAACCTGGAGCGAATCCCTTTTCTGGTGCGTCTGCTTCTTGAAATGTTTAAACTTGTACATGCCTCCCCAATTCATGTAACCATGCATTCATCCACAATAAGCGATACGCCCATCTACGCATCTTATTTGCATACGCGTGAAGAATCCTTATGGACCATATCGCCTATTTTAATGAAGACCTGTCGTGTATCAATATCTTATGACCTTGTGCTTAGGCCGTGTTCCCAGCCGATTGAACTGTGTGGATGTTTTATGATTTTCTTGAGTAACCGGGCGTGGCTATTTACTATTCAGTTTCTGGAATTTTCTGTCTCAATTACTTAAATCTGTGGATGGTACCCTGTGAGAATTCTATCTCAGCGTGCTCTGCGTGACACGTAGCTTTTAATGTTTTTATTTTTTTTCTTTGAGTGTGATGGTTCTTCAGTTCTACGTAAGTGATTATTTTTTCACCGTTCAAGAGGGGTGGTTGTGGCTACATCTATTGAAGCTCGATTTCCTAAACCTGATCGAATTCGATTTCACATCTTGTCTGGTTAAACCAAAATGTAACTTTTACCTCTTTATTAAATTTACTGAACTACAGTTAATTGCTATCCAAATTCTCCATCCTTAAACTTTATCTACAATTGATTACCTTGTTGGTTGACCCTGAAAGTAGCTTTGCATCTCCTTAAAGCCTACGAAAACTTGGTTGCATTCTTGGACTTAATGGTATTCCTCCTTGTGTGCATGCGGACAAGGAGAATTCTACACTCAATGCTTGGACCTCAACAACTCGATTTTCTTTAGCCTTATATATTGTTCTGCATAGTGGTCCCTTCCCTTGAAACAGATAAATCTACCCTCGGTTGTCTTCTCTTTTAGTGGAGTCTTCTAGCTAGCTAACTCTGCAAAGTAAGTCCTCTTACTTGGATAGGGGGATTGATCTAGTAACTCTTCGACTCACCCAAAAACGAAAAACAAACCCTTTTGCGGATGACCAAAACAAAAATAATAATAAAAGAAAAAAATTTGGGTTCCACTTGTTATTGACTTAGTTGGGAAATTGTTTTATATAGCTTATCTTGTAACACCTAATTAATTAAACTCTACTTGGGATTTATAAGGAAGGTTATAAAATTATATGCAATAGATGTTACCCACTAAACCATGCATTTAGGTTGTTTCTATTTATGCTTGGTTCCTTTATAAGGTTATTAAAAACATTAAGAATGTTGACATTATTACACTATTTTATGTGATATCAATGAAATAATAAATTGCACGATCACATTTACCACATTAGTAAAACTGATAGTTATAAGCTAATAGGCCCTTTTAGTTTTAAAGGTGGAATGTGGTCCTAAAACCTTGCTACATTCATTTAAAAGTGTGAGCTATAGTAGAATTTAATGAATGATTAATCCCGCCTTGAAGTAAAGTAGATGACGACCTTGCATCAATCATGGATTTATAATCATTGGGTTGTTGCGTTAATTATTGGTTCACCATTACTGGCTATCGATTTATAAATTTAGATCTTGAGTTAATGTTAATGTTAATTTATATGCTTGCGATAAAAGATTTTTGAATATTGTGTTAATTATGGATTTATAATCATGGCGTCGTTGAGACAATTGTTGGTTCATAATTATTGTCTAATCGGATTTTAAGTTTAGATCTTTGAATGGATGTTAATGTAAATTTTACAAGGATTGCGTTAAATGATTTTAGGATATTTTGTTAATTATAGATTAAATGTTAATTATTGCATTAAATGATAATTATAACTATTCATTATTTTTATGATTATAATTAATGACTAATTATCTTGTTAAATGTTAAACCAGTCGAAGTTCAGACTTGCACAATAAGGTCCCTTGAATGTTGTTTTAGAGGGCGCCTTGATGACGAATTATAATCTAAAGTTGTGCAATGGAATGGCCTTAAGACTCTTATAGTTTGTAGTCCCTTGTTTAATTAATGTTGTATTGGGTTGTAAACTTTTTTTGTGCTTGGTCTGCTTGTGTCGGGTGGGATGTAGACACCTCCATGTTCCTCAGAACAGTCACCAGCCTGAGACCTTAAATGGTTAAAATCAATGGGAACCTAGGCTTGAGCGTTGCTTATGTGTCTTGGAGGTCCTAACCATTGCAGGGTAGGATGGGCGGGTAGTCAGCATTATTTACAGTTGATTGATTGTCGTTTAAATGCATGCAAATACTTGATGTGCGTCTCAGGTCATCATGTTGTGTTTGTCGTTGTATGCATCTTGTTCATCGTCGGTTGGCGACGCAGAGTCGAATGTGTTTATTACCCTTGTACACACATGCACACACAATAAAAAAGAAAAAAAATAAAAAATTGCGCTTGTTATATGAGGATCGTCGTCGTAACGAGGAGGATCATTACATATGGTATCAGAGCGAGGTTCGACCCGGGACTTGGGATCTCTATGGATTTCGTTGACCTGATTTGATTATACTGTTGTTGATCGAGTTGATTGTGTGTGTGTAGGTGATCATGGCTAGAGGACGTTGCTGAGGCAGACAACGGGGTGCGAGGGGAGGAGGCACGACGCCTCCAGCATCATCCACACTTGAGGGGTCTAACCCCTAGGGAGACGAGTAGGTTCTTGGATAGGAGCAGATAGTTGTTGGCGACGTAGTCAGGATGATGATATCCTTTCAGCGCATGTCCGAGGCACTGATTAGTCGTTTGGACAGAGATGAGGCTAGAGCGTCAGAACCCGCTGAGGTTCTGCCGTGTGCACCGGCCGTTACTGGTAGCATTCACCGTGAACTCAAGAAGGTCAAATTTCCTGAGTTCTTTGGTGTCCCAGACGGTGCCACCGCCGAGGCATGGTTGGAGAGCATGGTGATGTTCTTCACACTTCGCGATATACCTCCAACATGAAGGTCTGCATGGCGGTCTTTCAACTGAAGGGGAGCGCTCTTCTATGGTGGAAGACTCCTACCACAGCTGAACATGGCCATCGAAGATGTGTCATGGGAAATGTTCGAGGAACGGTTCCGAGAGAGGTACCTTTCATAGGAATTCATTAAGCGTCAGCTCAATGAGTTCAATGCCTTATGACAGGGAGGTCGTATGGTGCCTAAGTATGAGGCACATTTTATGGAGCTGCTCCGGTATGCCCCGCACCTTAACATGGAGAAACTTAAGGTCAACAAGTTCGTGTTTGGCCTTAACGGCAACCTGCGTGCAAAGGTTAGGATTTTGATGCCTCAAACCTTGCACGATGTCGTCGAGAAGGCCCTCATAGAAGAGGAGGAGCTTATTAGTGGGGGTCAGACCAGGACTCCAGCAAGACCAGCAGGGAAGGTTTCATCTGGAACACAGCAGCACCAGACACCAGCGATACATACGCCGGGATATCGTGGCTTCCAGAGGGGATCCACTTTCACCACACCCCGGCGACCGCCGCCTCAGTAGCAGACACCTTATCGGGGACCACCACATCAGTAGCAACGTCACCCGCAACAGCAGCAGTTTAGGCCTGTTCAGCAGAACATACCAAGGTTCCAGGTGGGTGGGCTATCATCTTCTACTTCAGGTACCAGGACTACTGAGCCAAAGAAGCAGTGTTGGATGTGTGGGGAGACACACTACCAGCACGACTATCCTGTGGAGAGGACTAGAGAATATGGATCAGCCGGACCCACTACAGTTGGAGATATGGTCAAGGCCCATCGGATTCATGCAGCGGTGAATAATCGCCAGGCAGAGCACTAGTCGACTTTGTTTGAGACGACAGGTACTGTCGCTGACCAGACCCTTAGTATTTTGATAGATCCCAGTGCTACCGAGAGTTTCATTTTTGGCACAGCGCTAAAAAGGATTACGGTAAATGCAGTCGAACAGGATGATTTTAGCTTCGTGGAGATGGCCTCGGGAGCCAAACAGAAGGTTGGAGGAAAGGTTACGGGCTATGCCTTTACCTGGGAGAGTTTGTCACGAGGGCCAACTTGTACATCATGATCTTAGGATCTTATGACATCGTGATTGGTATGGATTGGTTCGAATCGCATGAGGTGATACTCAACTGTAAGACAAAATGGTTGAGCTTGGTCTCTGACAAGGGACAGAGACACATGATTGTAGGACGGAACCAGGGAGTTTCCCTGAGGTTCATCTCTTCCTTGCAACTTCGGAAGAGCATGAGCAAGGGGTGCAAGCTTTATGCGATCCTTCTGGCAAATGAGAAGGGAGTAGCGGAAGGTCTAGAACACCTTCCGGTGGTGAAGGAGTTTGCAGACGTATTTCCAAAGGAGTTACCTGGGATGCCGCCAGAAAGGGAATTGGAGTTTACCATAGACCTGAAACCGGGGACTGAACCAATAGCAAGAATGCCTTATCGGATGTCGACCCCAGAGTTGCAAGATTTGAAAATGCAACTGAAGGAGTTGTTGGACCTGGGACTGATACATCCTAGTGTGTCACCGTGGGGTGCACTGGTTATTTTCATACGAAAGAAGGATGGATCATGGAGGCTTTGCATTGACTACCATGAACTGAACAAGGCCATGATCAAGAATCAGTATCCCTTGCCAAGAATTGATGATCTATTCAATCAAATGAAGGGTGTGATGGTGTTCTCCAAGATTGATTTGCGATCTGGGTATCACCAGTTACAGATCAAGGAGGATGACGTCCCTAAGACCGCCTTTAAGACGAGGTTTGGACACTACGAGTTTATTGTTTTAATTTTTGGACTAACAAACGCCCCAGGGGTATTTATGAGTTTGATGAACGATGTGTTCCGCGAGTACTTGGACACGTTTGTCCAAGTATTCATTGATGATATTTTGATCTACTCTCGGACGAAGGAGGAGCATGATGAGCACTTGCGCTTGGTACTACAGTGTCTGCGAGAGCACAAATTGTATGGGAAGTTGTCCAAATGCTCTTTTCATCAATCAAGGATTCACTACTTAGGGCATGTCATCTCCAGTGAAGGTATCGTCGTCGATCCAACCAAGGTCGAGGCTATTATGGAATGGCCTGCGCTGACGAATGTCACAGAAGTGCATAATTTTATGGGTTTAGCAGGATACTATCGATGGTTTGTCGAGGGATTTTCGAAGATAGAAAATCCGATCACGGAATTACAGAAAAAGAACAAGAAGTTTGTTTGGACCGAGAAATGCGCAGAATCATTTCGGAGGCTTAAGGAGTTGTTAACAATAGTTCCGATACTAAAGGTCCCTGACATGGATGTAGACTTCTTGGTATGCACAGACGCATCAAAGGAAGGTTTAGGAGGAGTCTTGATGCAAGACGGATGAGTGATTGCTTACATTTCGAGGAAACTGAGAAGGCATGAGGAGAACTACGCGACGCACGATTTGGAGTTATTAGCCATCGTATATGCCTTGAAGGTTTGGAGACACTACCTTGTTGGACAAAAATTTGAACTAAAGACTGATCATTGTGGACTACAAAACATTTTTACGCAAAGCAACCTGAACGTGCGACAACGACGTTGGTCGGAATTGCTTAGCGAGTATGACTTTGAGATTACTTACATAAAGGGAACAGTGAACCGAGTGGTGGATGCTCTGAGTCAAAGGCCACACATCTTTTCGATGTTTCCTCTTCAAACGAATCTACGTGAAAAGATTCTAACTTTACAGCATGACGATGACTGGTACAAAGAGGTCAAGGGTTTTATCGGACAAAACACAATGATGGTACCACGATATGAGGGATTTTCATTTGATAGCGATGGGTTATTGAGGTTTAAAAGTCGGATTTATGTACCGCCAAACGACGAGTTGAGGATGTTGATTATGAGCAAGGCTCATAGAGCAGTTTACATGGCTCACCTGAGAGTCATGAAGATGAGGGAAGATCTTAAACCCTTATTCTTCTAGAGTGGAATGAAGGCCGACATAGTTAACTATGTGGCCAGGTGTCTGGAGTGTCAGCAGGTAAAGGCTGAACATAGACACCCAACAGGATTACTACAACCACATGCCATTCCAGAATCAAAATGGGAGGTCATTTTGATGGATTTTATTGTTGTATTGCCATTGACGGCAAGGAGACATGACTCGATTTTCATAGTAGTAGACACTCCGACGAAGAGTGCTCACTTTATTCCTGTGCGTACAGGGACTTGACATTGCTATAGTTTTCATCAATGAGATTGTGAGGCTTCATGGCGTGCCTAAGAGGATTATATCTGATTGAGGATCGGTGTTTACTGGATGATTTTGGATGAGTTTCCAAGAGGCCTTGGGAACCCAACTTAACTTTAGTACTGCGTATCACCTAGAGACAGACGTGCAGACTGAACGAACGAACCAAACCTTGGAGGACATGTTACGCATGTACGTGATGGACCAACAAAGGTGTTGGGAAGAATTCTTGCCACTAGTAGAGTTCACTTACAACAACAGTTACCAGAGCACCATTAAAATGGCACCTTTCAAGTTTCTTTATGGGCAACCGTGTCAGATGCCCTTGAGTTGGGATCGGCTTGAGGATAGGGTCCTGGTGGGACCAGAAGTGATCCAAGAAATGGAAGAGAAAATGAAAACCATAAGATAAAGGATTAAAGAAGCGCAGGATCGACAGAAGAGTTATGTCGATGCGCACCGAGTCGACCGTAGTTACGAGGTCGACGATCGAGTCTTCTTGCAGGTTAAACCGCATAAGAGTTCAATCAAGTTTGGAAAGGGAGATAAAATCTCTCCTAGGTTCATGGGACCTTTCAAGATTGTGGAGAGAAAGGGGCCCATTGCCTATCGACTAGCCTTGCCTGTTTCCTTGAGGCGTATGCACGATGTTTTTCATGTATCTATTTTGAGACATTATATTAGTGATCCGACACATGTGATTGACATGAGTTCCTTGCAGGTATCGAACGAGGGATCACTCATGGCTGAGCTGGTCCACATCTTAGACCACCGCGTTCGACAGTTACGACGTCGAACGGTAGATCAGGTCAAGGTCCAATGGGACAATTATAGTCCACACTCGGCGACCTGGGAGGATGCATATGTTATGCGCCAGCAGTTTCCATTTTTTTTCGATTGATAGACTTATGATACTGTGATACACTTATTTCGATATTTATACTATGAAATTTCAAGACGAAGTTTAGACCAAGAGGGGGTGTATGTAACATCCCGCTCTGGTGCACTGAAAAAACTTATTCTTTGAGGACACTTGCTCGCAAGTGATCCAGACTTTTATGACATTAAAACATTTGTCCTTGATTATGATGTGTTATAGTAGATGACATGATGTTTTACTTCTTTGACATAGACAGGTGCTATTGACTCGGCTTTACTGAGTGTGCAGGGTTTTGGACCTTGAGGATGCAGAGGCATCGACGGAACCCCTTGGACTTTGGATCGAGTCAGGGAGTGTGCTATTGGGGTTCATTGTTTATTGCGATTTTAGTACATTTGATTAGATGATATGATGTGGACATGTTCTAACATGATTGTTGATGATGCAGGCTGATGATAACTTGCTGACCAGACTCACATATGGAGTAAAGCGGCCACACACGACTACCATAGAGGTTGAGGGAGAGGTGTGGACAACAGCCCTGCCACGGCCTACTAGCACTCCCGCCATGGCTCAAACTGTAGGTTAACGATTACCTAGTTCGAGAGGACCCATGATGCCGCAAGGGCAGACTGCGACAGTCACTCGCGATGATTATAAGGGGCACGTAATAAGGCGGGGGCCTTATTCCTTAGAAGCCCTTAGTCTCCCACAAGTTCACATGGTGGAGGATTGACTCCAGGGGTTATTGATGTCTACCAATCAGTCAAGAAGTGAGTGGCACCCTTAGAGAACGTGGTGCATCCTGAAGGGCACGTCGCGTAAAAGAAGAAAAAGAAGCGAGTGGCACCCTTGGAGCATGTGGTGCATCCTGAAGGGCATGTCGCGCAAAAGAAACACTAGAGGCAAGTGGCTCTGTTGGAGCACGTGGCACGTCCTGAAGGGCACGTCGCATTGATGATGATGAAGGAACAAACCTAGATGGCCCTAAGACATTTTAACACATTAAGAAATTCTTAAACTTCCCTAATTAAATGTCACCCAGTTCAGAATCTACGTCCTAAGTCTAAAACTTCTCTAGTAGTAAAATTTTGTCTAACCTTAAGAAAAATACCCTATAAAAATAAAAAATAAAAAATAAAACTAAAAACCACTTAAGTAATAGTTTTAGTCTTCATAAAAATTTTGGGGTAAAATGAAGAGAGTAAGAATTTAATTAAAATCAGTGGATTTAAAATTGTAAGGAAGAATTTAATTGTTTAACTTGTGAAAGTGTAAAAGATATTAAATTATTAATAAAAAGGAAAAGAGGTTAATTTGCGCAACTGCCATTTTTGGCTCTAATAAAAAGGGGAAAGAAGGGAATAATAAAAATTAGGAAACTAAGGAATGGAGGAAACATAATAAGGGAAAGAAAGGAACTTATGGTAAAAAGCGAGGTCAACTTAGTAACAAATCTGCAATAAAGAACCTTCTAAATTGAACTAAATTAGCAACATCATTTTAGGGAAAGTATTTAAACCTGTAAGGGAATCTAGGAACACCTAGGAGTAAATTTAGGAGCAACTCTAAGTGGGTGAGGGAAATGAGACATTTATAAATTTAAAGAAAATAATTATTGGAGGAAAGTGGGGGATGAATGACACTTGTACGTAAGAGAATTTTTAGAAGATTTTTTTTTAAAACCTTAAAGTAAGTGAAATTTGGGGAAAGTGGGAAGTTCTAAAACTCTATAAAAGAGAGGAAGGAAGAGGAAGAAGGGGATGGACGGTTAGCGTAACATTATGCTGCCGGATTTGTGACTTGACTGATTACTTGTGGGGAGTTGGGATTTCCCAGCTCGGATAGGAGTGGTAGCTCAGCCTTGCGAGGTGAGCTGGGAGTTAGACGTACCATCTGGATAGTGTGTGGCCCCTTTGTGGCTCGGGGGGCTAAGGGGGAAGTACAGTACCCCTAGCGTTGGTTGGGAGGTACCAGTGAGGTCTCGACGGTCAACGAGCGGGAGCGGCATGGAGTGCACAGACGTCATTCGAGGCAGGCGATAAGGAAAAGGTACGCTCGTTATTTTGTGGAGTAGAACGCACTAGGAATTTATGCTTGATCTGTATGTTGATTGTAAATGGATGAATTATGCCTTGAGTTTTTCTCGTTTGATTGATTGCCTAAAATTATTTTGGTCAGCATTCTAGTTTGGGTTTTACTATTCCTTGGTTGGGATCTTAAGTTTCTGCGTTACTCTTTGCACTGTATTTCCCGGATGTGGAAATTAGAGTTTAAATTATTGTTGTATAGTTTCACCATCATTGACAATTACTGACATAGTGGTAATGCATTGTTGTATATTCTTGGGTGCATTGAAATGGTGATTTTGTGCGGTAATAGACACAACCATTTTACTTCCGTCTTTTACATAATTAATAAAAGAAAAATTTTGAGCTCCTTCTGTATGGATGTAACGTTGATTTCATTTTGTAATAGGTACAGACATTTTACATATGATTACTTAACTAGATAGGGGAAAATGTTGATTTCGTTCTGTCCCAATTTCATCGCTGGTATTTTCGTTGTAAAAATTCATTTTGGCATTCTGCCTTGTAAGTCTATTACTAAAGAAAACTCCCTTCTGGAAAATCAATTTTTTTTAAAGGGGTACTGAGATTTGTTTCTGGAAATTTTTGTTGGGTAAATTGTTAATGAAATGGCCTTAAACCCTGCATTAATCCTCGATTGTGCAAGGGCGATTCTTACTTTATGATATTAAACTTTTTATTCTTCTGCATTACCACCTTAGTTCTTTTGTAGTTTTCTGAGGTAGCGGTTAGATTACCAGGGCATTCTTTTACCATCTATCCTTTGGGGGAAGTTGAGTTCTATCCTGAGCGAATTTTTTTAAGCGAACTCCTTGGGCGATCTACTTGGGTGCTTCCATTATAGAGGGAATCCTTTCCCTGTGCATCTCCTACCTGAAGCAAATCCCTTTTCTGGTGCGTCTTCTTCTTGAAATGTTTAAACATGTGCATGCCTCCGCAATTCTTGTAACCACGCATTCATCCACAATAAGCGATACGCCCATCTGCGCATCTTATTTGCATACGCATGAAGAATCCTTATGGACCATATCGCCTATTTTAACGAATACCTATCATGTATCAATTTCTTATGACCCTGTGCTTAGGACGCGTTCCCATCCGATTGAACTATGTGGATGTTTTCTGATTTTCTTGAGTAACCGGGTGTGGCTATTTACTATTCAATTTCTGCAATTTTCTGTCTCAATTACTTAAATCCGTGGATGGTACCCTGTGAGAATTCTATCTCAGTGTGCTCTGTGTGACACGTAGATTTTAATGTTTTTATTTTTTTTCTTTGAGTGTGATGGTTCTTCAGTTCTACGTAAGTGATTATTTTTTCACTGCTCAAGAGGAGTAGTTGCGGCTACATCTATTTAAGCTCGATTTCCTAAACCTGATCGAATTAAATTTGACATCTTGTCTGGTTAAACCAAAACATAAATTTTCCCTCTATATTAAATTCACTGAATGAAAGTTAATTGCTATCCAAATTCTCCATCCTTAAACTTTATCTACAATTGATTACCTTGTTGGTTGACCCTGAAAGTAGCTTTGCATCTCCTTAAAGCCTACGAAAACTTGGTTGCATTCTTGGACTTAATGGGATTCCTCCTTGTGTGCATGCGGACAAGGAGAATTCTACACTCAATGCTTGGACCTCAACAACTCGATTTTCTTTAGCCTTCGATATTGTTCTGCATAGTGGCCCCTTCCCTTGAAACAGATAAATCTACCCTCGGTTGTCTTCTCTTTTAGTGGAGTCTACTAGCTAGCTAACTCTACAAAGTAAGCCCTCTTACCTGGATAGGGGGATTGATCTAGTAACTCTTCGACTCACCCAAAAACGAAAAACAAACCTTTTTGCGGATACCCAAAACAAAAATAATAATAAAAGAAAAAAAATTGGGTTCCACTTGTTATTGACTTAGTTGGGAAATTTTTTTATATAGCTTATCTTGTAACACCTAATTAATTAAACTCTACTTGGGATTTATAAGGAGGGTTATAAAATTATATGCAATAGATGTTACCCACTAAACCATGCATTTAGGTTTTTTCTATTTATGCTTGGTTCCTTTATAAGGTTATTAAAAACATTAAGAATGTTGACATTATTGAACTATTTTACCTAATATTGATGAAATAATAAATTGCACGATCACATTTACCACATTAGTAAAACTGATAGTTATAAGCTAATAGGCCCTTTTAGTTTTAAAGGTGGAATGTGGTCCTAAAACCTTGCTACATTCATTTAAAAGTGTGAGCTATAGTAGAATTTAATGAATGATTAATCCCGCCTTGAAGTAAAGTAGATGACTACTTTGCATCAATCATGGATTTATAATCATTGGGTTGTTGCGTTAATTATTGGTTCACCATTACTGGCTATCGATTTATAAATTTAGATCTCGAGTTAATGTTAATGTTAATTTATATGCTTACGATAAAATATTTTTGAATATTGTGTTAATTATGGATTTATAATCATGGCGTCGTTGAGACAATTGTTGGTTCATAATTATTGTCTAATCGAATTTTAAGTTTAGATCTTTGAATGAATGTTAATGTAAATTTTACAAGGATTGTGTTAAATGATTTTAGGATATTTCGTTAATTATAGATTAAATGTTAATTATTGCGTTAAATGATAATTATAACTATTCATTATTTTTATGATTATAATTAATGACTAATTATCTTGTTAAATGTTAAACCAGTCGAAGTTCAGACTTGCACAATAAGGTCCCTTGAATGTTGTTTTAGAGGGTGCCTTGATGACGAATTATAATCTAAATTTGTGCAATGGAATGGCCTTAAGACTCTTATAGTTTGTAGTCCCTTGTTTAATTAATGTTGTATTGGGTTGTAAACTTTTTTTGTGCTTGGTCTGCTTGTGTCRGGTGGGATGTAGACACCTCCATGTTCCTCAGAACAGTCACCAGCCCTGAGACCTTAAATGGTTAAAATCAATGGGAACCTAGGCTTGAGCGTTTCTTATGTGTCTTGGAGGTCCTAACCATTGCAGGTTAGGATGGGCGGGTAGTCAGCATTATTTATAGTTGATTGATTGTCGTTTAAATGCATGCAAATACTTGATGTGCGTCTCAGGTCATCATGTTGTGTTTGTCATTGTATGTGTCTTGTTCGTCGTCAGGTGGCGACGCAGAGTCGAATGTGTTTATTACCCTTGTACACACGCACACACACAATAAAAAAAATAAAAATAAAAAATTGCACTTGTTATATGAGGATCGTCGTCGTAACGAGGAGGATCGTTACATATGGTATCAGAGCGAGGTTTGACCTGCGACTTGGGATCGCTACGGCTTTTGTTGACCTGATTTGATTATACTGTTGTTGATCGAGTTGATTGTGTGTGTGCAGGTGATCATGGTTAGAGGACGTTGCTAAGGCAGACGACGGGGTGCGAGGGGAGGAGGCACGATGCCTCTAGCAGCATCCACACCTGAGGGTTTTAACCCCTAGGGAGACGAGTAGGTTCTTGGATAGAAGAAGATAGCAGTTGGCGATGTAGTCCGGATGATGAGATCATTTCAGTGCATGTCTGAGGCACTGATTAGTCGTTTGGATAGAGATGAGGCCAGAGCGCCGGCACCCACTGAGGTTCTGTCGCGCGCACCGACCGTTACTCGTAGCATTCACCGTGAACTCGAGAAGGTCAAATTTCCTGAGTTCTTTGGTGTCCCGGACGGTGCCACCACCAAGGCATGGTTGGAGAACATGGTGATGTGCTTCACACTTCGCGATATACCTAGAACAGTCACTAGCCCTAAGACCTTAAATGGTTAAAATCGATGGGAACCTGGGCTTGAGCGTTGCTTATGTGTCTTGGAGGTCCTAACCATTGCAGGGTAGGACGGGTGGGTAGTCATCCTTATTTATATTTGATTGATTTTCGTTTAAATGCATGCAGATACTTGATGTGCGTCTCAGGTTGTCATGTTGTGTTTGTCATTGTATGCGTCTTGTTCGTCGTCGGGTGGTGACGCAAAGTCGAATGTGTTTATTACCCTTGTACACACGTGCACACACAATAAAAAAGAAAATAAAAATGCACTTGTTATATGAGGATTGTCGTCGTAACGAGGAGGATCGTTACAGTTTTATCTATTCTTATTCCTTGATTTCTTTCATTTTCATGTTTGTGTACAAATACGTATCCATAATATTCGTACATTGAGGCTCATTGTCACATGGAGACATACAATAGACAATCTCCTTTTGACATCAATGACAACACATTTTTAACAAAATCCCCCTTTGTCATTGATGGAAACAAAATTTGGGACTAAAATCTTCTAGTCTAGGCAACCATGTATCTCATTATTTTGTTCTCATATAAGTTGTATTCTTCTTGCAAGTCTCCCTTTTATGTTGATATCCTCGTTTCTATATACTCTCCCCTTTTTACATCAATGGAAAGGGGATATTCATCTTTGTAGAAAGCAATATTTTATGTTGATCCCCCTATTCATGTGATTGTCTCTCTTTCTGTAGCTCCCCCTGAGTTGATGCTCTTCTTGTAGTGATTTAGTGGTTGGAGGGCATAATGGTCATCCCAAATTTTTTCCTAAGATACTCAAATACTTATCTAGGAATAGGTTTTATTAATATATCTGCAATTTGTTCTTGTGTGCCAATATATTCTAGTTTGACATTCTGTTATGTGACTTGGTATTTGAGGAACTGATACTTGATTGGAATATGTTTTTTTTTGAATGCATGATGGGACTTGTAGATATATTTATTTCAACTGGTATTAGCATATAGAATTGATATGGGTTGATAATATTCTACTTTAATGTATTTCAATGTTTGTTTAATCTAGAGGACCTGTGTACAAGATGTTGTTGTTGCAATGTATTCTACTTCTATTGTGGATAGATACATTGTTGATTACTTCTTGTTGAAACAGGACACCAACTTATTACCCAGAAATAATGTTTCTCCACTAGTGATTTTTATGTCATCCACATTGTTTGCCCAATCTACATCTGTGTAAGTTGTCAGAGTCAATTAATTGCTTTTGGGATACCACAAACCAAATTCCAATGTTCTTTTCAAATATTTGAATATTCTTTTGACTTCCTGTACATGTGTTTCCTTAGGTGCATCTTGAAATCTTCCAAATAACCCTACTTCCTATATTATATCAGGCCTTTAGGTCATCACATAAAGTAGGTTTCCTATCATTGATTGGTACAGGGTCTGATCAATTTCCTTCTATTCATATTCCTTTCTTAGCTTACAACCATTAACCATGGGTGTGTTAATGGATTTACAGTATTCCATTTCAAACGTGTTCACCATCTCTTCATTGTATTTGGTTTGAGAAATGATTATTCCTTTTCTCATTTGAGTAATATGCAGTCGCAAAAAGAATGATAATTCTCCAAGCATGAACATATTAAATTATGTTTCCATTTCTTTTGCAAACTTTCATCTCAGTTCATCAATATTACTTTGTAACATCCCACTTTTGCGAGCATTGAGGGGACTTATTCTTTGAGGAAACTTGCATGCAAGTGATTCGGTTCATTATATGATTGGTTGTTTTCATTATGATTATGAGATGTTTTGGATCTTATGATATGTTATTTTTGTTATATTTTCCTCGACAGGTGCTATTGACTGGGTTCTACTGAGTGTGTAGGACTCTGGACATTAGAGGATGCTTATGGCATCGATGGATCTCCTTGGACTCCAGATCGAGTGAAGGAGTTGTTTGTTATGGTTTGAATGTTTTGATATTACAGATGTGATGTATGACTAGATATTATGATGTTGATTGTTATAGATGACATGTTTCATTGATGATGTAGGATGACGATATATTTCCAACCAGACTCACATTTGGAGTAAAGGGGTCACACACGACAAACAGAGACATTGAGAGAGAGGTGTGGAAGCAGCCCTACCATAGCCTACTAGCACTCTCATCATGGATTGAACTGTAGCTTAACAATTACCTAGTTCAAGAATACCCATGATTTCGTGAGGGAAGACTGTGACAGTCAATCATGATGATTCTAAGCGATGCGCAATAAGGCAAGTCCTTATTCCTTAGATGCCCTTAGTCTCCCGCAAGATTACCTGAAGGAGTATTGACTCCAGGGATTTTACGTCTACCAAATTCAATCAAGAGGTGAGTGGCACCCTTGGAGCACATAGTGTGTCCTGAAGGGCATGTCGCGCAAATAAAATGGAAAGAGGTGAGTGGCACCCTTGGAGCACGTAGTTCATCCTGAAGGGCACATCACGATTTTAACTATGGTAAGTTAATAAACCTAGTGCCTAGAAAACTATGCCTCCTTAGGACCTGTTCGACCTTAAAATGAATGATGTGATGAGTAAAGTTTAAATACAAATTTTCCCTTAAGAACTGTCACCGAGCCCAGTGAATTTAAAACCTAGGTATAAGTAGAAATTTTGAACAAAAAAAACTAATTAGACATGTAACAAGAAGGAGGTAAATAAAATTCAAACATTAATAATTAAAGTAAAAATTTGAATGGAGGATTAATTTATTAAAAGGGTAAATTGTTGTCTTTGTCTAAACTTGCTAATTCTAAACTTAATTAAAAATGGGAACTTAAAGAAAAGGGGAAACTTAAAGAAAAAGGGGAATGTCTAACTTAGTAAGGAATCTAGCCTTTGAAACTTTAGATTTGTGAACTCAACTAGGCTTTAGGTAAGGCGTAAGTAATCTAAGAATTGTAAGGGAATAAAGGGACATCGATGAGCATTTTTAGGAATGCTTTTAGGCGGGTGAGGGAAATAGACAAATTTAATTAATTAATAAAATTGATTTTATGGTGTAACTAAGGGATTGGGTGACATTTGTACGGGGGAGGTTTGTCCTGATTAAATTTAACAAAAATAATCTAATGAGGGTTTGGGAAACTAATCACTAGAAAACTCTATAAAAAGGATGGCGGACCATGAGTATGATCACATCTGGTTTATGTAAGGTTACTCTGCCGGAATTTTATCTTCACTGGATTTCTCTTGTGGGAGTTTGGATACCCATCTCAGGTAATGAGTGTTAGCTCGACCTTGTGAGTTGAGATGGGAGCTAACATTCTCTGGTATTGTGTGCATGGCCCCTTTGCAGCTCGAGGGGCTCAGGGGGAAGAAGAGTACCCCTAGCATTGGATGAGAGGTATCGGTGAGGTCTTAGTGGTTGGAAAGTAGAACTTGGATGGAGCACCAACAGGAATTGGATGGAGTGCAAGTAGGGGACATTCACTTTGGGTTCTTCGCCATTGGCTACGGTACACATGTGTAACTTTTGTATGAAAAAGGTAGTTATATTTTCTTTGTATGCATATCGATATTGAAAATTATGGTATTGATCTTCTGGAATACAGATGGTAAATTATATTCAAGTTGAAGTAGATTCCCTCTTATATTGAGTCATGTTGCAAATTTTATTAGAAATAAAATTTTTGTTGCAATATTGGTTAAGAATATAATCCTATTGCATTTGCATGGAAGTTAGTTGTAATTGAGTTAAGAATAATTGAATGTATTTTTCCGGCCTCTAATTCCATTATTTAGACACTATAATCCTACCAATTTTGGCTTGAAAATTTTTTAGGCTTTGAATTAGATCCTTATAGCATCCACAACAAGGAATCCTCCTCGAACCAATAAGATGTTCTTGAGGCCCTACTATTTTTTCTTTATTCTTCTTGTTTCTTAGTTTGCTAGTCTATAGACTGTTATTCGCTCCTTACTAACACAGCACCCCCTGCCTCAGCAGGTTTTACGTGACCTCTCAGTCTTAGGATCGTTCTCGAATTCTTCCTCAAGCTGAAGCGGCTCCTTTAGTTCCCTGCGGGAACCTCCAATAAATTCGATCCACAGGTCCTTTCACAAAACTCCACCGGCACCAGCATGCACCAGGATCGATATTTCACCTCCTCATGGCCTCCAAAATATGTGACCTTCGGCCCAAACACGATTGGGCCTTGCATTATTCGAAACTTCGGGCTTCGCAACTTCGTGCACCCTGCTATCAAGGTCCTAACTCCTCAATCCCCTGATCTTCAAAGTGACAAAATGGCTCAATCAATGTTTATCCCCTGGCCAATCCTCGGTCCATGTGACCACCTTTCCCGTGGCCACAACCTAACTTCGCAGGCTTGTCACGTTTCGTGAATTCGAGACTTCCAACACTCTGTGCTCCGCTCCTTGTCCCTGGGATGGTCGAAATGTCGAACTCCTCCATGATCACAAGTCGCGTTTCGTGACTTTGGGGTTTCCAATACAAAGTGCCCCAGTCCTTTGTCTTCGGAACAGCCGAAGATCCAAACCCCGAAATGCTGAAATCCTCCATTGAGAGATAAATGGTTGTGATCCTCCCTTGATCCGATCCCTCAGATCCTAATGGGACTTCATGGGTCAAGAGTTCCGAACTCTTGCCCTTTTTCTTTCCGGTAACTGAAATACCGAAATCCTCCTCGTGAATGTAGTCTACCTTTCGGGGTTTTGGAACTCTCGATTTTGTGATTCCACCGCAAACAACCCTTGCTCCTTCGACTTTCGATTCCCGAAATGCCAAACTACTGAAGCCTGAAATGTCGGTCTTCCACTCCAAAACTGGGATCAACAACTCATAGCCCCTCCTAGTCTGATGGCTCAGATCTTTTCGGGATTTTGTGGGTCAAGAGTCCTGACTCCTACCCTTTGTAGCTCCCAATAGCCGAATGCCAAAATGGATTTTTTGGGACTCTCCCGATGCCACGATCGCTACCACATATCCTCATGTTGGACAGTCCAAATGTTCTCAGTGTTTCTAGACTTTATGACCCTAGCTGCACTGATCCCTGGTCCTTCGAACTCCCAGTATCTGAACTCCTGGTAGCACCCTGATCACTTCGGGACTTCGCAAGTCGCGAAGTCGAAAGACTCCTCCATTTCACTCTTCGATGCCCAAATCCCCAAGATACGAGGATCTCGTGACACACGTCCTCCATAAATGGATGATCTTGATGCTTTCACCATTTCGAGACTTTGCTGGGTCTTCTCCTCTGTGCATACGAGAGTTAAATCTTGTGCAACACTTCAAATATCCGATGGCTATCGACTATCTGCGTGAGATCTGACGGCCCAAATCCCTTCCTCCTACACTACACTTTCCTGCCTGTGCCTGGAGGTGAAACTCCAATGGTCCAGATTTTTTTCCAGCATCTGAATCGACGACAACTATAGCTCCTCCCTTGAGCTTACGCTTCTTCCTTCACTTTGGAAGATTTCAAACTCTTCAAAAGGCCTCGGCCTTTGCTTTCTCCTCCTTGCTACAAGCCCTGCAACTTCAGTCTCATCTGCATTCCAAGGAACAATATCCCTCCCGATCTTTGTCAAACTCTGAAAACCAAAAGGGTTTCTTCTTGGCCTCTGCACTCCTTACAGCTATGGCTCTATGCGCTAAGGCACTATTCCTCTTTAACCTTGTTCACTTTGAACTTCAAAGAGGTTCTCGACCTATGCACTCCTTGTAGGGTCCTTGCACATGATCATGCTATCTCTTTTTGGTTTTAGACTTGAAACAAAGTCCTCCCGCACTCACTCCTTGAGATTGACAAGCCTTTAGACACCTATCTCTCAACACTTCGCTCATGTGTTGGCCTGGTGCACTCCTTGCACAGGTATTTATCCTTCTTGAGCTGCTATTGCTGTGACCCTAATGTTCTCTGCCCCTTTCTCTCCTGGAAGGGGTGTAAGTGCCCTCATGTCACTTACTGCTCAAGCACTCCTTGCTAATCCTACAAGGTGTTTAGTAACCCTGTGAAAGTCCTCCTGTGATGCTTCTCCTTCTCCAAACTCAACCAAGAGTTCCTCTGTACACTCTTGCACTTGCTCAATGCCCTCCTGGAAGAGCTTCACAAAATGTTCAACAGTTTTGTCTTCCCTATGCCTTCCTCTGCACAGTCTCACCTCCAAGGTATTCAACAACCTTGAGGTTTCTCCTTGAGCCAATGACTTTAGCTAGTGCACCCTCCTGGAATGTCCTTTCCCAAATTCCACAGAATTCAAGAGTGCATCTATGCACTGGCTTTCAGAACCCACAGTGTTTTGTCACACCCTCTTGGCATGAAGCCTCAAAGAACCCCAAACCTGAAATCAAAGAACCCACATATAGCAAAACCTATCTATCCCTGCAAATGCACATCTACATCATATAAAGAACACACAAAGACATTCATAAACACATAAAGACACACAGGAACTCATGCATGAAATATTCTCTTTCTATTAATATAAAATGCCTCATTTACAAGGTGTTCTTGAGCTCGGACTTTGACAAAGTCTCAGCTCCTTCTCTCCTCTCCTTTAACTCACGTAGAGCTCTCCTATTGCTCAAATCTACTCAAAACAAGATCCAAATATCTTTTTACATGAGGGGGCTCTTTGAGCTCTTCCCTCCATCTCACCTACTCTATTCAATTACATTGAATTTTACAATTAATGGTTGTCTAGTCTAGATCGAAACTAGATCCGGCCTTACAACCATTTTAAGGCTACTTATAACTAAGTCCTGCACATACACATGGCCTGATGGCTCCACGGCCTTACATTCATTTAATACAAATAAATTAAAATTCAAAATTTGAATTGAGAGGGTTGCGCCTCTCCTTTCCCATTGAATGCATGTTGAGTTGGCTGGCTGGCTAGCGCGTGGCTGGCTGGAGCGATGCTCCTGCATCATACTCCTTTGTTGTGAACAATTCATGAGATCTCTAGCATGGCTGATGAAATCCTCCTGGATCCCAAACAACTCTTTGGAGTTTCCCATCCGCTCCTCTGCTTTGCTGTTGTTGCTATTGCTTATGTTGTTGTTGCTGCTTCTGCTGCCCTGTTGCTCTTGTAGGTCCCTTGTTGTTTAGCTTCCCTCTGCTAACTTCTTCTACTGATTCGGTCATCAGCCTTCGGATCTCCTCAGATATAACGTTGTCCGGTTTCTCCAATGGTTGGCTCTGTCCTTGCAGTCTCCTCGGCTGCACTTCCTCTCTGCAAATGGGTAGATCAACTAGATCTCCCATGCCATATTTTTCCCCTCCTATGGCACTAGCTGGCCACTCTATTGCAAACTCCAATTCTACAATTTCATCACTGAGTCTCTGCTCAGCTTCCTCTTCTGACAGCTTTTCTTCTGCTAGTTCTCCTGCTGGTATATTTCCGCTTCTTCCAGTCGGTCCTTGGGCTGGTTTTCTCCTTCACCTGTCTCCAACTTAACCTGTTGGATGTGTATGCCCTGCACTATCACCCTTCTCTCTAGGGCTTCAATCTCTTCGCACAGATCAACAAAATTCATGATGTCTGTCTCTTCTTTGGCTTCTTCTGCTGCAAGCTCCAATGCTGCAGTCGTCTCCTTTTCAGCTTCTTGGATGAAAATTTTGAGTCATTCCTCGTAATGCTCATCTCCTTCTTCTGCTTGGGCAGCCTCTAATATCTGCTCCCCTTCTTCTTTCTCCCTAACAGTCTCTTTTGGCTGTCTTTATGTTGTTGTTGCATTGACAACGCACACTCTCACCTCAATTGGGCTAAGTGGCAGGAATATTTCAATTCATCCAATGATCAGAAGATTCCTCTGATCCTCCTTCTCCATCAGCTCTCCATGTTGGTATGAACTAACCTCTGAGCTCATCTTCCCTGTCAGCTCCTCTGGCTAATCCGAACTCACCTATGATTTCATGAGACTTTCAGATAGTCTCATCTGCTCTCCCTTGCCCACTTGGAAACATGGGATTTCTTCTCTGCCCACCTGGCAGTCTAAATTTTCATCGCTTCCCTCTTGGCAGTTTATGAGATCAACCAATGACCCCTTCTTGTTGTCTTCTTGGAAATTTGAATTTTCTTCATTGATCACCTAGCAGTCTTTGAGATCCTCAACTAATCTCATATTATTTCCCTCCTGGCAATATGAAATTCCTTTGCTGTCCTCCTAAAATTCTATGATATCCTCCAATGATCTCACTTCATTTCCCACCTAGTGAATTAGGAATTCCTCTCTTCCCTCCTAGAAGTTCATGAGGTCTTTCAGTGATCTCTCTTCCTTATCATCACTGAGATTTCTCCCAGCCTCTGGCTCACATACGTGAACCACTTCCTCCTCTGGTTCGTTGAGGTCTTCAGCACGCCTCAACCATCCTCTCAATAGTCTCCACTATCTTCTAGCCACCAATTCCTTGACTGGCCATTTCACCTTTGTCCTGATGGGCCATTCATACACCCATTGTGATCTTGCATCTGCTACATCTGCAATGCAAGCTTCTCTATTCTTTCTCTTATCTTGGAAAGCTCTTTATCCATCTCAACCTTGCTCAACTACTGATGGTTCTTCCTTCCACCATGTTCATGGCCTTCACTAGCCATCTTCACATTCTATCTACCCTCCTGGAAAATCTGTTGTTGTCACTCTGCAACTGAGAGTGCTTCTAGCCTTTCTTTAAAGTTGACCTGACTGCCTTTTGACTGTTATGCACCTGCAACAATCTCCATAGAGTCTCAGTGCTCTGTCTCCCTCTGCCTGTCTCTGTAAGCTGCCTCTGATACCACTTTGATGTGCATCAGAGTATTCTATTCCTTCTCCTCCTTATGTCTGTAGTATACATATAGAAAGTGGCTCTAATACCACACTGATGTGTATCAGAGTACTCTTTCTCCTCTCGCTTCCTTTGCCTGCAATATAAAAACAGAGTCAAGCTCTGATACACAACTGACGCAACACCTCCTACCTCAGCAGGTTCTGCACGACCTCCCGGTCTTAGGATCATTCCCAAATTCTTCCTCAAGCCGAAGTGGCTCCTTTAGTTCCCTCCTCCAATAAATTTGATCCATAGGTCCTTTCACAAAACCCCACTGGCACTAGCATGCACCAGGTGTGAGATTCTACCTCCTCACGACCACCAAAATATGTGACTTTTGGCCCAAAGACGATTGGGCCTTGCACAATTTGGAACTTCGGGCTTCGTGACTTCGCACACCCTGCTATCGAGGTCCTGACTACTCGATCCCCCAATCTCCGAAGTGTTGAAATGGCTCAATCAATGTTTATCCCCTGGCCAATCCTTGGTCCATGTGACCACCTTTCCCGTGGCCATAGCCTAACTATGCAGGCTTGTTGCGTTTCGCGACTTCAGGACTTCCAACACTCTGTGCTCCGCTCCTTTTCCCCAGGATGGTCGAATTGTTGAACTCCTCTTTGATCCAATACAAAGCACCCCGGTCCTCTGTCTTCGGAACAGCCGAAGAGCCGAACCCTGAAATGCTGAAATCCTCCGTTGAGAGATCAACGGTTGTGATCCTCCCTTGATCCGATGCCTTAGATCCTATCGAGACTTCATGGGTCAAGAGTTATGAACTCCTACCCTTTTCCTTTTCGATAACCGAAATACTGAAATTCTCCCCATGACCGTAGTCTACCTTTCGGGGTTTCAGAACTCGTGATTTCACGATTCCACCACAAACAACCCTTGCTCCTTTGACTTCCCGATTCCCAAAATGCCGAAGTATTGAAGCCCGAAATTCCGGTCTTCTGCTCCAAAACTGGGATCAATGGCTCATAGCCCCTCTTGGTCCAACGACTTAGATCTTTTTGGGATTTCATGGGTCAAGAGTCCCGACTCATGCCCTTTGTAGCTCTCGGTAGTCGAATGTCGAAATGGGCCTTTCAGGACTCTCCCAATGCCATGATCATTGCCACGTGTCCTCCTGTTGGACGGTCTTGATGTTCTCGGTGTTTTGGGACTTTGCGACCCCAGCTGCACTAATCCCTGGTCCTTCAAACTCCTAGTATTTGAACTCCCGGTAGCTCACCGATCACTTCAGGACTTTGCAAGTCACAAAGTCAAAATACTCCTCCATTTCGCTCTTCAATGCCCGAATCCTTGAGATACGAGGATCTCGTGACACACATCCTCCATAGATGGGCGATCCCAATGCTTTCACTGTTTCGGGGCTTTGACGGGTCTTCTCCTCTGTGCATACGAGAGTTAAATCTCGTGCAACACTTTACAGATCTGATGGCTATCGACTATCTACGCGAGATCTGACGGCCCAGATCTCTTCCTCCTACACTATGATTTCCTTCCTGTTCCTGGACGTGAAACTCCAATGGTTCATATCTTTTTCTAGCATCTGAATCAACGGCAATTGGAGCTCCTCCCTTGAGCTTACGCTTCTTCCTTCACTTTGGAAGATTTCAAATGCTTCAAAAGGTCTCGACCTTTTCTTTCTTCTCCTTGCTACGAGCCCTACAACTTCAGTCTCATCTGCATTCCAAGGAACAATATCCCTCCTGATCTTTTTCAAACTCTGAAAACCTAAAGGGTTTCTCCTCGGCCTCTACACTCCTTGCAGTTATGGCTCTATGCGCTAAGGCACTATTGCTCCTGAGCTTTGTTCACTCTGAACCTCGAAGAGGTTCTCAACCTCTGCACTCCTTGCAGGGTCTCTGCGCACTACTATGCTATCTCTTTTGGGTTTTAGACTTGAAACAAAGTCCTCCCATGCTCACTCCTTGAGCTTTACAAGCCTTCAGATGGTTATCTCTCAACACTTCGCTCAAGTGTTGGCTTGGTGCACTCCTTGCACAAGTCTTTATCCTTCTTAAGTTGTTACTACTCTGACCTAAATGGTCTCTGCCCCTTTCTCTCCTGGAAGGGGTGTAAGTGCCCTCAGGCCACTTCCTTCTCAAGCACTCCTTGCTAAGCCTACAAGGTGTTTAGTAACCCTGTGAAGGTCCTCTTGTGATGCTTCTCCTTCTCTGAACTCAACCAAGAGTTCCTCTGTACACTCTTGTACTTGCTCAATTCCCTCCTGGCGAAGCTTCACAGAATCTTCAGCAGTTTTGTCTTCCCTGTGCCTTCCTCTACACAGTCTCACCTCCAAGGTATTCAACAACCTTGAGGTTTCTCCTTGAGCCAATGACTTCAGCTGGTGCACCCTCCTGGCATGTCCTTGCCCAAATTCTGCAGAATTCAGGAGTGCATCTATGCACTGGCTTTTAGAACTTGTAGCGTTCTGTCACACCCTCTTGGCATGAAGCCTCAAAGAACCCCAAACCTGAAATCAAAAAACCCACAGATAGTAGAACCTATCTGTCCCTGCAAATGCACATCTACATCATATAAATAACACACAAATACATTCATAAACACATAAAGACACATAGAAACTCATGCAAGAAATATGTTGTTTATATTAATATGAAATGCCTCCTTTACATGGTGTTCTTGAGCTCGGACTTTGACAGAGTCTCAACTCCTTCTCTCCTCTCCTCTAACTCATGTAGATCTCTGCTATCTCTCGACTCTACTCAAAACAAGATCCAAAGATCTTTTTACATGAGGGGGCTCTTTGAGCTCTTCCCTCCATCTCACCTACTCTATTCAATTACATTGAATTTTACAATTAATGGCTATCTAGTCCAGACTGGAACTAGATCCAGCCTTACAACCATTTTAAGGCTACCTATAACTAAGGCCTGCGCATACACATGGCCTGATGGCTCCATGGCCTTACATTCATTTAATACAATTAAATTCAAATTCAAAATTTGAATCGAGAGAGTTGCGCCTCTCCTTTCCCATTGAATGCATGCTGAGTTGGTTGGTTGGCTGGCACATGGCTGGTTGGAGCGATGCTCTTGCATCACTTACCCTCAACACAAATCTTCCTCCCTACTCATTTTTCTCTTAGACTCGTCGTGCCTCGGGGAAAATTTTACTGTCAGACTGATTCCTTCATTTCTCCCAGTTGAAAGGATCCTAAGTTTTGTTTTTCTCTCCAGATAGAATTAGAAGTTGAGAAGAATTTAGACCCTTCCAATGAATCTTAGTCAAGAAGGGCCATAGATAGGAACCATAACTCTGGTGAATCCCTAAACGGTAATGCAGGAGAGCCTCTGAGATCAAGGTCAGATTGATCGGAACCAAATTTAAGGAGAGGAGTATTTGATTTAACCTTTTTCAGCTTCCAGGACACTATCCTATGCCCCCCCTAGAATCCTGATTCTTTCCTTAGACTCAAGTTTGGAGTGGACTGGGAGAACCAGTCGACTAGATGTCCTCCCCACCACGTCACCCGATTCCTTAGGGATAATTCCATCGTCATCCTTCAACTGAGATGAGGAGTTTTCACTTCTAATTTTCACCGAATGACCACAGGTCGCATGTTGTAAAGGAACTAGTGTTTCCCTTCAGGTGGCCTGCCCTTAGTCTTAACTTACCTCCTTAGTTGTGTTCCCCTTTAGTGCGTGTGGGTGGGAGAACAGTTGGGATCCATCGGATCTTTGGATGCCTTATTATTTTTAAAATTTAAGAGCAGTGTAACGTTTCAATAACTGGAAGCGAATTATATTTTTATAATCCTTAATTGTGATTTAATGTTGGGTAGTGTAACGCTTTCATACCTGGAAGAAATTATGTTTTTATGATCCTTTCTATTGCGAGTTAATGTGGGTTTGTGAATCGTTTCCTTACCTGACAATGATTTAATATGGAAGAGATTTTTAGTGGCAAGATTGGTAGGTGGAAGCGATAATAGTGTAGTGGCTATTTCGACGATGATTACAGAGGTAACAATTTTAGATATTGATGCTCAGAAACAGTGAGGTGTGTTGAACTAATTAATCATAACAATGTTTATAACCATTTATATCTAATGGTGAATGCTTGGATGTTAGCGTGGTAATGGATTGATCGTTCTTCAATAGTTCATTGGATTAATTGTGGGTATGGCGATTGTCCCGTGCAATAGTTTAACTTCTTTTGCAACTATCATAATAGTTGCTTATATTAATATGTTATCACAGTTATTAGTTCACGTGTTTTTCAACATGCATGATAGTTTATTTTTATTAATGTGATATTGCTTTTCAATAGCCAACTCGTTTGCAACAGTAGTAATGGTTTTTTTTTTATAATAATGTGTTATCACTTTTAATAGTTCACCCTCTTGCAACAACCATGATAGTTAAATTAGATTAATGAGTTATCTCTTTTTATTCCTTCACTCTTTTTGCACCAGTAGTAACGGTTTCTCATATTAATGTGTTATCAATTTTAATAGTTCACCCGCTTGCAACATGCATGATAGTTAAATTAGATTAATGTGACATCGCTTTTCAATCAATCGTTCACTCGTTTTGCAACAATTGTAATGGTTTCTCATATTAATGCGTTATCACTTTTAATAGTTCACCCTCTTGCAACAGGAATGGTAGTTAAATTAGATTAATGTGATATTGTTTTTCAATCAATCATTCACTTGTTTTGCAACAGTAGTAATGGGTTACTTATATTAATGTGATATCATCTCATAATAGTTCAATTGCCTTGCATTAATCTTAATTGTTTTAATTATAAGTACTTTGATTATCGCCTTATAGCAGTTTTAAATGTTTTCACGAAAGGTAACTAAATAAGGACTTATTGAATCATTGATTTTGTTATGGAATCCTTGTTGAAAACTTGTAATTAGTGAACTAATCTCTTCATTTCTTCTTAACGTTTAAGGGGTTGTCCTTAAAAAGGGAAGGAAGGGAAGCATGGATTTATTTATGGAAGGAAGTAGGAATTTATGGTTATGATTTTTATTGTTTGTTTAACGTATGTTGCAATGTTGGATTTTATGTTGGGGTGAAGGTTTGGAATTATTCCCGTTGTGCATGTCTCCCTAGTGCGCTCATCGCACTATGGCAACATGGTTTCTTGAGATTGGATCGTTGTGTGCATGGATCAAGAAGCACATACGATAACCCGGCTTAGTGTCTTGCGTCTTCCTATGTGGATGGTGTTTTTTTTGGTAATTAAGGATGTACTTGTTTTGTAGCATTTAATGTGCTTGTTTCTCGCTCGCCGGGAAGGTTCTAGTTACTTGTGTCGTTGATGTTGTGATGTTTTGTTGAGTGACGATGCCATGTTAGCATAGTAGGATTTGTCTTGCTTGTGTCGAGCGAGATGTAGACACCTCCTTGTTCCTTAGAACAATCGCCAACCTTGAGACCTTAAATGGTCAAAATCGATGGGAACCTGAGCTTGAGTGTTGCTTATGTTTCTTGGAGGTCCTAACCTTGCAGGGTAGGATAGGCGTGAAGTCGATTTTTATTTTTGTCTGATTGATTTTTGTATCTTGCATCCAACTGCATGATGTGCTAGTAAACTAGTTCGTTATGTTGTCGGTTTCCTGAATTGTGTGTGTTGTGTTTGTCGTCGAGTTGCATTGATTGAATGTTTGTCATTGTTACTTTCCTGCATAAAAAAAAATACATATTGAACTTTTTATGAGTCGTATGTTGTCATAACGATGAGGGTCATTAAATACTTCCAAAAATAATATCATTCACATAAACTAAAATGATCAACATTTCTACATTATCTATTTTGATGTAAATATTGTTATATGTTGTTCCTCTTTTGAAGCCTTGTTGTTGCAAGTACTTGTCAGTTCTTGAATACCATGCTCTAGGGTATTTCTTTAATCCATAAAGTTATTTCTTCAATTTGTAAACATATTCTTCATATTCTAACAATATCAATCCTTCAGGTTGCTAGATGTACACTTCAGGTTGCTAGATACACTTTAAAATTCTTGAAGCTTGCAAATCCCAAAAACATTCTAATGGATTCTAGCCTTGCAATAGGTCCAAATGTTTCTTCAAAGTCGATGTTTTCCACTTGAGCATACCCTTTATAGACTAGTCTTTCTTCATTTCTTACTATTTTTCAATTTTCATTCAACTTATTCTTGAATATACTTTGTACCAATCACAATTTTATCTTTGGGTATTGGGAGAAGTTCCCATGTTTCATTTTTCTCAATCTGATTTAACTCTTCTTCCATAGTATTCACCCAATGTGGATCATTATAGTATTCTACAAAGAATTTAGGTTCTACTTTGGACAATAAAGATAGATTCATCTGTTCAGAACTGTTTTCCAGTTTTCTCCTAGTTTGAGTCTTGGCATTTTTATCACCAAGAATTGACTTTTCTGAGTGTTTTTTCTTTACATATCTGGATGCAGTTTTTTTGTATTTTCATTATGTTTCTTCTTCTACTTCTTCTTCATTTTATGTTTCCCCTTCTTCATCATATGTTTCTTCTTCTTCTTTGTTGTAATACATTTCTTTTGTGTCCAGTTTATTCTTTTGTGGTAGTTCTTCATCTATTCTTACATTAACACTTTCAACAATTTTTTGCATTCTTTTGTTGTAACTTCTATAGGATTTTCTTCTTCAAGAATATCCAAGAAAAATTCCTTCGTCTTCTCTTGATTCAAACTTTCCTATATCCTCATCATATCATTTAATGTAACAATTGCTTCCAAAAATTATGAAGTGTTTGATAGATGATGGTCAACCTTTCCATAATTCCCAGGGGGTCTTGTCACAATTAACTCTGATCTTCCCTGTATTTAGAATGTAGACAACAATGTAAACAAATTCTCTCCAAAATCTATCTCATACTTTCCCTTCATTTAACATTGTCCTGGTGATTTCTTGTACATTTTTGTTTTTCCTTTCAACTACTCCATTTTGTTGAGCGGTTCTTGTAGCTGAATATTACCTTTTTATTCCTTGGATCTCACAGAATTATTCAAATTCATTAAATGTGAACTCACCCCCATTATCCAATATTAAGCATTTGATTTTCAGATCAGTCTCATTTTCAGCTAAATCTTTGAATGCTTTGAATTTTTCAAATGCTTGAGACTTATTTTTGAGAAAGGCGACTCAAGTCATTCTTGTATAATCATCAATGAGAAACATAAAATATATTTATCCTTGAAGGTTTTTTGTTCTTGATGGAACACAAAGATTCATATACACAAGTTCCAATGGCTTGGATGCTTCATATTCCTTTATCTTAAAGTTCACCCTTGACTTTTTTCCATGTTGACATTGTTTGCAAATAATACTTGTGGGTTTTCTGATATTTGGCATATCTCCTACTACTTGATTGGTATTTATTTTTACAAAGTTGCCAAAGTTCATATGGCCCATTCTTTTATGTCACATCCAAAACAACCAACTTTGATATATCCACCCCATGAAGCATTTTTCTCCATTAATTTCATCTAGAATGTATACATTGTTTGGAGTCTTGATTATTTTTGCAACCAAGTTGCCTGAATTTTCTTTTCTAATCTCAGATTCTTGAGAATAAAAGGTAAGAGTATTTCCTTGGTCACACATTTGGATTACACTAAGAATATTATGTTTCAAGTCTTTAACACAGATAATATTTTTAACTTTAGCTCTTCCATCATCAAGAATGAGAGTGCCTTTTCCAATTATTTTTGATCTACCATTGTCTCCAAAGGTAGCTGTAACGAACCTCCTCGTTACGACAACCATTCTAGTAACATGTGCAAATTTTTTTTTTTCTTTAAGTGTGTGCACGCGTGTAGAAGTAACAACACACCTAACTGTGCGACGCCCTGGACAACCGACAATACACAACCACGATGTTCATCACAAGAAGACTAAAGGCACACGACGAGTAACTGCAAACAATATACGACCAGAGGCATAAGGTGCACAACGCAAACATTTAGCGACCAACGCACTGACCACCCGACACAACAGACCCAACAACCAGCTGAATACTATCAAGCACAACATAAATAAGAAGTACGATTGCGCCCCTTACGGAAAGCGCGCGACAAGGACTCTGACGACGAGCACCCAAGTTTAACATTGTTCAAGGAATCATCAGCCCTCTTTTACTAACTCCGAGTAGTTTAATGTTCGTAAATCCAGGACATTCACCACGTATGTCTCGTCCATATCAATAGTTTACACTAACATCATAATAAGATAACCATATCATTTTATTT
>ML783509.1:346170-374630 GCA_009831015.1 Picea engelmannii
ATGTTTATAACTCTGGATTTCACAGTAAAGACTCACTGCCACTAAGATTAATGATTCAAAGTTAAAAAATGAGAGTAAATGGTTAATAATCTACACTAACTGATTCACCCCCCCCCCCTCTCAGTTAGTTCATACCTGTAACAGATTTGACATTTTCTTCAAATCAGTTCAAATTCTCATTAACCAAGTCTCAATGTCTATTTGGATATTTGTGTGCAAATGAGAGCTTAAGGGAAATGAATTGCTTGAAAAATATGTCAAGTACAAAAACAACCTTGATAATGTATTAATGTCATCAATAACATTTATTTATCTTAAGAACACATGGAATTCACTTGATTATTTTTTAAATGTGATAAAATATGCTTTTTCAATGATAAGATAACTTGGTCCTTCTGCATTTTTCATCTCATTCACTAATGTAGAATGTATTTCAAAGCCACTTTACAATGCATTGAAACAAACTAGAGATAAGCATACATCTATACTTTAAAAGTAAAACACTAAAGAAATATTGTCTTGTTGATCACGAGCAATCCTGTCATTTATACTCAATACTATAGACAATGAATATCAAAATTTTAGAATTTTATTTCAAGAAACACTAAGATATTTGGAGACATCATGGAATAATTCTTTACAATTGAATCCCAAAGTTGGGGAAACTAGGATATTTGGATACATCACAGAATAATTATTTGCAATTGAATTCCAAAGTTGGGGAAATTAACATGAGCAAGGTCTTCTTTGGATAAAAAGTGCATCAATTTAGAAACAATATTTAGATGGTGAAATTGTAAACTTTGTTGATAAATGTATATAATTAGATTTACAATACTCATTGACAATCTTATTAATATTATAATCCATCATCATACCAAATCCTATAGGAAAATAAAAATTATTATTGGATATTCAATTTCTCTCTTCCTCCAATGGATAGAACAATGATTCTTCATCCATTAGACCAAGATGAAAATACTAAAACCGAAAAATCCAAAGAACTATTTCAATTCCTACAGTAATTCAGTTACTTTAAAGGTACATCATTGAATACATTTTTGGTTGATTTGAAAATAACTAGAGACAAATACATTCTCCTTCTATGCTCTTCTCTTACATGCTATATGTTATTGGTAAAAATATGTGTTTGACATATGGATACATGCATTTTCCATGAAAGTTCTAAAACTATGGTACAAAAAATCCATAGTTCATCTTAGGTTCCTTTTCTACAACCACATATTGAAGTTCATACATGAAAAATATTGATAGACAAATCATGATTAATTTCAGTAAAATGAGACAAAATTGTTTCTCTAGCAAGGACAATAAGCTTCAAACTATTCCAAAACTTGGAAATGTGTTACCTAACATGCAACATATATGGGTGGAATCATGAAGGTAAGTTACACTTTCGTGACAATCAAGTCTCCAAAATTCCAAAAATCATTTTTTTGGCTGAACTAATTTTCTTTTCGACCGAAAGTACTATTTTTCGGCCGAAAACTCTTTCAGCCAAACCTTTGAACGTCAAATCGAACGACACCCTAACAACGCCCTCGATTTCTGTGTACAATTTTAGCCGGACGAATATTTTTTCTTTCGGTAACGTCTTTTCGTCCAAAATATATTCCGACCGAAATATCATTCGGCTGAAATAACTTTTTGGCCAAAACATTATTTTGGCCGAACAAATGTTTATATATTACCCGCACATCGCCCCTACAATAGTTTTTGCGAGTTCATAGTTTGTTGTGCGGAGAGCGTTTGGTGTTGTAGGCGTTCGTTGTAGGCGTGTGATGTAGGCCTGTGTTGTAGGCATTTGTTGTAAGTGTGTATTGTAGGCATTTGGTGTTATAGGCATGTGTTGTAGGCGTGGTGTTGTTGGCGTTTGCGGATGTAACAACCCCATCATTACGACAACAAGAGAAGAAAATGTTTTTTTTGTTTTCAAGATTTAAGAGGCAAGAATGCGACAACGACAACAGTTTAACCACACCATTGACAACGAACAGAAGCACACAACCCAGGTAACAGGAAACTGCGACACCGCACACAGACACAAGGGCAACCGAGCAAACAGGCACATAAAACTAGGAGTAACGACCAACCGCCCGATGCAACAAGACACGCCTACAAGCTTAAGGGACAACTTCCCCTTCCTTCCATAACGACGTTGACGAACAAGACTAAAACCTCAAGGCGCGTGAACCAACACATGCACCCAAGTCAGCATGCGACGCTCAACCACGCTCACATGGTAGGCATTGAATCCGACCAAGATACCATTTGCTGCTAACCCATAGGGCGTGCCATGATCCCCACATCAGGAACCATGTCGTCCCTAGAAGAGAGGCGCAAAAATAACCCCGGGGCAAAACCAAAAAGGGACCAAGGCTCAAGAAAACTCTAACGCGCTAGGAACCGAATACTGACTAGGAGACTATACCTACCCCCACACAAGGTTGATGAGACACAAGAGGACGAAGACAAGGGGTGTGACACCAACCCACACGACATCGTCCCTGACCCCACCAAACACCTGGTCTAACCAGTCTACTGTTGCAAGTGTTTGACAAGGATTTACCCTCTAAATTAAGCAAGTTCAACCCTTAAATTAGACTCTAGATTACCCTCTGATTTGCATTAAATACATTAAAAAAAAATCCAATTGGTCATTATACCTAACACCTCAGTCATTCAATTCAATCAAAAAAGGCATCAACCACGAATCGATTAGGCAATTCTGCATTATAATCTATCATTAAATACAATTTAATTAACATTAATTTCGCGTCCCTTCGGCAGTCTTCTCTAAAATGACAAGTCTAATTTAATAAATTAAGTCCATATACGTCCATCTAAATCTTCGAATCTAATTTACCAGGTTAGACAACAACTGAGTCAATTAACTTTTAACACATAAATAAATCAGCAAGCCTAAATGACTACTAATCAGCCTTGCGAGTCTGATTAACCTTAAGTACAATCCAATACAATCTAAACCATAGCTAGCTGTAAGGAATACATAAATGCTACGCCTTCAACTTAGCAATACATGTTGAATAACAATTAATTTGCAATAATAACTACATGGCATTTACGTAGAATTAGATCAATAAAATGCAAGCTACTTAGCCTTAAAGAATGCATAGACTCGCCTCCTTCCAGGCTAGAATACATGACTATAGTGATACAAATTTTCCATCATAAATAATAGGCATTCAACTCATGAATAAATGATTGAGTTTACAAAGGAAAGAAAATAACTACAATGCATTCAACCCAACGCAGAGCAGTATCTATGAGGATTACGCATCAATAACTAAACAGCTGAGCCCGAGATTGGGGATGCACATCGGGGATATGCATCAATACATAATTGGATGAGCGAGAGATTGGGCAATCTATGCAATCTTGGTCTAAATTTAAAGGCATAATCGTGAGAAATTTTAAACAGTAATACAGTCACATTATTTGATAAAAAAATTCGTGGTAAACTACAACCATACAGTCACATTATTTGGTAGAAATTTTGTGGTAAACTACAATAGTTATGGTCACATTTATTTGGTAAAATGTTTGTGGTAAATTACAACAATACAGTCACATTAATTGGTAAAAAAAAATCGTGGGAAACTATAGCCATACAGTCACATGTTTTGGTGAAAATTTCATGGTAAACTACAGCAATAGAGTCACATTTATCTGGCAACAATTTTGGGGTAAAGTACAGCGATATAGTCACATTATTTGATAAAAATTTCATGGTAAACTACAGCCATACATTCACGTTATTTGGTAAAAAAAACAATTTGTGGTAGCTACAGCAATGTCGTCACATTAATTGGTAAGAAAAATCTGTGGTAATACTACAGCCATACAGTCACACTATTTGGTAAACATTTTGTGGTAAATTACAGGACAACGCAGAGATCATTCCACCTTGCAACACAAAGAAAATAGTATACATCCATTACACCATACCTAATGCAAAGGTAAGGGTCAATCGATCAACACACAGTTCAAACGTAGCCAGGGTTAAGGGTTTCAATTTAATTTCTTCACCTGGGGGTACCCAACCATGCAAGCAGAGATAAAATTAATCTTTTTCTTTGAAATAAAGGCATGAGAAAAATCACAGCCCAGAACAAGGGGATGTTGATAGAGAACGATAATTTGATTTTCACTGAATTAATAACATCAAAATCACAGGCCAAGCAAAAATTTGCAGACAGGAAAATAAATCGTTTTGCAATGCTAGGATACCATTACAACGTCAATTTAAAATTTATCCAAGAACAAAGACGTTGGGTTAAAATAGATCCATCAAATATAAAAATGGGGTAAAAACGAGATAACGACAAGATATAAGCATGTCGAGTTTAAGGATAAACTTCGCCAACAATCACAATGCAGGGTTAAATGAACACATCGGGGTGCAAGGTGAACCTTTAGCTAAGGACAAACATCAAGGGTAGATGACTAATAGGTGCATCCTTCGCTCATCATCCTCACACAGAAAAGCAGGGCGTTGAGATCCATAGGTCTATTAATGCCGAAGCGACGATCGTAGATCAGGCTCGTGGCTAACTTCTTAGGTGAGGATTGGTGAGCTAGGGACGAAGGCTAAACAACCACAAAGGTCACAATCAAAACACCGCAAGGTGGCCAAGACATGTGGGGAAACGAAGGCCATGGGAGTCAATCAATCATCGAGTTAGGCTAAGAAACATTTCAGTCATCAATCTAGACAATCAGTTTACTTACTCCATTAAACATGCAGATCCAAGCATAAATCCTACAAAAATCTACCATACAAAAAAGAAGAGAGCGTACCGTTGCCTGATCGCCCGCTCTGAGTGACGTCCTGCATGCTCCGTGCAACTCCCGCTTGTCGACAGGTGAGACTTCATCGGTACCTCCCAGCTAATGCTAGGGGTACTCTTCTTCCCCCTTATCCCCCTGAGCCGAAAAGGGGCCACACACACACTATCCAGAGATTTCAGCTAGCTCCCAGCTCACCTCGCAAGGCCTAGCTACCACTCCTCACCGAGTTGGGTATCCCAACTCCCACAAGCTAAGTCAATCAAGTAGATATTTATGCACTGTAACGTTACGCAAACAAAAGAGATCCTTCCTCCATCTACTCCCTTCATTATATAGACTTTCGTAGCCCCTTACTTTCCTAAAATATCATTTAATTAAAGTTTTTTAAATTAAATTTCTAAAAATTCCTCTCCGTACAAGTGTCACCCATCCCCTTCATTCCTCCATAAATTAACTTCTTTAATTAAATAATTATCTTTATTTCCCTCACCCACCTAGTGTCACTCCTAGAATCACTCCCAGGTGTCCCCAAATTCTCTTACAGGTTTTAATGACTTTCCCCATTATCAATTTGCTAGTTCAGTTTTAAATTAGAAAGTTCTTAATGGTAGACACATTACTAAGTTTGACTTTATGCTTTTTCCCTTGGGTTTCCCTTTTCTTCTTATGTTTCCCTCTTTTCCTAGTTTCCTAAATATTTTAGATTTCCCTCTTTCCACTTTTCATTTAGGACTCAAAATGGCAAGTGTAGAAATTAACCCCTTTTTCCTTTTTCCCTTTTTAGTTAATAATTTTAAATTATCATAAATAATAAAACAATTATTCCCCCTTTTTTTTTAGTTTTACCCTAACAGATTTTTATGAATCATTTAAATTGCTTACCCCCTTATTGTTACAAGATTTAACGAAGAGTATAATTATTATTTATGTTGTTTTTATTTTTATTATTATTTTTTTTTAAATAGATAGATAAAATTTTACCACTAGCATAATTTAGACTTAGACCTTAAATTTTCATGTTGGGTGACATTTTATTAGGGAATTTGTTTTTAAAAATTCTTAACATGTTATTCATCCTAAGGATATCTAGGTTCATTCATTTATCATCAACAACATGAAGTTCCCTTCAGGATGCACTAGGTGCTCCAAGGGTGCCACTCGCCTTAATTTGTTTCCCTTGCACAACATTCCCTTCAGGACACACTATGTGCTCCAAGGGTGCCACTCGCCTCTTTCCATTTTTCTTGCACAACGTGCCCTTCAGGACTCACCACATGCTCCAAGGGTGCCACTCGCCTCTTGACTGACTTGGTAGACATCAAAAACCCCTGGAGTCAATACTCCTGCAGGTGAACTTGTGGGAGACTAAGGGCCTCTAAGGAATAAGGCCCCCACCTTATTGCGTGACCCTTAGAATCATCGTGAACGACTGTCGCAATCCACCCTCATGGCTTCGTGGGTCCTCTCAAACTAGGTAAACGTTAACCTACAGTTCGAGCCACGACGGGAGTGCTAGTAGGCTATGGCAAGGTTGTTGTCCACACCTCTCCCTCAACATCTCTGGTAGTCGTGCGTCACCCCTTTACTCCACATGTGAGTCTAGTCAGAAAGTTATCGTCAGCCTGCATCATCAATGAATCATGTCAAAATATATCCATATCAGATCATCTAATCAGATGCACTAATATCACAGTAAAACAATCAAACCCCAATGGTACACTCCCCGACTCGATCCATAGTCCAAGGGGTTCCATAGATGCCTTTGCATCCTCGAGGTCCAAAATCCTGCACACTCAGTAAAACCTAGTCAATAGCACCTGTCTATGCCAATGCAGTAAAACAACATGTCATCAACCCATAACACCTCATAATCAAAATCAAATGTTTTAATAGCATAATAATCTGGATCACTTGCGCGCAAGTGTCCTCAAAGAATAAGTTCGCTTAGTGCGCCAGAGCGGGATGTTACAGCAGAGAGTGGACGGGTGGAGGATGTTGGAGCAGCGTTCACACGGTGTTGTGGATGTTGGAGCAGCGGGCATTCTTTCAGGTATGTGTATTTTAGAATTATAGATTAGAATTTAGATTTAGAGTAGAATTGTATATTAGAATTATAGATTAGAATTTAGATTTAAATTATTTTTTTAGATTGTTGACATGGCCATATTCGGCCATGTCCATGTATAGGTACAGGCCTGAATTCGGGCCTATACCTGTACATGGACAGGGCCAAATATGGCCCTGTCTATTATGTTTAAATGTGTTTAAATTTTAAACTTTAAAACAGGGCCGAATTTTAAATTTTTAAACAAAGCCAAATATCAAAGTTGTTTAAATTTTTAGAAAATTTATATTTTTAGTTAAAAATTCAAGTTTAGATATTTTGTTAGAATGTTGACAGGGCCTTATCTGGCCCCATCCATGTAGAATTTAGAATTTAGAAGTTAGAAGTTATTTTGGAATTTTATAATTTAAATTTTAAATTTCTATTTTTGGTTTAAATTTTAAATTTCTATTTCAATTTTATAATTTAGAAGTTAATTTTTTATTTTTGGCAGGGCCTTATTCGACCTTGTCCATGTGCAGTGACAGGCCCAAAATCGGGCATGTATCTATACATGGATAGGGCCGAATATGGCTCTATCAAAAATAATTTTATAACTCAGAAGTTAATTTTATAATTTAGAATATGGCTCTGTCAAAATTAATTTTATAATTTAGAAGTCCATTTTCGATTTTTGACAAGGCCTTATTCGACCCTGTCCATGTACAGTGATAGGCCCGAATTTGGTTATATTCCTGTACATGGATAGGTCTGAATATGGCTTTGTCACTTATGTTTAAATAAGTTTAAATTTTGAATTTTTAAACATGTTTCAAATGTGTTTAAATAGGGCCGAATTTTCAATTTTTAAATAGGGCCGAATTTCAAATATGTTTAAATGTTTAATTTTTAGAAAATTTAAAATTTTAGTTAAAAATTTGAGTTTAGAATGTTGACAGGGCCTTATTCAACCCAGTCCATTTACAGGGACAGGCCAGAATTCGGACCTATCCCTATCCATGGACAGGGACGAATATGGCCATGTCCATGTATAGGGACAATCCTGAATTCGGGCATGTCAATGTACATGGACAGGGCCATATTCGGCCATGTCAATGTACATGGATAGGGCCATATTCGGCCATGTCCATGTAGTACATCAAGAAACATGATAATTAGATCTACAACCAGTAACAAAGGCCCAGTTCCATATGAAATCCATACAACCGCTAAGAAAATAGATAGAGTTGCATAAAATAGATAGAGGCTTGAAGAGACTGTAAACTTTAGGGCAGGACACAGACTAGTTATTCTAACTATAAACAGTGAGACCAAGGGCTAAGCATGACTGCTACAGGGCCACCACTACCCTAAATAGTTCCCAAACTGAACAAAATTAGAATCTGACAACAATTGTAAAGAAACATCACCATAAAGGACCTAGTACATATCACAATATTTAACAGACCTAACAAAAATCTTGAAATACAAAAATATGTCTATAGTAGTTGCTGCAATAGGAACAAAATTAGTACAGCGTTGACAAAAACTCTACTTCTCTGCTAATTTAAATTTTTAGGAAATTTAAATTTTTAGTTAAAAATTACAATCATGGAAAGAATAGGGATAAAGGAAGTCTAGAGAACCATGAATCAAACTTGTTGTAATCATACTAGCTAACTATATGGGGTTGAACATGATGAAGTAATGAGCTAGTATGATATGAGACCACCACACTACATTCTTTGCTTAGAAGTAATTCCATCATATTCGTTCATAATGACATTGATGTTGCATTCTTATTGATTAGGGTCCTACTCCTAGTATAGGATATGAATAAGACCTATACTGGTTGTGCTCATATGTTACATGTATGCACTTCTTATACCTTTTCATATTTATGGGATTGGTTCTAATTCAGTACTAATACAAATACAACAACATCATTTACATTCAACTTTTGATAATCTACTCTATGTGTCTATATGATCTCAACATAATATAAGGTTATGACTCATACAAGAAGATTTGTTCATGTTCTATGATGTGTGTTTGATATCCTATTATAACTAAGAGTAATGCATATCTAAATTGATGTGTGTTTATGATCTTTGTTGGATTTGTTGTCATTTTATGAAAAATGACAGAATTAACAGAATTAAATCTGAATTAAATATGATAGAAATAGAACATAATTAATTCTGTTAATTATGTTCATGATTGGTATGTTAATTTTGTTCATCGTTGGTATGCTATTTTATTAAGCATTTTATGTTGTTTTATTATCCAAATAGTAAATTAAATCTTATTTTTAAAACAAAACATTACATACAATTGATTTTAGAAACTATGGTATGATCTATTTTGACAAATATTTATAGTGTAATATATATGACACTTAACAAATCCTTTCCATATGTCCATCTATAAAGGACACGCACATATATATGACTTTGTGACATCTATAAGAATGAATATAGGAATGTATGAACATCTTTGTGTGACGATATTTGTTATCCTATTTATAAATAGTTCTAGGTAAATGAAACATAGTATAATTATTAAAATGGGTATATAAATATAAAGTTAATGAAGAAAGGTTACAAAGTTAAAGTATTAAAGTTAGGAAATTTCAAACTAATTCAATATAGAGAAGGTAAATTTTCATCAATTTGGTCACAATTAAGACTCACTCAATTGTATCTTCTTCAAAATATATATCCCATTAAAACTCACATTACTATGTTTACAATAGGCTATGATGCACTTACATTTGAAATTATTGTCATGATTGCTCTCATTCTATATTTCTAACTCCAACAAAGCCTCCCAATATTACATTTGCTCCATTTGCTCCACCTCATCTTAATATAACTTATTATTGAAGACATTTTAAAAATTACTTATAGTGATGACCAAGCTTATTGAATGCTTATCTTATTGATGATATTTATATTCATATAATATTACATCACACATATTGACCAAACTTATTGAATACTTATCTTATTGATGATATTTATATTCATATAATATAAGTTCAAATTGACAACTTATTAATTAATTCATTAATAACCTACACATTAGTTACTAATGTGTTTATTGAACCATAATATTGTATGTGTTGCATATTTAGGCATAGCTAGCACACATATCCCACACGTAGAGTCCTATAATAACAATCAATGTTCCTAATGCATGTTATTAAAATGTTCACAACTAATCATGCATACAAATAAATAAAGTAAATCAAACTTCAAATAATCCTCATTAAAGAAAGAGTAATAATTCAACATTCATCCATCTTTAAAATTGAATTATTATAATTTAAACATGGTAGGAACTATGTGAGGAAACAAGGAATCACATATCGAATCCCAAATGTGATCCTCAATTGACTTGGAATCACCCAAGTCCTTTTAAACCCTTAATTCCATCTTGCATCTACCATCCCATCGTTGTTGTTTTGAATTGATTTCCCTTGGCGAACCCAACTTCTTATTTTAATGACTTCTATGTGTGGGTTTTATTGATTATTATGAAAAGAGTGTGATTTTATCTTCTATCTCTTATCACTTTAGTCATTATTTTGTTCTTGAGCAGTCGACTAGGAGCCGAATCGACGGTCGTCACTTCGGTGTTTAAAGACCTATCAAATATTTGTTTTTCTATGCATGGATGATGAATGCAGGATAATAATTTGCCATGCTGTCTGTGGACCCCTTTCTTATCTTTGAGTTGATTGATTCATGGCTGAATGTCTAGTCTTTGTGCCTTCTTATGAACGAGTACCTTTGCGCCTTGATTGATTAAAACTTTGATTTATCTCTACGTTTTTAATTTCTTGAACTTGGGTACATCTATGCATTTTTATTGATAGATTGTGCATTGTGAATGATAAACCTCTGAGTTGAATGACAATCCCTTGGAAAACAAAAATTTTGATTTAAATGACTTCTCTGTGTGGGTTTTATTGATTATTATGAAAAGATTTTGTTTTTATCTTTTGTCCCTTATCCCTTTAGTCATCAGTCTGTGCCTGAGCAGTCGGTTAGGAGCCAAATCGACGGTCATCACTTTGGTGTTTAAAGACCTATAGGTTCAAATGCCCTACTTTTCTGTGCATGGATGATGAGTGAAGGATAATAATTTTCTCTGTCGTTTATCCCTTATTTATCTCTGAGTTGATTAATTCATGGCTGGATTTTTAGTCTTTGCACCTACTTGTGTAGATTTGGTTTTTCCTTGAAATTCATCTGATCAATATTTAATTTAATATGCTTGGCTTTTTAGTCAGTAACTGAATGAGTTTCACTTTTTTCAGTCTCTTGATATGGATTCTCTACCAAATTCAACACTCACTTTTGATATGGATTCTCTTCCAAACCATAGACTCTTATCATTATAAACTCCTCAAAAAGGAACCAGTCTCCCACTTTGGTGGTCTTTTCCAATTGTAGTGACCCTTCGACTAAAGGAATAATTATAACGAATAATTCATTTTATATAATAAAGTCTAATATAGAAATAAAAGAGTCTTAGATGGGAACTAATTATTATCCTCATTTATTATAACTTCATATAATATTTAAAGATGGGAACTAATTATTATCTTATTGATGATATTTATATTCATATAATATAACTTCAAACTGACAACTTATTAATTAATTAATTAATAACCTAGACATTAGTAACTAATGTGTTTATTGAACCATAATATTGTATGTGTGTTGGATATTTAGGCATAGCTAGCACAGACATATCCCACATATAGACGATAATAACAACCGATGTTCCGAATGTAATTTTTTAAATGTTAACAATTAATCATGCATACAAATAAATAAAGTAAATCAAACTTCAAATAATCCTCATTAAAGAAATAATATTAATTCAACATTCATCCATCTTTAAAATTGAATTATTATAATTTAAACATGGTAGGAACTATGTGAGGAAACAAGGAATAACATATTGATTCCCAAATGTGATCCTTAATTGACTTAGAATCATTGGGCTCCCTTTAAACCCTTTATTCCATCTCGCATCTCCCATCCCTTCCTTTGTTGAAATATGTTGGAGTTCTGACTATATTTAACTAACTCTAGATATAATCCAAATGTGAAATCTTCAAACCTTTCGACCTAATATCTTTAGTAGACAACTAGTATTAGTCATCACACATCTAGGGGAGTGTGGATAGCATGACCCTCCCACAACGTGAGTGGAGTGTGGATATCTATAGTAATTACCCTTTAGAACCATTAAATTTGTGACAATTAAGACTCACTCAATTTCATCTTCTTAGAAATATTTATGTCATTAAAACTCAAATTACTATTTGTAGAAATAGGCTTCATTACCACCATAAATTTTGTGACAATTAAAAATCACTCAAAATCATCTTCCTTTTAATGTATATCCCATTAAAACTCACATTACTATGTTTACAATAGGTTATGATGCACTTACATTTGAAATTATTGTCATGATTACTCTCAATCAACGTGAATTTCCACCTTATATGACTATTTTTTACCTAGATTTCTAACTCCAACCAAGCCTTACAAATATTATGTTTGCATCACCTCGTCGAAATTTATATTAGGAATATGAACAACCCTCATACCCATCCCATGTTGATGTTATTAGTGGGTGTGTGAGGTTATGAATATAAACTCTTTGTTTTGGGGATTTTAATGCATTGCATTATATGTGGTCTTAGTGGATCCAACCATAGGGAACCTTTAACGAATCTTAAAGAAATTTTCTGATATGTTTTTTTTAGTGGATCCAACCATAGGTAACTTTAAATGAATCTTAAAGAAATGTTATAAGGAATATATATGTGGTCTTAGTGGATTGAACCATGTTCAAAGAATATGCACATGCTATTGAGTTACTTTTGGGTAGTTATACACTCAATGTAGAAATCCCTTAGTTTATAGTACACTTAGGTCCCTTTATGTAACTTTATGTGACCATAAAGTATTTCACAGTTATCTATTTAGTTCAACCATATCCACAACTATCCAAAAATGTGCCCTTAAATATCTTAAGTGATCCAACTATATATAATATAACATTTGCACAGTTCATATGTTATATAATTTAACATTATTCAATCCGTGATTAGATAAGAGTGCACCACTTAGTAAAGCAAGATTTCTTATGTGCCAAGATTAAAGGCATAACAAGTTGATGTGCACCACTTACTAAAGATTGCTTATGTTATTAGTGGGTGTGTGAGGTTATGAATATAAACTCTTTGTTTTGGGGATTTTAATGCATTGCATTATATGTGGTCTTAGTGGATCCAACCATAGGGAACTTTTAAGGAATCTTAAAGAAATTTTCTAATATGTTTTTTTAGTGGATCCAACCATAGGGAACTTTTAAGGAATCTTAAAGAAATTTTATAAGAAATATATATGTGGTCTTAGTGGATTGAACCATGTTCAAAGAATATGCACATGCTATTCAGTTAATTTTGGGTAGTTATCCACTCAATGTAGAAATCCCTTAGTTTATAGTACACTTAGGTCTTTTTATGTAACTTTAGGTGACCATAAAGTATTTCAAAGTTATGTATTTAGTTCAACCATATCCACAACTATCCAACAATTTGTCCTTAAATCTCTCAAGTGATCCAACTATATATAATATAACATTTGCACAGTTCATATGTTATATAATATAACATTATCCAATCTGTGATTAGATAAGAGTGCACCACTTAGTAAAGCAAGATTTCTTATGTGCCAAGATTAAAGGCATAACAAGTTGTGTGCACCACTTACTAAATATTTCTTATGTTATTAGTGGGTGTGTGAAGTTATGAAGATTAAACCCTTTGTTTTGGGGATTCTAGTGCATTGCATTATATGTGGTCTTTGTGGATCCAACGATAGGAAATTTTTAAGGGATCTTAAAGAAATGTTCTAATACATTTTTTTAGTGGATCCAACCATAGGGAACTTTTAATGAATCTTAAAGAAATGTTATAAGGAATATATATGTGGTCTTAGTGGATTGAACCATCTTCAAAGAATATGCACATGCTATTGAGTTATTTTTGGGTAGTTATCCACTCAATGTAGAAATCCCTTAGTTTATAGTACAATTAGGTCCCTATGTAAATTTAGGTGACCATAATGTATTTCACAGTTGTGTATTTAGTTCAACCATATCCACAACTATCCAACAACTTGTCCTTAAATCTCTCAAGTGATCCAACTATATATAATATAAAATTTGCACAATTCATATGTTATATAATATAACATTATCCAATCTATGATCAGATAAGAGTGCACCACTTAGTAAAGCAAGATTTCTTATGTGACAAGATTAAAGGCATAACAAGTTGGTGTGCACAACTTACTAAATATTTCTTATGTTATTAGTGGGTGTGTGAGGTTATGAAGAGTAAACTCATTGTTTTGGCAATTCTAATACATTGCATTATATGTGGTCTTTGTTGATCCAACCATAGGGAATTTTTAAGGGATATTAAAGAAATGTTCTAATACATTTTTTTAGTGGATCCAACCATAGGGAACTTTTCATGAATCTTAAATAAATGTTATAAGGAATATATATGTGGTCTTAGTGGATTGAACCATGTTCAAAGAATATGCACATGATATTGAGTTAATTTTGGGTAGTTATCCACTCAATGTAGAAATCCCTTAGTTTAAAGTACAATTACGTCCCTTTATGTAACTTTGGGTGACCATAAAGTATTTCACAAATATGTATTTAGTTCAACCATATCCACAACTATCCAACAGTTTGTCCTTCAATATCTCAAGTGATCCAACTATATATAATATAACATTTTCATAGTTCATATGTTATATAATATAACATTATCCAATATGTGATCAGATAAGAGTGCACCACTTAGTAAAGAAAGATTTCTTATGTTCCAAGTTTAAAGGCATAAAAAGTTGTTGTGCACCACTTACTAAAGATTTCTTATGTTATTAGTGGGTGTGTGCTAAACTCTGTATTTTGGGGATTCTAATGAATTGCATTATATGTGGTCTTTGTGGATCCAACCATAGGGAACTTTTAAGGGATCTTAAAGAAATGTTCTAATACATTTGTTTAGTGGATCCAACCATAGGGAACTTTTAATGAATCTTAAAGAAATGTTATAAGGAATATATATGTGGTCTTAGTGGATTGAACCATGTTCAAAGAATATGCGCATGCTATTGAGTTAATTTTGGGTAGTTATCCACTCAATGTAGAAATCCCTTATTTTATAGTACAATTAGGTCCCTTTATGTAACTTTAGGTGCTTTTTTTCAATTGATTTTCCTTGGTGAACCCAACTTCTGATTTCAATGACTTCTTTGTGTGGGTTTTATTGATTATTATGAAAACATTGTGGTTCTATCTTCTATCTCTTATCCCTTTAGTCATCATTCCTTGCTTGAGCAGTCGACCAGGAGCCGAATCGACGGTCGTCACTTATGTTTTTACAGACCTATAGATTCAAATGCCCTGCTTTTTTGTGCATGGATGATGAGTGAAGGATAAGAATTTGCCATGTTGTCTATCCTTTACTTATATTTTAGTTGATTGATTCATGGTTGAATGTTTAGTCTTTGCATCTTCTTATTTGATGTGTATTGTGAATGATAAACCTCTGAGTTGAATGACAGTCCCTTGGCGAGCCCAAATTCTGATTTCAATGACTTCTATGTGTGGGTTTTATTGATTATTATGAAAAGACTATGATGTTATCTTCTATCACGTATCCTTTAGTCATCATTCTGTGCTTGAGCAGTTGGCTAGGAGCTAAATCGACGGTCACCACTTTGGTGTTTAAATACCTATAAATTCAAATGCCCTGCTTTTTTGTGCATGGATGATGAGTGAAGGATAAGAATTTTTCATGTTGTATATGGAACCCTTACTTATCTTTGAGTTAACTGATTCATGGTTGAATGTCTAGTCTTTGTGCCTTCTAATGAGCGAGTACCTCTATGGATTGATTGATTAAAACTTCGATTTATCTCTGCGTTCTTAATTGCTTGAACTTATGTACATATATGCATTTTTATTGATAAACTTTGCATTGTGGATAGATATTGAGGAGAGATGTCGACATAGTATTTTCCAAAAATTCCTCACAAATGCTCTAGGTTTTCCCAAGAAGGAAGAACAAGAACTCCTTCTTCGACTGAGACTCCGAGTGAGCAACAACAATCTCGTCAGAGAATATTTTCAAACGAGTCTGTGAATAGATCAACTGCAGAACCTGCTCAAGCTAGTGTTATGGATGCAACCTTCTTAGATAGGTTGTGCATCGATACTCCTACACCTGAGAATGTAGGGAATACCTCTGGACAAGAGAATATTTCTGGTAATTTTCTTTGATTTTTTTTATTTTTGTTGTATTTAAATTTATGTGAGGTTAAATCTTGAAGTTACTTTCAAATGTGTGTGTAGACAATCAATTTAGAGCAAGGGATGATAATGAAAGAGAGAGTGGTTGTCACGAAGATTCAAATGTCGGTGTAGAGGGTGAAGGTGGATTTAGGAGGTCGTGTTATCAAGAAACAGAAGATTGTGCACCTACGTCCACCTATCCTTCAGATGTTGGTGATGAACTTCCATGGGAAGGAAATACTGAAGAAATGACGCTTGAGCGATGCTCAGGTGTTAAAAAGAGGTTGAAAAATGATTTAGTGGTCTTGGAACTCCCTCGGGAGAGAAAACAAAGCTTGCAAATTGTTTTGCATTCATTGGAAAACTTTATGGATGCATATCAGAAGATGGGGCCAACCACTAATAGTTTGGTTGATCTAATGAGGCAGCGAAAGTCAGAGATGATGGGTCTTGATAAATGAGAGGCAGTAAAAAATGAAGTTTCAAAAGAAGAAACCATTTCCATGTTCAATTTCAAAGATGACCCAAAGTGGAAGATGTTGAAGGTGCAATACTTTAAGCACCCTGACTTTCCAGGACATCTGTATAACAAATTTTTGGTAGCATATGAGAAATTGTCATGGAACGATGAGGTTCCACACTATTTTGCAAGACACGTTTTTGCAGAATTTGTCTTGCACATGCACCCTGATTATACTATTCTACCGTCCAAATGTTATGGGACTGGTGAAAGACGTACATATGATCACAAAGGGGCATATCGAAGTGCGGCATTGACGAGGCTTCCAAAACCTTTAGTACCTCACCCAACATGGGCATTTTCTTCACTTTCAGAGTTCTAGGCTACATCAAAAGTTGGAAAAGAGGCCAGGAATGCAATCGGGGAAAATTTGGAAGCTATCTTTTATGGTGTTGATGTTGGCATGAAGTGTCAATGAGTGGAATCCAATTCTCGGGCCACATTTGTTTATAAAACAGATACAGAGTTAAATACAATGTTAGCAGAAGATGTTTTGGAGTATGCAAAATTTTGTCGGGATGGTTGGAAGAAGGTCATTCAGAATGATGACCCAAACCGCATATTGGTATGTGTTCTATTTAGGAAATTTTTGATGCATTTTATGATAGTTTACTTCTAGTTCTAGATTTAGATATCATTGTCTCTATAGAAATAATCGATTTCTTCTTGCCATTAATTGCAGTTTGGAGATATGTTAAACGAATATCCAGTAGGTAGGGGACTTGATTTGACAAGTTTAAATTTGGATGGGTTGAATCAGGTATGTGTTTTCTAATATTTGTTCAATCTTCACTCTTTTGAATAAGGGATCAACAACATTTATAATATTATATAATTGTGAACACATTGAATTTTAGATTTAGTTCTTAGTTGTGTTGTTCACATATCTCTATTCCATCTCCTACTACTTAGGCAGGCTTGTCTCAATTCTAATTGGGAGAGTTTGAAGAGGGTGGGAGTTCACAGGTATCATTTAATGTCTTGAAATCATTTAAATTTAATGTGTTATAATCATTTAAATATAATTTTTCAAATTTTCAAATTTGAAATGTGTTATATAGGCTAATGTGGAGAAAAGAGTACATGAGAGTGTGCTCGGAAGGGAGATTTGGATTGAAGAAGCAGAGGAAGCACCCAGATTAGAGAAGGATGTGTCCATTCAGGATGATTCATAAATGCATGTTCTTGAATTTTATTAAATATTTGTTTTCTCAAATTTTTAGTTTATCCTTTCCTATTCAACGCTTTGATCAATTATTTTGAAATATATAGAACCCCTAGATAAGTTTATCGTTGTCTTAAATGGTGTACATTCAAACTTATTTAAGGTTATATCATGATGAAGACCTAATTTTGAACTTGAACATATTTGAATATTTGAGAACAGACTATATCCCACATCAGAAAAGATAAAGTTTCTAAATTTTACTCAATTGCATTCCTTTCTTTCTTGTCCAAGAATGGTGTAGTATGGACAAATTTGTGTTTTCTACAAACAATGAAGTGAATTCCTTCTTTCCAGGGTATTGCCAAACTCTTAACAAAATTGGTTACTAATCAAAAAAACCAGCATTCAATTAGATTTACAAATAAGCTCACACATATTGTATATGTGAACTAGCTCACATAATTTCAAAGAGCATTTCATTATATCTAATATGAATACATCCCATTTAAATGGTTTTTGAAGAATGACTTAATATACATGTGCAAATTTGTGTTTTATTCATGTACATGAAATATTATATGAGAACATTGATTCCACCGAAGAAAGAGAAGATAAGTATTTTTTGGAAGAATGGTTTTTAAAATCGAGATTTGTGAACTTTTTTAGATAATAAGTAGTTTTTTGGAAGAATGGCTTAATATGGAGATTTATGAGTCCTTTATTTTGAAAGGGTATCATGGAATTTGATAATATGACCACTGCAGAAGAAGAAGAGAGAAGTATTTAACTGCTGAGAATATTAGTATTTTATTGATGTGTAAATATGATCAAATAACATCACCTGAGATGAGAATTTATGAAGGATTTGAGACTTTATCCACAAGGAGAATTTCACCTGAAGGATTTTGGACTTTATCCACAAGGACATAAGTATTTCTTTGGAAGAATGACTTAATATGGATATTTGTGAATTTTCTTCATACACAGTTCTATATTTATTTTCAGATTATTATCTAACTCTAACTCACAATTTGTTTTAACAAGAACACAATAACATCACCTAGGATGAGAATTTCACCTAAAGGATTTGGGACCTTATCCATAGGGAGAATTTCACCTGAAGGATTTGAGACTTTATCCACAAGGAGATAAGTATTTCATTGGAAGAATGACTTAATATGGAGATTTGTGAACTTTCATCATACACAGTTCTAAAACATAATTTTTCTCTTTAAATTTTTTTAAGATTTTAGATAAGATTTACAAATTGTTTAAATCATGTACTCTTAATTGGAGAGTAACTAGATCTTAAATATGTTTAATTGTGGTTTCTTATGTTATTATTTCTTATTGTTTATTTAATATTTAGTTACAGTATATGTGTTAATATGTGTTATTTGTTTTTTTATTATGTTTTTTATTTTTACATATGTTTAAATTATATTTGGTGGAAAATATTTTTACAATATATTTTGTGGGAAAGAGTATGTTGGAGGATGACACTTAACTCTTTTGGTATGTATGCAAAAAAAAAATTAATTACAATTTTTTAATTCTGTATTATTTTGCATGTTTGAATTGTAAATTTTTAATTTTTGAATTCTTTTTTTTTTGCAGGTTTGGATTTCATGTATGAAGTGATCTATCTTAAAGTGATGGCTTAGAGTCTAGAATTTTGGATTTAAATGTCTTAGTTTTTTTTATCATCCTAAAATGGATGTGAAACTTATGTATTTTACAGTGTAACTATTCAGACTTTGATTATAATATATATATATATATATATATATATATATATATATATATATATGATAATTTTGGAATTCAAAATAACAATTATTATCTCATATTTGGTTTCTCAAAGTTGATGGAAAAAAAGTGGCAAAGTTAACTAGTAATAAACTAATGTTTTGTATATTCTCATTTTTACAATGCATTAAATTAAGCATCAAACTTTTAAATACTTTTTTGCTATGTATTAATTTAAATGTTTCATTTTATATTCACTGTGTACTGTCAAAAATATGATTCTATTGTCAAAAAGTGACAAAGTTAACTAGTAATGAACTAATGTTTTGTATATTCTCTTTTTTATAATGCATTAAATTAAGCATAAATGTAACATCCCGCTCTAGCGCACTGAGAAAACTTATTATTTGAGGACACTTGCTCGCAAGTGATCTGGACTTTTATGATGTCAAAACATTTATCTTTGATTATGATGTGTTATGATAGACGACATGATGTTTCACTGCTTTGATGTAGATAGGTGCTATTGACTCATCTTTATTGAGTGTGCAGGGTTTTGGACCTTGAGGATGCAGAGGCATTGGTGGAACCCCTTGGACTCCGGATTGAATCAGGGAGTGTGCTATTTGGGTTGATTTATTTACTGTGATATTTCATTGATTTGATGATTTGATGTTGACATGTTCTGACACGATTGTTGATAATGGAGGCTGACGATAGCTTGCCGACCAAACTCACATATGGAGTAAAGGGGCCACACACAATTTCCAGAGAGGTTGAGGGAGAGGTGTGGAAAACAGTCCTGCCACAGCCTACTAGCACTCCCGTTGTGGCTCGAACTGTAGGTTAACGATTACCTAGTTCCAGAGGATCCACAATGCCGTGAGGGAAGACTATGACAGTCGCTCATGATGATTCTAAGGGGCGTGCAATAAGGAAGGGGCCTTATTCGTTAGAGCCCTTAGTCTCCCACAAGTTCACCTGGAAGAGTGTTGACTCCAGGGGTTATAGATGTCTACCAATCAGTCAAGTTGGCGAGTGGCACCCTTGGAGCACGTGGTGCATCCTGAAGGGCACGTCACGCAAAGGAAACACAAGAAGCGAGTGGCACCCTTGGAGCATGCGGTGCATCCTAAAGGGCACGTTGCGCAAAAGAAACAACAGAGGTGAGTGGCACCCTTGGAGCACGTGGTGCATCCTGAAGGGCACGTCACATTGATGTTGAGGAAGAAACAAACCTAGATGGCCCTAAGACATTAACGCCTTAATAAATTCTTAAAATGACTCCCCTAAACAATTGTCGCCCAGTTCAAAATCTAAACCTAAGTCTAAAAACTTCTCTAAGATAAAATTTTGATTAACCTTAAGAAAAAGACCCTATAAAAATAAAAATAAAGATGTAAACTAAAGCCCACTTAAGTAATGGTTTTAGTCTTCTTAAATTTAGGGGGGGGTAAAGTGAAGAGAGGGATAATTTAATTAAAATCCGTGGTTTTAAATTGTAAAGAAAAAATAAAATTATTTAACGTGTGGGAGTATAAAAAGTTATGAATTTAAAAATAAAATGAAAAGATTAATTAGCGCATTTACCTTTTTGGTTTTAAAAAAAAGAAGGGAATGATAAAAATAGGGAAACTAAGTAATAAATGAAACATAATAAAGGAAAGAAGGGGACATAGGGTAAAAAGCAAAGTCAACATAGTAAGGAATCTGCAATTAAGAACTTTCTAAAATGAACTAAATTTAGCAACTTCATTTTACGAAAAGTTATTAAAAGCATGTAAGGGGATCTAGGAACACCTAGGAGTAATTTTAGGAGCGACTCTAGGTGGGTGAGGGAAATGAGTCTTTTAATAAATTAAAGAAAATAATTTTGGATAAACGTGGGGGATGAATGACAATTGTACGACAGAGATTTTTTAAAGGGTTTTCATTAAAACTTAAAATAAATGTGATTTAGGAAAGTTGGTGTGTCTCAAAACTCTATAAAAGAAAGGGAGATGAGGAGGAAAAGGGGATCGGTTGTTAGCGTAAGGTTACGCTGCCGATTTTGTGACTTGACTGATTGCTTGTGAAGAGTTGGGATTTTCTCAGCTCGAATAAGAGTGGTAGCTCGGCCTTGCGAGGCGAGCTGGGAAGCTAGACTTACCATTTGGATTGTGTGTGGCCCCTTTGCGGCTCGGGGGGCTAAGGGGGAAGCAGAGTACCCCTAGTGATTGGCTGGGAAGTACCGGTGTAGTCTCTAGGGTCGGCGAGCGGGAGTGGCGCGGAGCAGGAGTGGCACGGAGCGCAGGGTCATCATTCGAGGTAGGAGTTAAGGCAACGGTATGTTTTTTTTTAATTAGTAGAATAGGATGCAATATGATCTATGCTGGTATCAGAATATTGGGGGTAATTGGATTTAATGGCTGTCTTACTTTTCTACTCGGCGATTATAGTGTAGCTGCGGCAACTATTGTTCTTATGTAAAATTTCTCATTGTGGCTGTATATTCCTGGAGACTGTATATCCGCATTTAATTTATGTGATGTGTAGTTTTACTAGCCATTGACGATTGTTGTTATAAGTTATAATCTGTAGTCGTATATGCATGGATGCGATGCGAGTCTTAGTTCAAATCTTGACTGTGTAGATATCCTGTGGTAAGTAATGTTGCGCGATAGCGGTGGGTTCCTACATGAAAACAAATTTTTCTTTTGCGAAACCCTGACAGCTGTTGCTTTACATTAAGCTAATTCTTCCATCGGAAGATAGTTTTTGCAATGGCGATTTTATGTTTGGGAATATCAACAGTAACATGCTCCACTGGCGATTCTGTTTCCTGTTCGAATGAAGAAATTATACCTTAAAAATTACAAATGAATCAAAATCGGGTCTGTCATGCAACTTGGTTTTAAAGACAATTGCATTTTTATTTTTCCCATTGGAAATTTTTTTATACAGTATCATTCAATGTCGATTCTATGCTTCAGTGGCGATTGAAATCGAAGAGGCATTTGGCATTCTTTTTCTCTGGAATGCCGGAGAATTTACATTTCTGGCAAGCCTGTGGCGTTAATCCTCAATGAATCTGCTTGTTGTGTTGTGTGTACCCACCCAGATCACGCCCTCTTTCCCTTCATGGTGTTGTGTTCCCTGTGCGATTGGGGAAGAAAACCCATGCGTTTCCACCCACTACAATCTCTGTTTTCTGTGGACGCACATCTCTGCGTGTGGTGATTTAGATCCTGGCATTTGGCCGTTTGAACCCTTGTCCCTGCCACCTTTAAACTCACACCTTTGTCATGGCCGGTTGCACCCTCCCTCTAGGACTGTAGCGACCCCCCCTCTGCTGTGAAACCATAGCGACAGTACTCCAGCACCTCACCATCCTGGAATTTAGATTTTATGAACCTGTAGAGCGAGATATCTGCTTAACGGTTGGCTGCCGAATCGACTCTGCGAATTCTGGCATGCCCTCTCTCCACGTCTGGTCTTGTTGTCGTTTTTCTTTTCTTCTTCTATCCTTTAAAGGGGCAAAGGGATGGGCCGCTAATTTTTAATGCTTTATCAATTATGGTACAGATTATGGCTTCAGTTAGAGCAGTAAATCTTTATGCCGATAGGAATGCAGAATGATAGATTCCAGAGCGTCTCCTTGACCAACCTTATTTGATTAGTTAGTAACTAACAATAGAAAGCTACTTAATTTAGTCAACGTTCTATATAATGTTAAAGTAAAGCAATGAATGTTAATGTACGGTATTGTGATGTAATGGAATTGATAATACGTGAGTTGAAATTCTATTTATTTTCCATGTTATGGGATCATAAAATGGAAAGATGTTATTTTATTGGATATGATTCTGAAGTTTCGTAGTTATTGATGATACAGTTTGGTATAGTAATGGGTAGAAGCATGGATACTGCAGATTATATTGTTGTGATATATAGAAGGTAACTCCATTGGAATAGTATGTTTCTAATATGCATGGGTAACGTTATTGCCTTTAAAAAAATAAATGAGTGTAGGGTTAGATAATAAATGAGATGTACTGCGTTGCTCTTCCCTTTGCATCGTTATGGCAGTAGAATGTAATTACATTGTTACCTTCCGGCAACTTATTGTGTTTTAATATCCTAAGGTCATGTCAATGATATATTTGTTTTTGATAATGTAAGGTTGATGTCATAGCTTATAAGTTAAAATGAAAGGTTAGTGCCAGACCACTTATAGAATTTAGCATTTATTGTGTTTTAATTGCAAGGTTGTGTAGTCAATGTAATGCCTATACATTGTTAGTGTTGATATCATATGAAACATAATGACATTGTCATTCTATTTTAATGCTAAGGAATTTTAGTGTTTGTTGACTTATAAAATGAAGGGTACCTTGAACTAAGTACCATAAATTAATAAGATTTAGTAAATGAGGAAGTTGTTCTTTTTAAATAATGTTGAACTTGGGTGTTCGTTGTCGGAGTCCTTTTGTCACGTTCCTTCCATGAAGGACGTAGTCGTTCTTCTTATTAATGTTGTACTTGATTGTAATCAATTAGTTCCTTGGTCTGCTTGTGTCGGGTGGGATATAGAAACCTCCATGTAGCCTTAGTATATATGTCTCTGTGTGTGATTATTTTTGTGTAAAGAATCCAGTGCTGTATCAAGAGTCTCGGGTCCTTTAAAGGCAGGGTTTCCACTCTTGCGACACACATGAGGGGATACTAGTTTTTGCCTGGGCAGTCGGCCAGGAGCCTATCTGACCTTCTCTCTCTCCGGAGCAGAGAACTAAGATTAAACGCCCTTCTTTCCTGTGCAGAAATAGTAAATCTACCACTATGGATTCTTCCTTCAGTGTTCGTACTGTGCATAACCTAGTATGTCGTTAAATGTTTGTAGTTACTTGTTGTGTGCCTTATGTCTATGGCCATTAATGCTTGCAGTTACTTGTTGTGTGCCTTATGTGTTCTTATTGTGATCATTGTGGGTGCGTCTTGTTAGTCGTCGAGTGGCGTCGTAGAGTCTAGTGTGTCTGTTTCTTTTTACACGAGCGCACACACCTTAAACAAAAAAAAAAAAAAAATGGCACCTGTTATCAGAGTTGGTGTCGTAACGAGGAGGTTCGTTACATATGGTATGATAGCCGGTTCGACCCACGACTTGGGATTCGCTACGGCTTTCATGACATGAATTGATTTGATTATACTGTTGTTGATCGAGTTGATTGTGTGCGTCCAGGTAATCATGGTTAGAGGACGCCGCGGAGGCAGACGACGGGGTGCTAGGGGAGGAGGCGTGACGCCTCTAGTAGCATCCACGCCTGAGGGGTCTAACCCCCAGGGAGGTGAGCAGGTTCTTGGACAAGAGCAGATAGCAGTTGGCGATGTTGCTGGGATGATGAGATCTTTTCAGCGCATGTCTGAGGCACTGATCAGCCGATTGGACAGAGACGAGGCCAGGGCGCCGGCACCCACTGAGGTTCCACCGCGTGCACCGGCCATTACAGGTATCATTCACTGTGAACTCGAGAAGGTTAAATTTCCCGAGTTCGTTGGTGCCCCGGATGGCGCTGCTGCCGAGGCATGGTTGGAGAATATGGTGATGTGCTTCGCACTTCGCAATTATACCTCCAACATGAAGGTCCGCATGGTGGTCTTTCAACTAAAGGGGAGTGCTCTTATATGGTGGAAGATGCTTCTGCCGTAGTTGAACATGGCCATTGAAGATGTGTCATGGGAACTGTTTGAGGAATGGTTCCGAGAGAGGTACCTTTCAGAGGAATTCATTGAGCATCAGCTCAATGAGTTCAACGCATTACGACAGGGAGGTCGTATGGTGCCAGAGTACGAGGCACGTTTTATGGAGTTGCTTCGGTATGCGCCGCACCTTAACACTGAGAAGCTCAAGGTCAACATGTTCGTGTTTGGCCTTAACGACAGTCTGCGTGCAAAGGTTAGGATCTTGATGCCTCAAACCTTGCACGACGCTGTCCAGAAGGCCCTCATAGCAGAAGAGGAGCTTATTAGTGGGCGTCAGACTAGGACTCCAACGAGACCAGTAGGGCAGGGTTCATCTGGTACACCGTAGCATCAGACACCAGCGAGACATATGTCAGGATATCATGGCTTCCAGAGAGGATCCACTTTCACTACACCCCAACGACCACCGCCTCAACAGTGGACACTTTATTAGGGACCACAGCATCAGCAGCAGCAGTTTAGGCCTTTTCAGCAGAATAGACCTGGATTCCAGGCCGGTGGGCCGTCATCTTCTACTTCGAGCACCAGGACTACTGGGCCGAAGAAGGGGTGTTGGACGTGTGGGGAGCCACACTACCAGCGTGACTGTCCTGTGGAGAGGACCAGAGCATCTGGATCAGTTGGACCCGCTACCGTGGGAGATATGGGCAAGGCCCAACGGATTCATGCGATGGTGAATAACCACCAGGAAGAGCACCGGTCGATTGTGCTTGAGACGACAGGTACTGTCGTTGACCAGACCCTTACTATTTTGATAGACCCAGGTGCTACTGAGAGTTTCATTTCTGGTGTAGCGCTAAAAAGGATTAAGGTAAAGGCAATCGAACAGGACAAGTTTAGCATCATAGAGATGGCTTCAGGAGCCAAACAAAAGGTTGGAGGAAAGGTTACGGGTTGTGCCCTTAACCTAGGAGAGTTTGTCACGAGGGTTAACTTGTACGTCACAATATTAGGATCTTACGACGTCATGATTGGTATGGATTGGTTGGAATCCCATGAGGCGATACTCAACTGTAAGACGAAGAGGTTGAGCTTGGTCGATGATGAAGGACAGAGACGGGTGATTGTAGGATGGAACCAGGGAGTATCCCTAAGGTTCGTCTCTTCCTTATAGTTACGGAAGAGTATGCGCAAGGGGTGCAAGATTTATGCGATCCTCGCGCTAACCGAAAAGGGAGTAGCGGAAGGTCTAGAACACCTTCCGATGGTGAAGGATTTTGCGGATGTATTTCCAGAGGAGTTGCTTGGGCTGCTGCCAGAAAGGGAACTGGAGTTTACCATAGACCTGAAACCAGGGACCGAACCGATAGCAAGAACGCCTTATCGGATGTTGACCCCGGAGTTGCAAGAGATGAAAATGCAACTGAAAGAGTTGTTGGACCTGGGACTAATACGCCCTAGTGTGTCACTGTGGGGTGCACCAGTTATTTTCATACAAAAGAAGGACAGATCGTGGAGGCTTTGCATTGACTACCATCAACTGAACAAGGCTACGATTAAGAATCAGTATCCCTTACCAAGAATTGATGATCTGTTCGATCAAATGAAGGGTGCGACGGTGTTCTCCAAGATCGATTTACGATCAGGGTATCACCAGTTACGGATCAAAGAGGATGACGTCCCTAAGATCGCCTTTAAGATGAGATTTGGACATTACGAGTTTACTGTTTTACCATTTGGACTGACAAACGCCCCAGGGGTATTCATGAGTTTGATGAACGGGGTGTTCCGCGAGTACTTGGACAAGTTCGTCCAAGTATTCATTGACGATATTTTGATCTACTCTCAGACGACGGAGGAGCATGATGAGCACTTGTGCTTGGTACTACAGTGTTTACGAGAGCACAAACTATATGGGAAATTGTCCAAATGCTCTTTTTATCAATCGAGGATTCACTACTTAGGGCATGTCATCTCCGGTGAAGGTATCGTCGTGGATCCAGCCAAGGTTGAGGCTATTATGGAATGGCCTGCACCGATGAATGTCACATAAGTGCATAGTTTTATGGGTTTAGCAGGATACTATCGACGGTTTGTCGAGGGATTTTCAAAGATAGCAAATCCGATCATGGAATTGCAGAAGAAAAACAAGAAGTTTGTCTGGACCAAGAAATGCACAGAAGCATTTCAAAGGATTAAAGAGTTGTTGACCACAACACCGATACTAAAGGTCCCTGACATGGATGCAGACTTCTTGGTATTCACTAATGCATCCAAGGAAGGTTTAGGCAGAGTCTTGACGCAAGACAGACGAGTGATTGCTTACATTTCGAGGAAATTGAGAAGGCATGAGGAGAACTACGCGATGCACGATTTGGAGTTATTAGCCATCGTATATGCCTTGAAGGTTTGGAGACACTACCTTGTTGGACAAAAATTTGAATTAAGGACTGATCATTGTGGACTAAAACACATTTTTACACAAAGCGACTTGAACGCGCGACAACAACGTTGGTCGGAATTGCTTAGCGAGTACGACTTCGATATTACTTACATAAAGGGAACAGTGAACCGAGTGGCTGATGCTTTGAGTCGGAGGCCGTGCATCTTTTCGGTGTTGCCTCTTTAGACGAATCTACGTGAGAAGATTCTCACTTTATAGAGTGATGATGACTGGTACAAAGAAGTCGAGGATTTTATCGGACAAAACACAATGATGGTACCATGATATGAGGGATTTTCTTTTGATAGCGACGGGTTATTGAGGTTTAGAGTTCGGATTTACGTACCGCCAAACGACGAGTTGAGGATGTTGATCCTGAGTGAGGCTCATAGAGCGGTTTACATGGCTTACCTAGGAGTCACGAAGATGAGGGAAGACCTTAAAACCTTATTCCTTTGGAAATGAATGAAGGTCAACATAGTCAACTTTGTGGCTAGATGTCTAGAGTGTCAGCAGGTAAAGGCTGAACATAGACACCCGACAGGATTACTTCAACCACATGCCATTCCGGAATCGAAATGGGAAGTTATTTCGATGGATTTTATTGTTGGATTGC
>ML783509.1:407248-425021 GCA_009831015.1 Picea engelmannii
CCTATTGCTTGCAGCGATGTGGAGTTCCAGCAATGGATGGGGAGGTTTGGGAGTCTGACCCAAACCGGGACGTCCTTTGGGATTTCCAGGGCTGGATCGAAGTTTGGAGTCCAGCGATTCAAGTAGAGCCCTTGCGTGCCCATGAAGTAAGGGTTGTTTCTGAAGATTAGGTCACGGTCCTCCTGGGAAATGAACTCGAAGATGTAGAAGCCTTTGCCAACGGAGTAGCAGGTCACACTGTTCTTTGTTAACAGTCTCCAGTTTCTTTGAATCCAATTGTCGGTTGATCTGGTGGAAGGCCAAAGCCCCATGAACTGACCGACTAAACCTCGCTCTGAGAGGGAGATTGCTACTTTCATTGGCTGTTCTGGTGGGAGGCAGATTTCGGGAATGGCCTCCAAGCGTTTTACAAAACTCATGGATTCACCTTGGGATGTCTTCTTCAAGCAGGCTGTGAGTAGTTTGTTGAAGGTCGAAGAGGGGGAGGGAGGGGGCGGCGGCTCCCCTCCGTCCTGACTTGCCATGGCGGCCGATCCAGTCAGAGCACGTCAACCCTAATCGTTTCAGCGCGATTTTTCCAAGATCATGTATTCATTATTGGGAGAGGTTCCAAAAATCCAATTTCATTCCTAATTCTTGTGTATATTTACCCTGTATTTACCCAGCGATATCTGGATTAGAATTGTTAATAGCATTGTAAGCCCCTTTTTTTAAGCACAAAGGACTATCGATAACTTACAAAAAAAAATTAATAGATGAAAAAAACAACAAAAGAAACCATTATCAGAACAATAAACAACCCATACATACTTCTTCATTTTGTTTAACTGGAGGTGCAAACACAAGAAAAACATTTACAATGAAAACAATCTAACATGGACTTTCGCATTGTTACAACAAGCCAATTCAAAATGATCCTCTCAAAAAAATGGAATCATTGTTGCATTTAATAGGAAAAATGAATATAATGTAGATGGCATCACAATCGACTCACAACTACACTTGATTCTTAGCTCATAGATTATGCTTCTACTTAAATATAGCACATTAGAATTTTTTACTAAATAATATTTTCATATTAATGGTAAACATAATTAGAACATGTTTACAAACAAATACTGACATTGATTACTTGAAACAACATTGATACAGATTCCCACCAAATGATCCAACATTCTTGCACCTTTTTCCTAGAAACAAATATGTCGAATGACACAATTAAAAAAAAATTATATCTTGTTGACTTGAAGACATTGAAATAGAACAAACACTATGGAAACAAATATATATAGTGACAAGAAAATGCATTTTTCCTATACAATAGTGATAAAATAAAACATTCCTTTTGAGATAATTGAAGGAAACTATGCCATCGAAGATTTCCTACTAAATGGTGTAGAAGGTACTTTAGGAACTACATAAAAGGTAATATTGATATTGTGTAGATTGAATTTCAAACACCATTATTTGGAATATCTCAGCAAGCTTCATTACATCATCTATTCACACCTAGTATTCCTGAATAATAGACATGTATAATAAGAATAAGTAAACAAGTTCAGTCAACAACTATAATATGTTTTCTTCCTCCAATTGGAATCTACATGGATGATACATAAATCGTAGGGCCTTACAATGTATGGTCTATCATTTGATCCAACATGAATAAAACAATATTGAATCACATACATCGCACTCTCTCATGTTAAAAAAATTCAATCACTTTTCCTATTAATCAAATTAGAACAACAAAACATTGTTGTGTCAAAAAACATTGGCTTAAGGATGCAAATACTTTAGAGAAGTGCATATTTTCACCTTGCATATAGTTTGGACTCCATAATGGTCGAAGGCAATTTCCTAATATGATTTTTAAACATAAGAAGCATGTCATTTCATCTTGAAAATATGGTCAATGACCATGACCTCATGCAATCCCATATCTTATGTTTACAACAAACCCAAACAAACATGTTTTCAAAGGAAATTATACTTATAGGAGAATAAAACTAGATATCATTCTATCATCTTGATCCAAGGGGATCTAAGGAACACTCACAAAGGTCAAGGAGGATCTAGAATGCTCATAGAGATCCCAGGAGGTCTATAAAAGATAATAAAAAATTCAATTGTCTCAAATGATCGAGAAAATGACATCAATGTGTAGATCTCGTTGTTATATTTCCAACGGCGAAAATGACAAGTCAAACACAGCTCGTATCCACAAAAGTTATGATCATTAAAATCTTGGTCAAAGGTCAAATTTTAAAGGGTGACACATTTCACCATTGCAAGGGTGACACATGGAATGACCATATAGATAACTTGGCCACACCCAAAGGTTCCACATGGACTGACTGTATTTTGACTGGGAAGATGAGTTGGTAGCTGAATGGAGAATGTACAATCTAGGTGGACAAGTCATATGTTGACACATGGAAAGGTTCAACCAATAAGAGGTTATGATGCGACATCCCTCCATTGGCCTATATTGGTATGGTTATGTAAAATTATGGAGTCGATGGGGGTTGAACCCTTGACCTCCATAAAATCCCAAACAATTAACATAGCCCCCACTACCAATGCGCCATACAATGTAACTTAACATATGAATGGTTCAAATTATATTTAAATTTTTAATATAATTTGAATGGGTTGAAAAATGGTCGAGCGCCTAAGCCCTTGACCCTTGTCCCTTGGTTTTTATACTATACCATGTAACAAACACCACATTTCGCTAAGGTCTAAAGGAAATATCCCATCATATGTGGTTTAAAACTATATACTATATATAGTATATATATATCCATACACCAACAAAACATGTGAATATATGGTAGTTGGTGGGGCTCGAACCCCGACTTATCATATATAAAATCCACGCCTTAGCCACTAGGCCAAAAATACCGCTTATTTTTGGATGTGTAACGACCCCTCTTTGTTACGACTACAAGCGAAGAAGAAGTGCAATTTTTTTTTTTTTTAGGCAAGAAGGTGACGACGACAAGAGTTTAACCACACCACTAACGATGAACGCAAGCACGTAGTTCGGGCAACAGGCTACTATGACACCACACACAGGAACAAGGGAAACTGGGTGAAACATGCATAGAAAAACAAGGAGGAACGACTACCCGCCCGACGCAAACAAAACATGCCTATAAGCTAAGGGAAAACATCCCCCTCCCAACACCACGGCCTTGACGAACAAGACTAGAACCTCAAGGTGCATGAACCAAATGCATGAAGGTGTTCCACCCATGCGCCAAAAGCATCTTACAACACTCGACCAGACTCACACAGATCGCACCAACTCTGGCCAAGTTCTCGTTTGACGCTATCCAATAGAGAGAACCATGATCCCCTCCCCAAGAATCATGTCATCCCCAGGTGAAAGACATGTCAAAAACCTTGGAACCACACATCCTATCTAGACCAAGGACTCTAAAAAAAATGTAACGTGCTAGGAGGTGAAACAATTGACACAAGACTGCACCCACACCCCAACAATAGGTCGACAAGATGCAAGAGGATGACACAAGGAATATGCTAACCAACATAAGACTTCGTCAACAACCCAACCATTTATCATGTCTAAAATAGTCAATACTGACCGTCTAATTTAACATCGATTACCAATCTAATAGTAAGTCAAATTTCAATTAGTCACAATTTACAATTTTATATTAACATTAAATTCAACAAGTCTAAATTGCAATTAAGTTAATATACGTCAATTTAATATAATATTAAAGACAATCTAAATTGGCATTCAGAAATTAATCACTAAATACCATCCCACATAGCAATTAACCTCCTAAACATTCATTAATAGTATCAATGTACGATCTCCAATGATCACGCTTGTTAGTGACATTAATTTATAAATTGTCATCAATGTATCATCAATTTAACCTTAATTCAAATCAAATTTATCCCACTTAATTAAGTCAATGTTAACATTATAACCAAAGTTACATTCTTACTGAAAATTCAGTTTAATCAATGTTAAATCTAAACGACAAGATTGTTCGAAATTAGTTAAAGGGCAGTCTAAACAAATGAAGAGGTTGTCTAAATATGCTAATCATTTGTTGTATCAAGTAAATATAATTTCCATTGCTGCACTACTGTGTACATTATACATGGGTTTTGAAATCAAATTAAAACTTGTATTGATCAAAGGTGGTTAAGGGAGAAGCTATCCAATACAAATGATAAATTAATTGTTGTGGAAAGCAAAACATCATCATTAAATGGAACGTAGGTAATAAATGGAAAATCGTCGAGCAGTAAGGGTAACAGTTGCAGTTTCCAAAAGGAAATCACCATGCTAATAAGTGGGCAACTCACAATTTCTCTTTTAAGGAAAAATCATGGTCATTCCAGTGGCAAACGCAGTCAACATTTAATGGAAAATTCGTGGTCCAAATCATGGTCATTCCAACACCAAACCCAGACAACATTTAAGGAAAATTCGTGGTCCAAATCGTGGTCATTCCAGCAGCAAACACAGTCAACATTTAAGGAAAATCGTGGTCTTAAAGAAGCAACACAGTCATCTTTAAATAAGCAAATTTGTTGTACATAGACACACCAGAAGGGAATCGCATTGTTGTCACCATTTAATATGAAAATCGTTGTATGACTAATTGGTATTACATATCGCAAAGTAATTGGTATTACAGTAATTACATAGTTACAGTCGCGGATGAATTGGTATTCCAAATCGTTGTCTGAGTAATTGGTATTCCATATTGCAAAGGAATTGGTACTACAGAAAAGTCATGGGTACAAATTGCAACAATAAATTCAACGCAATCAACGTTGGAATGGATACATAAATTTGCATATCTAAATAACTTTGCAATGAAACGCATTCAACAAATGAAGAATACAGGTTGTGCAAATTGGGGGAATATCACAAAAACAGGCAACTTCTCAGTGGAAAATGTGTGCGACTTTGCAATCAAGAGGCAGGTAAATTCGCCTTCAGATATGTTAAATTTCAGAGGGGAAAACGATGTATCTAACACCTTAAATAAAAACAGGAAATGGTTCACCAATACCTGAGTTATAATTATCCAAAATAAATTCGTTGAGATTAACCATTCAAATAAAATGCCCAGAAGTAAAAATTATTCTTAACCAATATACATTGGTTGTCTAGAACAAAAAGCATGTAGCTTTGTCAAGCACCTCGCAATCCAAACAACTGACCAGAAATAAAAAGGTTTGCTGGGAAAATTTCGCCCCCAAGTCAATGAAGTGTAGCTAAAGAAGTAGAAATCTCCAGGAAAACAAAATGAAATATAAAAAAATAGGAAATGTCCAGCAAGATATAAAAATGAGGTATAAAACGAGATAACAACGAGATATAAAAACGTCGAGTTTAAAGAAAACTTTGCCATCAATCAATTTTTGCAGAGTCAATTAAATGCATCAAGGTGCAAGACCAACAATCGGCCAAGGACAAACAACAGAGGTAGACAGCTGACAAGAACATCCTTCACTCATCATCCACACACAGAAAAGCAGGGCGTTGAGATCCATAGGTCTATTAACGTTGAAGCGACGACCATAGATTAGGCTCCTAGCCGACTGCTCAACCACGGACTGATGAGCTAGGGACGAAGGCAAAAATAAACCACAATCATTGCAATCAATAAACCTCAAGACGGTCAAGACATGCAGGGATCGAAGGCCATGGGAAATCAATAAACATCAAGCTAAGGCTATGGGGAAATTTGAGTCATCAACTAGAATGATAAGACTATCATATTCTTTACCTGATTAAGCATACAAAACTAAATGCATAAATCATACTAACAATCTACCACGCAGAAATAAAGGAAGCATATTGTTTCCCAATTACTCGCTCTGAGTTGATGTCCCTCACACTCTGTGCAACTCTCGCTTTTCGACCGATGAGACTTCATCGGTACCTCCCATCCAACGTTAGGGGTACTCTTCTTCCCCCTTATCCCCCCGAGCCGCAAAGGGGCCACACACACTAACCAAACAATCAGCTATCCCCCAGCTCGCCTCGTAATGCCGAGCCACCACTCCTCACCAAGATGGGTATCCCAACTCCCACAAGCTAAGTTAGTCAAGTATAAATTTCTGTAGCGTAACGTTACGCATAATAGAAGATATCCATCATCATTCTCCTCCCTCCATTATATAGAGTTTCAAAGTCCCTTACTTTCCCAAAATCCCATTTTATTTAATGTTTAATAATTTAATTCATAAAAATCCTCCCCATACAAGTGTCACCCATCCCCTTCATTCCTCCATAAACTATTTTCATTAATTAATTAATTACCCTTATTTCCCTCACTCACCTAAAGGCACTCCTAGAATCGTTCCTAGGTGTACCCATATCCCCTTACAAGTTTTAATGACTTTCCCCCTTATTAATTTACTAGCTGAGTTTAAATTAGAAAGTTCTTAAATGCTAGATACCTTACTAAGTTAGACTATCTGCTTTTTCCTTCTGTTTCCCCTTTCCTTTTATGTTTCCCTCTTTTTCCTAGTTTCCTGATTATTTTATATTTCCCTCTTTCCCCTTTTTATTTAAACTCAAAAAGGCATGTGCAGAAACTTACCCGTTTTCCCTTTTTCTTTTTAATGAATAAATTTTTAATTAGCATAATATAGTAAAACAATTATTTCCCCTTTTTAAATTTTACCCAAAAGATTTTTTAAAATCAATTTAATTGCTTACCCCCTTCTTGTCACAAGATTAATGAATATTATCGTTATATATATATATATATATATATATATATATATATATATATATATATATATATATATATATATATATATATATTTTAATAAATAGATAAAAGTTTTATCACAAGTATAATTTAGACCTAGACTTTATTTTCCTAGGCTAGGCAACATTTTATTACGGGAAAAGTTTTAAATCTTCCTTAACACATTATTCGTCCTAAATCCATATAGGTTTATCCAATTATTAAATAACAACGCGACGTGCCCTTCAGGACGCACTAGGTTCTCCAAGGGTGCCACTCGCCTCTTTCTATTTCTCTTGTACGACATGCCCTTCGGGACGCACTACGTGCTCCGAGGGTGCCACTCACCTCTTTCCATTTTTCTTGCACGATGTTCCCTTCAGGACACACCACGTGCTCCAAGGGTGCCACTCACCTCTTGAATGACTTGGTAGACATCAAAAACCCCTGGAGTCAATACTCTGCCAGGTGATCTTGTGGGAGACTAAGGGCCTCTAAGGAATATGGCCCATGCCTTATTGCGCACCCCTTAGAGTCATCGTTAGTGACTATCGCAGTCTTCCCTCATGGCATCATGGGTCCTATAGAACTAGGTAATCGTTAACCTATAGTTCGAGCCATGGTGGGAGTGTTAGTAGGATGTGGCAGGGTTGTTGTCCACACCTCTCCCTAAACATATCTGGTAGTCCTGCTTGACCCCTCTACTCCACATGTTAGTCTGGTCGATAAGCTATCATCAGCCTGCATCATCAATGAATCATGTCAAAAATATATTCATAATCATATCATCTAATGAGATGCACTAATATCACATATAAAACAACCAAACCCCAGTAGTTCACTCCCCAACTCGATCCAGAGTCCAAGGGGTTCCATCGATGCCTTTGCATCCTCGAGGTCCAAAATCCTACACACTCAGTAAAACTGAGTCAATAGCACCTGTCTATGTCAATGTAGAAAAACAACATGTCATCAACCCATAACGCCTCATAATCAAAATCAAATGTTTTATAGTATAATAATATGGATCACTTGCGAGCAAGTGTCCTCAAAGAATAATTTTCCTCAGTGTGCGCAAGAGAGGGATGTTACATACACCCCCTCTTGGTCTAAAATTTGTCCCGAAGTTTCACATTATAAGTGCCAAAAAAATGTGTATCATAAGTCTATCTATAAAACAAAAATGGAAATTGTTGGTGCATATCATATGTGTCCTCCTAGGTCACTAAGTGTGGACTATAGTTGTCCCACTGGACCTGGACTTGCTCTACTGTTCAACGTCGTAGTTGTTGAATGCGATGATCCAAGATTCGAATCGGCTCAGTTCTGAGCACCCCCTCATCCGATACCTACAAGGAACTCATGTCAATAACATGTGTAGGATCACTAATATAATGTCTCAAAACAGATATGTGAAAAACATCCTGCATACGCCTCAAGGAATCAGGCAAGGCTAACCGATAGGCCACGGGCCCCTTTCTTTCCATGATCTCGAAAGGTCCCATGAACCTAGGAGAGAGTTTAGATCCCTTTCCAAACTTGATCAAACTCTTATGTGGTTTAACCCACAAGAAGACTCGATCACCAACCTTGTAGCTACGGTCGACACGGTGCGCATTGGCATAACTCTTCTGCCAATCTTGCATTTCCTTAATCCTTTGTCTTATTGTTTGCATTTTCTCTTCCATTTCTTGGATCACTTCTAGTCCCACCAAGACCCTATCCTCAAGCCGATCCCAACTCAAAGGCATCTGACACGATCGCCCGTAAAGAAACTCGAAAGGCTCGATCTTAATGGTGCTTTGGTAACTATTGTTATAAGCGAATTCCACCAGTGGCAAGAATTCTTCCCAATGCCTTTGTTGGTCCATTACTTACATGTGTAACATTTCCTCCAAGGTCTAGTTCATTCATTCGGTCTTCCTGTTAGTCTCTGGGTGATACGCAGTACTGAAGTTAAGTTGGGTTCGCAAGACCTCTTGGAAACTCGTCCAAAATCGTCCAGTAAACACCTATCCTCGATCGGATATAATCCTCCTAGGCACGCCATGCAACCTCACAATCTCACTATCAAAACTCTAGCTATGTCAGGTGCCTGATACATTGTATGCACAAGAATAAAGTGAGAAATCTTCGCCAGAGTGTCTACTACTACGAAAATTGAGTCGTGTATCCTTGTCGTCAATGGAAATCCAAAAATAAAATTGATCAAAATAACCTCCCATTTCAATTCAGGAATAGCGTGTGGTTGTAGTAATCCTGCTGGGTGTCTATGTTCAGCCTTTACGTGCTGACATTCTAGACATCTGGCCACATAGTTGACTATTTATGCCTTCATTCCCTTCCAGAAGAATAAGGTTTTAAGGTATATCCTCATCTTTGTGACTCCCGGGTGAGCCATGTATACTACTCTATGAGCCTCTCTTAGGATCAAGCTCCTCAACTCGTCGTTCGGTGGTACGTAAATCCAATTTTTAAACCTCAATAATCCATCGTTGTCAAACGTAAATCCTTCAAATCTTGGTACCATCATTGTGTTTTTTCCGACAAAACCCTCGACCTCTTTGTACCAGTCATTTTCATGATGTAAAGTTAGAATATTTTCACGTAGATTCGTCTAAATAGGAAACACCGAAAATATGTGTTCTCTCTCACTCAATGCATCTACCACTCAGTTCACTGTTCCTTTTATGTAAGTAATCTCGAAGTCGTACTCGCTAAGAAATTCCAACCAACGTCATTGTCGCGCGTTCAGGTCGCTTTGCGTAAAGATGTGATGTAATCCAAAATGGTCCATATTTAGTTCAAATTTTCGTCCAACAAGGTAGTGTCTCCAAACCTTCAAGGCATATACGATGGCTAACAACTCCAAATCGTGTGTCGCGTAGTTCTCCTCATGCCTTTTCAGTTTCCTCGATATGTATGTGATCACTCGACCATCTTGCATCAAGACTCCACCTAAGACTTCCTTGGATGCGTCGGTGCATACCAAGAAGTTTGTTTCCATGTCAGGGACATTTAGTATTGTTGCTCTTGTCTACATCTCCTTGAGCCTCTAAAATGCTACCACGCATTTCTCGGTCCAAACAAACTTCTTGTTCTTCTTATACAATTTCGTGATCGGATTTTCTATCTTCGAAAATCCCTCGACGAAATGTCGATAGTATCCTGCTAGACCCATGAAGCCAGGTACTTCCGGGATGTTCATCGATGCAAGCCATTCCATTATATCCTCGACCTTCGCTATATCCACGGTGATACCTTCACCGGAGATGGCATGCCCTAAGTAATGAATCTTCGATTGATAAAATGAGCATTTGGACAACTTCCCGTACAATTTGTGCTCTCGTAGACACTGTAGTACCAAGAACAAGTGCTCATCATGTTCCTTCATCGTTTGAGAGTAGATCAAAATATCATCAATGAATAATTGGATGAACTTGTCCAAGTACTCGCCGAACACCCCATTCATCTTAAAGGTAAAACAGTAAACTCGTAATGGTAAAACTGACAAATACCCCTAGGGCATTTGTCAATCCAAATGGTAAAATAGTAAACTCATAATGTCCAAACCTCATCTTAAAGGTGGTCTTAGATACATCATCCTCCTTGATCTGTAACTGGTGATACCTTGATCGCAAATCAATCTTTGAGAACATTGTCGCACCCTTCATTTGATTGAACAAATCATCAATCCTCAGCAACGGATATTGATTCTTGATCGTTGCTTTGTTCAATTGACAGTAGTAAATGCAGAGCCTCCATGACCCATCCTTCTTTCGTATGAAAATAACAGGTGCACCCCACAGTGACACACTTGGATGTATCAGTCCCATGTCCAACAATTCTTTTAGTTGCATTCTCAACTCCTGTAACTTTGGGGTCGACATCTGATAAGGAGTTCTAGCTATTGGTTCAGTCCCCGGTTTTAGGTCTATAGTAAACTCCAACTCCCTCTCCGGCGGCATCCCAGGTAACTCCTCTAGAAATAAATATGCAAACTCTCTCACCACCGGAAGGTGTTCTAGACCTTTTTCTACTCTCTTCTCGTTTGAAGCAAGGATCTCATAAATCTTTCACCCCTTGCGCATGCTCTTTTGTAGCTGCAAGGAAGAGATGAACCTCAGGGAAACTCCCTGGTTCTGTCCTACAATCATGCGTATTTTTCCCTCATCATCGACCAAGCTCAACCATTTTGTTTTACAGTTGAGTATCACCTCATGTGATTCCAACTAGTCCATACCAATCACGACATCATAAGATCCTAATATCATGACGTATAGGTTGGCCCTGGTGACAAACTCTCCCAGGTTGAGGGTGCATCCCGTAACCTTTCCTCCAACCTTTTTTTTGGCTCCAGAAGCCTTCTCTATGAAGCTAAACTCATCCTATTCGACTTCATTTACCTTATTCCTTTTTAGCGTTGCACCAGAAATGAAACTCTCGGTAGCACTAGGATCTATCAAAATACTAAGGGTCTGGTCAGCGATGGTACCTGACATCTCTAGCACAGTCGAGTGGTGCTCTGCCTAGAAGTTATTCATCGTTGCATGAATCTGATGGGCCTTTCCCAAATCTCCCATGGTTGTGGGTTCGATTGATCCAGATGCTATATTCCTCTCCACTAGGAAGTCACGCTGGTAGTATGGCTCCCCACACGTCCAACACCCCTTCTTCGGTCCAGTACTCCTCGTACCCAAAGTAGAATATGACGGCCCACCGGCCTGGGATCCTAGTATGTTCTGTTGAACAGGCCTAAACTGTTGTTGTTGTGGTTGACGTTGTTTTTGATGTTGTGGTCCCCTATAAGATGTCCATTGCTGAGGCATTGGTCGTCAAGGTGTAGTGAAATTGGATCCCCTCTGGAAGCCACAATATCCTGGCATATGTTTGGTTGGTGTCTGATGCTGTTGCACACTAGATGACACCTGCCCTACTGGTCTGGCTAGAGTCTTTCTCTGACCCCCACTAATAAGCTCTTCCTCTGCTATGAGGGCCTTCTGGATAGCATCATGCAAGGTTTGAGGCATCATAATCCTAACCTTTGCACGTATGTTGCCATTAAGGCCGAACACGAACCTATTGACCTTAAGTTTCTCAGTATTAAGATGCAGAGCATACCAAAGAAGCTCCATAAAATGAGCCTCATACTCGGGCACCATATGGCTGCCCTGTCGTAACACGTTGAACTCGTTGAGATGACACTCAATGAATTCCTATGATAGATACCTCTCTCAGAACCGTTCCTCGAAAATTTCCCATGACACGTCTTCAACGACCATGTTCATTTATGGAAGGACAATCTTCCACCATAGAAGAGCGCTCCCCTTTAGTTGAAAGACTGGCATGCAGACCTTCATGTTGGAGGTATAGTCATGAAGCGCAAAGCACATCGCCATGTTCTCCAACCATGCCTGGGTGGCTGTGCCATCCAGGGCACCAAAGAACTCGGGAAATTTGACCTTCTCGAGTTCACGGTGAATGATACTCATACCAACCAGAGCACGCGGTGGACCCTCAGGGGGTGTCGGCACCCTGGCCTCATCTCTGTCCAAATGGTTGATCAATGCCTCAGACATCCACTGAAAATACCTCATCATCCCAACCACTTCACCCACTTCTATTTTCTCCTACCTAACAACCTGTTCGTCTCCCTGGAGGTTGGACCCCTCAGGCATGGATGTTGTTGGAGGCATTGCGCCTCCTCCCCTAGCACCCCATCGTTTACCTCTGCGGCATCCTCTAACCATGATTACCTACACGGATACAAGTCAACTCAATTAGCAACATTATAATAAAATCATAACAATGAAATTCGTAGTGATCCCAAGTCGCAGGTTGAAACTCGCTCTGATACCAAATGTAATGACCCCTCTTCGTTACGACTACAAGAGAAGCAGAAGTGAAACTTTTTTTTGTTTTTAGGAAAGAAGGTGATGATGAAAATGATTTAACCACTCCACTGATGATGAACACAAGCACACAGTCCAGGCAATAGGCTACAATGACACCACACATAGGCACAAGGGCAAATGGTAGAAACATGTGTAGAGCAAATGGAGGAACGAATACCTTCCCGACGTAGACAAGACATGCCTACAAGCTAAGGGAAAAAATCCCCCTCCTGACACCATAGCCTTGATGAACAATACTAGAACCTCAAGGCACGTGAACCAAATGCATGAAGGTGTTCCACCCATGCGCCAAAAGAAACTTACAACGCTCAACCAGACTCACACAGATCGCACCGACTCCGGCCAAGTTCTCATTTGACGCTATCCAATAGGGTGTGCCATGATCCCCTCCTAAGGAATCATATTGTCCCTAGGTGACAAACGTGTCAACAACCTTGGCACCACACATCCTATCTAGATCGAGTACACTAAAAAAAATCCAACGCGCTAGGAGGCGAAACAATTGACACAAGATTGCACCCACACCCCAACAATAGGTCGGCGAGACACAAGAGGATGACACAAGGAATATGCTAACCAACATAAGACTTCATCAACAACCCAACTATTAATCACATCTAAAATAGTCAATACTAACCGTTTAATTTAACATAAATTACCAATCTAATAGTAAATCAAATTCAATTAGTCACAATTTACAATTTTATAGTAACATTAAATTCAACAAGTCTAAATTGCAATTAAGTCAATATACGTCAATTTAATTTAACATTAAAGACAATCTAAATTGGCATTCCGAAATTAATCACTAAATACCATCCCACATAGCAATTAACCTCCTAAACATCCATTAACAGTATCAATGTACGAGATGCAACGATCACTCTTGTTAGTGACATTAATTTATAAATTTTCATCAATGTATCATCAATTTAACCTTAATGCAAATAAAATTTACCCCGCTTAATTAAGTCAATGCTAACACTATAACCGAAGTTAAATTCTTACTGAAAAGTCAGTTTAATCAATGTTAAATCTAAAGGACAAGACTGTTCTAAATTAGTTAAAGGGATGTATAAACAAATGAAGAGGTTGTCTAAATATGCTAATCATTTGTTGTATCAAGTAAATATAGTTTCCATTTCTTCACTAGTGTGTACATTATACATGGGTTGTCAAATAAACTTAAAAGATGTATTGATCAAAGGCGGTTAAGGGAGAAGCTATCCAATACAAATGATAAATTAATTGTTGTGGAAAACAAAATGCCAACATTAAATAGAACGCAGGTAATAAATGGAAAATTGTCGAGGAGTAAGGGTAACAGTTGCAGTTTCCAAAAGGTAATCACCAGGCTAATAAGTGGGCAAGTCGCAGTCTCTCTTTTAAGGAAAACTTGTGGTCATTCCAGCAGCAAATGCAGTCAACATTTAATGGAAAATTCGTGGTCATTCCAGCAACAAATGCAGACAACATTTAAGGAAAATTCGTGGTCCAAATTGGGGTCATTCCAGCAGCAAACGCAGTCAACATTTAAGGAAAATTGTGGTCTTAAAGATGAAACACAATCATCTTTAAATAAGAAAATTTGTTGTACAAAGACACACCATAAGGAAATCGCATTGTTGTCACCATTTAATATGCAAATTGATGTATGAGTAATTGGTATTACATGTCGCAAAGGAATTGGTATTACAGTAATTACATAGTTACAGTTGCAGAGGAATTGGTATTACAAAGGAATTGGTATTCCATATCATTGTCTGAGTAATTGGTATTCCATATCGCAAAGGAATTGGTACTACAACAAAGTCATGGGTACAAATTGCAACAATAAATTCAACGCAGTCAACGCAGGAATGGATACATAAATTTGCATATCTAAATAACTCTGCAATGAAATGCATTCAACAAATGAAGAATACAAGTTGTGAAAATCGGGAGAATAGGACAAAAATGGAAAACTTCTTAGTGAAAAATGTGTGCGACTTCGCAGTCAAGAGGAAGGTAAATTTGCCTTCAGATATGTTAAATTATAGAGGGGAAAACACTATATCTAACACCTTAAATAAAAAAAGGCAATGGTTCACCAATCGCTGAGTTATAAGTATCCAAAATAAATTCGTTGAGATTAACCATTCAAATAAAATGCCCAGAAGTAAAAATTCTTCTTAACCAATATACACTGGTTGTCTAGAACGAAAAGTTTGTAGCTTTGTCAAGCACCTGGAAATCCAAACAACTGACTAGAAATAAAAAGGTTTGTTGGGAAAATTTCACCCCCAAGTCAACAAAGTGCAGCCGAAGAAGTAGCAATTGCCAGGCAAACAAAACAAAATATAAAAATGCAGGAAATTTCCAGCAATATATAAAAATGAGGTATAAAACAAGATAACAACGAGATATAAAAATGTCGAGCTTAAAGAAAACTTCTCCATCAATCAATTTTTGCAGGGTTAATTAAACGCATCAAGGCGCAAGACCAACAATCAGCCAACTACAAACAATAGAGGTAGATGGCTGACAAGAACATCCTTCGCTCATCATCCATGCACATAAAAGCAGGGCATTGATATCCATAGTTCTATTAACGCCGAAGTGACGACTGTAGATCAGGCTCATGGCGGATTTCTCAAGCGCGGACTAATGAGATAGGGATGAAGAAAAAAATAAACCACAATCATCCTAATCAATAAACCTCGGGATGGTCAAGACATGTAAGGATCGAACGTCGTGGGAAATCAATCAGCATCAAGCTAAGGCTATGGGGAAATTTCAATCATCAACTAGAATGTTAAGACTATCATATTCTTTACAAGATTAAGCATATAGAACTGAAAGCATAAATCATACTAACAATCTACCACGTAGAAATAAAGGAAGCATATCGTTGCCCAATCGCCCGCTCTGAGTTGATGTCCTACGCACTCTGTGCAAATATCACTTTTCAATCGATGAGAATTCTCCGGTACCTCCTAGCCAATGCTAGGGGTACTCTTCTTCCCCCTTAGCCCCCCGAGCCCCAAAGGGGCTAGGCACACTAACCAAAAAATCAGCTAGCTCCCAGCTCACCTCGCAAGGTCGAGCTACCACTCCTCACTGAGTTGGGTATCCCAACTCCCCATACAAGTGTCACCCATCCACTTCATTCCTCTATAAACTAATTTAATTAATTAATTAATTACCCCTATTTCCCTCACTCACCTAAAGGAACTTCTAGAATCGCTCCTAGGTGTCCCCATATCCCCTTACAAGTTTTAATGACTTTATCCCTTATTAATTTACTAGTTCATTTTAAATTAGAAAGTTCTTAAATGATAGATACCTTACTAAGTTAGACTATCTGCTTTTTCCTTGTGTTTCCCCTTTCTTTTTATGTTTCCGGCTTTTTCCTAGTTTCCTAATTATTTTAGATTTCCCTCTTTTCCCTTTTTATTTAAATTCAAAAGGGCATGTGAAGAAACTTACCCTTTTTCCCTTTTCCTTTTTAATGAATAAATTTTTAATTAGCATAATATAGTAAAACAATTATTTCCCCTTTTTAAATTTTATCCCAGAAGATTTTTATAAATCAATTTAATTGCTTACCCCTTTCTTGTCACAAGATTAATGAAGATTATATATATATATATATATATATATATATATATATATATATATATATATATATATATATACATACACTAAATAGATAAGAAAAATTATCTCAAGTATAATTTAGACCTAGACTTTATTTTCCTAGGTTGGGCGACATTTTATTAGGGAAAAATTTTTAACTCTTCCTTAACATGTTATTCGTCCTAAAGACATCTAGGTTTATCCAATTATTAAATAACAATGCGATGTGCCCTTTAGGACACACTAGGTGATCCAAGGGTGCCACTAGCCTCTTTTTGTTTCTCTTGCATGATGTGCCCTTCAGGATGCACTACGTGCTCCAAGGATGCCACTCACCTCTTTCCATTTTTCTTGTGCAACATTCCCTTCAGGACACACCATGTGCTCCAAGGGTGCCACTCACCTCTTAACTAACTTGGTATACATAAAAAATCCCTGGAGTCAATACTCCGCCAGGTGATCTTGTGGGAGACTAAGGGCCTATAAGGAATAAGGCCCCTCCCTTATTGCGCACCCCTTAAAATCATCGTGAACAACTGTCGCAGTATGCCCTCACGACATCGTCGGTCCTCTCAAACTAGTTAATCGTTAACCTACAGTTCAAGCCATGGCAGGAATGCTAGTAGGTTGTGGCAGGGTTGTTGTCCACACCTCTCCCTCAACATCTTTGGTAGTCCTGCGTGACCCATGTACTCCATATGTGAGTCTGGTCGGCAAGCTATCGTTAGCCTGCATCATCAATGAATCATGTGAGAAATATATCCATAATCATATCATCTAATCAGATGCACTAATATCACATATAAAACAATCAAACCGTAATACTTGACTCCTCAACTCAATTCGGAGTCTAAGGGGTTCCATCGATGCCTCTACATCCTCAAGGTCCAAAATCCTACACACTCAGTAAAACCAAGTCAATAGAACCTGTCTATGTCAATGCAGAAAAACAACATGTCATCAACCCATAATGCCTCATAATCCAAATCAAATATTTAATAGTATAATAATCTGGATCACTTGTGAGCAAGTGTCCTCAAAGAATATGTTTGCTTAGTGTGTGAAAGATCAGGATGTTACACACTGTACCTTGACCTGTACAATGGTTTGGTTCCTGAGTGAGGTTTCCTTCCTGTCTAGTATGCATTGAGGTTCTGGCAGGAATTTTCCCTCCAACTCCACCTGGATCACAAACCAATCAATTATATTATTAGAATCATGTACATATTTCTTCAATAATAAAACATGGAAAACATTATGTGCCTTTACTATGGGAGGAAATGCTAGCCTATAGGCTATAGGTCGCACTATATATAATACTTCAAAGGGTCCACAATACCATGGTGCCAATTTGGCACAGGCTCCCATTTTTAGGGTACTCTTCCTGGGTCTAACTCTGAGATGGACATGGTCTCCTATCTTGAACTCTTTGGGATTTCTATTTCTGTCGGCCTAAATTTTCTGTCTATCATGAGAAAT
>ML783509.1:428409-440091 GCA_009831015.1 Picea engelmannii
ATTAGTAATGTTATTTTATTTATGTCGGCTTTAGGCCATTAGTTGTAATTATACCTCCTAGTCTCTTATATATACCAAGGAGACATTTTCATTTTGAATCATCTTGTACTTGAACATTTAAGTGGGGTAAAAGAAGGTTTCCCCCTCAAAGAGGCTTATTATCTGAAATTATCTCTTTTTCAAGGCGTTGAGTAATTTTCCTGAGGTTTTTCTATGCTATATTGATGTTTGGTTCTTAACACCAACCATCTCTCAATTGTTCAAGGCATGGTGGCTATGACCTGGACAATACCGATATGTTCGTCGATCGGCGGTTCATAGTAATTGTGGGGTCCGAATATGTGTGCTCATTACTAGAGAGCTCACCCTTCGCAATATGGAAAGTACTCTCCCAACTTGGTCGAACCGGATTCATTGATATTCCAGCCCAATGATATCAATGGCGTTGGTGAATTGCGGGCCGCAAACTAGCGTGTCTTCTACTTTCACCTTTGTGCTCCACAATGATTCCCCACCCTCGATCTCAGTTCATAGATCGATGCTTCATAGTGATTGTGGGGTTCAACCTCCACAATATGGGAATTTCTCACTCGACTCTAGTCTAATCCTATCCATTGATCTCCCATTCCCGATGAGATCGACAACGTGGATTGATTGCGGGCCATGAACTAGCATGTCCACTAATTTCACCCTCGCACTCTACAATGATTCCCAACCATCGATTTAATCGAGTGGCTGGTGTTTGATTCATTAACCCAGTGAGTGTTTGAGTTGATATGATGATCAAGATGGCCTCTCCTCCCATTAAATATCTCACTTCCATCTCTGTTGTCAGATTCTTAAGTCATTAGTGGTTCGGGTAACTTGACTATCATATAATTTGACATCTCAGAGCTTCGAGGTCCAAGGTTATGAAACCTTCATGAGCTAACTCCTTTTTGCACAGGGTTACTAGACCTAGGTCACGTGGATCTTCAGATAACTCTTGGGCTTTAATCCTCTCTCTTATTTAGGTTTTTGTTTAAGGACTTAGGCGTTAGTTCAAAGTCTCCTAGACTACTGGTCTGAAGGGAACTCCTTCCTAACTCATAGAGCTTTAAGCTCTGAGTCAGGGAAAGGTAAACTAGTGAGGTTACCAAACGGTAGATATGCCAAGAGTCATGCTCTGACTCTAGAACAGTGGTGTGGTTCCATGGAGAAAGAGCCTTCGAGGATTGAATGAGAGCATATGGAAAATAAAACAGAATTATATGTTATCAATGGAACAAATGTATACTCATAACTTAATCATTTAATACATAAACCATTTATAAACATATAAATACACGCATGCAACCATTATTTCCAATTCAAAGCACAAGGCATGAAAACACTTATCATAACCATAAGGCGTGATGCAACTGCTACTATAGGCTCAGTCACTTCCAATGGATTTATCATTGGCCACCCCCGAGATTATACCACAATGCTTTGAGATTCAATCTCTTTCTTCCATCTCAACGAAAGTTAGGGACTGAGGTTACTCTCCTTCCCCCAATATATAAATAGATTGGAATGAAGGTTACTCTCCTTCTCCCAGCTCAGTCTCTATTTTTTGGGATCAAAACTCACTTCCCTTATTCTCAGTACTTCCTTGGACCTGAGAGCTTCGACTCTCATCTCTGCACTCTTCATAGGGCTTCCTCTGCACCCACCACGCTTCCTTTATTTCCTTCCTCAAAAATATTGTGTGTGGTTCGAATTCTCAGTCCTTGGTCAGGTATGGAAGCCTTAGAGATGGGTGGTCTTCCCCATCCCCTCATTAACTCTTGAGTAGGTCTTCCCACCTACCAGCTTGACTGTAATTCATTCCTGGGTTAGAGGGTTGTTCTGATCCTAAGAAATTCAATCCAGCAAAGTATTGGTTCAGTGGAGGTTAACGAAACCATTCTGGGTCCCCTCCACCACCTTTTCATACCATTCGTGGTCTCTTCTTAGCACGTCCCCTTTCCAGCAGTCATGCAATACATATCCATTTTCTATTAAAATAACAGAATTTACATTCATCGACCTTTTATACAAAGATCCATCAAATCAAACATTCACACCTTTGATTTTTCCATAGTTCCTTGGCCAATATAGTTATAATTACAAACTAGGGGAAACAGGGTGTTACAATTGTATCTAGCGCAATCTTTGCGTGGGGTGTTGTACTCAGGTACCTAATTGTACTGTGTGGGGTTATATTGTGGCTATGCGTTATTATACTGAGGTTGTGCAGTGTTATATTATTGTTGCGAAGTGTTGTACGGAGGCGGTACCTAGTTAAACTAAGGTGCGACTTTCCCTGTCATCATTTTTCCCTCCACCCTATAGGTGTCTGACGTTATTTCCCGCATCAGTTCCATTGTCCTACCATCTTTGTCTTCATGGCCTAATGATTTGCAAAAGTTGCAATATGAAATCTTGGGTATTTTCCGATACTTCTACATCATTGGACAATGATATGGATCATGTCCATGTGTTTTACAGATATAACACCATAGTCCTCATGTTGGAAAAGGGTTTGGTATCCCTATTTCCATGTACTGCACAAAATTTGGGCACTCATTCTTGTGGTGTCCTTCCATCTTGCATGTGGTACACCAACCAAATTCATTTTATCTTTGCCCCTATTATGGTTTAGTTGAAATGTGAGGTTCTTCAGATCCTCCTTCATCTCCTCTATTGCTGGATTTGTCTTCTGGTACTGGTTCTCTTAGAATTGTAGGGATGCATGTAGAGCCTTTGCCTGTGTTTGAAGCTTCTTCTTCCTCAAAGGGTATTTGAGGTGTGGTAGCAGTGAATTCACAAATATACATCTATGCTACATATTCGTCATGACATACTTCAATTTTCCCTTCAATCATTTGAACCTCTGATCAATGTCCCAAACATACTCTCCTGGTTTCTTTATTATCTCAATCATCTCATTCATGTATTGATCTTCTAAACTAGGTTTCTGAAATTTATTTATCAATAGCTTCTTGATATATGCAATCATCCTTGTTGTTCCTGGTGGACTGTTTATAGCTAAGTTCATGTACCAATCCAATGCATGGTCTCTTAGCGTGATATCTAACTGCACAAGTTTTGTATCCTCATCTCTGATCTTCTTTGCTTCACAAATCTTCTCACAGATAAACAAGTTCTTTTCAGGATACTCTAATTCCTCTCCCTTGAAATCACGTAACCTAATGGTCAGATCATGTCCTTCCATTTTGAAGGGTGATGAAATACGACCTCCACGCAGTGTATATACTTGACTACTACTTCCTGAACTGACTCCTCTAGTTTTTGTTCTTTGGTTGGGTGCACTTCCTACTATCTTTCTTCCACTAAAATTTGGTTGTCTAAACGATGGTGTTCTTTCTAGTGTATTAGTCGCACATGGGTTTATGGGTTCCACACTGACACTGACATGGATAGGAGTTCTACCTTTTGTTCTTGTCCTTGTACTTCTCATCTTCCTAACATACTTTGTGCGCAGGATTTCCTCAATATGCTCCACAGCCCGTAGATCCTCGACCTCTTCTTCGTCACTTTCCAAGCCCTCTCTCTGGGATATGGCTCTCTTATTATTATTAACTTATATTGGTAAGGTAATCCACTGCGTGCTTTTCCAGATGTTTCCATGATCTACTTGATCTGATCTTCCTCCATCATGATTGGCACAAGGCCTCTTCCTTCTTTCCTTTATCCATCTCTTCCTCTATTTGTCCAACTCTTGTCAATTCTTCCCCTCTTTGCCCATGCACGCAGGGAAGTTTAGTTTTTTGATGCCATAGTCATTACACCTTTGTTATATAGAAATATCTTGATGGAAGTATACAACAATATAATATACCTTCCTCATGGTCCTCTTAGAAACTCTTTCTCTTCTGCGATGTAAGACTTCACAGTATCTACTGCGAATTCCGTGATAAATCTTGCAATAATATTGTCTAGCCAGAAATATACTGCTCATGTGAATTTGTTATCAACTTGTTGTAATTGAACGATCTCCATAGGGTTACACTCTAACTGTCCAATCCAATTTCTTGCTTGGTTGTATTTCAACCTCAATATCCACTACTGCAACACATGTGGGAAATCAAAGAAAAACACCTCATGTAGGTCACTAAACACATACTTGTCAAGATATTTGCACAGTGTTATTTTAGAGTTTTTGTTGTCCTTCTGCGCAAACTCACGATCATTTTTTTTCAAAAAACTTTCAATCTCTTCCTTCATTGGATTCCACATTCTGAACATTCCCTTCTATACATTCATTTTTTGTGTGATTCTTTCAAGGATCCCACTCACTCAATCCCATGGAGTTCTAGACGGCAACAAAACCATTTGTTGGTTACTACTCTCTTCCTACTTCTTGGGCTGACCCAGGTTCAAATCTAAACAATCCTCCAACAAAAACCTCTAAAACTATAGGCCCTCCTGGTAAACCAGAAGGAAGCACAACACATATAGTGTATTGCATAGTCTCACCCAAGATAGTTCTATGGGTGACTGCAATGCTCAAATGTTTGCAGTCCAGGAAAAAATGGGGATCTTGGATTGTACCTTGTCATATTCATTTGATTTCTCTACTATCCATCAATATTAAACACTCTGTCGTTCTTTATTCATTCATGTCAATCAACAGATATAACTACTTCATCAAGAAATTCATCTAAGATGCAATCATTGACAGCAAATACATAAACAATATAAATTCACATAACACATGATCTACCATGGTTCACCCCCTCCTAGGATACGTACACAAATATTTGGATGCTTAGGCTCTTTTATTATGGTTCTGCAATATATGGTGTCGCGCACACTACAATTTTTTCTCTTACAATCACAACAGGCTCCACGATCCCTGTGAGGTTGACTAGATCACACCAGGCTCTTCAGCCTATGATCTAACCCTCAGGATCGAGTTTCTTGAATCTCCTATAGCTCAATAGTTTAAAAAAATGGTTTCAGATCTTACAGTAGGTTTCTTCTCCAAACGTTACAAAACTTTTCCACCTTCTCTCTCTCCTTTTTTTATTTTTTCCCTAGACCTCCTAGGTATTTATATATACTAATTCTCAGCTCAATAGCTATTACATTCTCTTACAAAAAACCTAACCCTAATGTGATTAGGTTTCCCTACATGCATGCCTTGCATGCTTTCCTCGCACATGCTACTTTTCCTTCTAGCTATACTTTTCGCATTCTAGTTTTTTCCTCCAAAAATAACATCTCCTAAAAATAGGCATGCACCCAACAGTTGGTTCAATTAGCTACAAGAGCTAAAAGAAGAATTAATGAGATAGTCAAGGATTTTTCAATGGACACTAATGGGCTATGTACAAAGGCTGATTTGAACATCATGCCTTTGGGATCATATGACTACCTAATTTGTATGGATTGGTTGGACAAACATCATACTATCCTATATTTCTATAACAAATAATTTTTTTCTTGGATAAAGAATGAAACTTGAGGATAGTTCAAGGAATTCTAAGATAAGTAACCCTTATATAATTTTTGGCTTTGGAGTTGAAGAAAAGCTTCAGGAAAGGATGCCAAATATTAGTGGTGCATATGGAGGAGGCACCTAAGGATAAAGTGTTAAGCATTTAAGACTATACAATCTTGAAACAATTCAAATATGTTTTAGATAGATACCAGGGTTTCCGCCGAAAAGGGATATTGATTTGTCTATTAATCTGATGCTTAGAGTTGCACTTGTGTCCAAGAATCCTTATAGTACGAGTACACCAAAATTGAAAGAATTAAAAATGCAACTTGAAGAAATATTGAAGAAGGGGTATATACACTCAAGTGTGTCTCCTTGGGTTTCCCTAGTACTATTTTCCAAAAATAAATATGGTACCTTAAGATTTTTTATTAACTTCACGAAGTTGAAAAAGGTGACTATGAAGAACATGTATCCTTTGCCAAGGATAGTTGATCTATTTGATAAGCTAAAAGATACAAATATATTCTCCAATATTGATCTCATATCAGGCTATCGTCAAGTGAGAATCAAAGAAGAAGATGTTAGCAAGACTACTTTTAGAACGATATATGGCCATTATGAGTTTACAATGGTGCCATTTGGGTTATCAAATGCACCAATTATATTTATTTGTTTGATGAATGGTGTTTTCATAAATTAATTAGATAAATTTGTCATTGTATTTTTGTATGACATTATTATCTACTCTAAATATGAAGAGAATGAGAAACAATTAATGATGGTTCTACAAGTATTGAGGGAACATTAGTTGTATGCAAAATTGAACAAGTTCTAATTCTATGAAAGGCATATACATTATTTGGGCCATATCATTTCAAAGGAAGGGATAGTTGTAGATCCTGAAAATATAAGAGCTATCAAGGGGTGGCCAGTACCAAACAATGTCTCAGATGTGAGATATTTCATGGGACTTTTAGGATACTATAGAAGATTTATTGAAGGTTTTTCAAATATTTTTCACCCGATTACTTCTTTGCAAAACAAGGGTGTAAAATTTAAATGGATTATTTATTATGAAAGAAGTTTTCAACACTTGAAATACTTATTGACAAGTGCACCTATCTTGAAGATTGTTGATCCTGATAAATAATTTGTTGTGTGCATTGATGCATGGAAAGAAGGGCTCGGTGGAGTCCTTAGTCAGAACGGCCATGTGATATGCTATGAATCAAGGAATTTAAAAGAACACAAGAGACACTATGTCACTCATGATTTATAATTGGAATCTATAGTGCATGCCTTGAATATGTGGAGACATTAACTTATGGAAAGAAGAATTGAATTGAGGACAAACCATAGTGGTATGAAATATTTGTTTGGACAACCAAATCTAAATGCTAGGAAAATCAGATGGTTGGAATTTATTACTGAGTATGACTTCAATATAAAGACTATTAGAGGAAAAGAGAACAAGGTGGCTTATGCACTCAAAAAAAGGGTGCATTAGATGCATGCTACAACCATTAGCATGTGAAAATATAATGTAAAATGCATAATTTTAGAAGTTTCAAAATTAGATCAGCACTATGTGCAAACAATGGAAAATTTTCAGCAAGGTAATTTACACCAGAAAAACAGAGACTATGAGTTGAGAGAATATGGAATCCTTTTGTATAAAGGCATAACTTATGTACCTACTTATCAAGAGATGAGGAACATGATACTAAGAAAGATGCATAATGTGCCTTATGCTGTGCACCCTGGGTACCGGAAAACTATTGCAGCTATCAAAAACCAGTATTACTGGATAGGTATGAAGAAAGAAGTGGTTGATTATATATCCAGATGTATCAAATATCAAAAGGTTAAGGCTGAGCATAGACACCCAACTGGTTTTCTACAACTTTTTCCTATTCATGAGTGGAAATGGGAAGTGGTGACAATCGATTTCATCACCAAGATTCCCAGAACAATGAAGCAACATGACTTTGTCATGGTGGTGGTGGATAAGATCACTAAATTCGTTCATTTTATTCCAATAAAGATGCCTCACAAGGAAACTAATATTGAAGATATCTATATGAGAATTTTTTTTCAGAATTCATGCGATACCTAAGGCAATACTTTCTAATAGACATCCCAAGTTTACATCAAACTTTTGGAAGGGATTATTTAGAGGATTTGGGACCCATCTGAACTTTAGCAAAACATATCACTCAGAATCTGATGGAAAAATAGAGAGAATAAATCAAGTGATTGAAGATATGATAAGAATGTATGTGATAGATAAACCATGAAAATGGGAAGAATATTTACACTTATTCGATTTTGCCTATAATAATGGGTATCAAGCATATTTGAAGCTGAGACCATTTGAGGCATTATATGGTAGAAAGTGCAATACCCTAGTAGGTTGGGACAACCCAACAGATAGATAATTGGTTGGGCCAAAAGTTATTAGGGAAATGGAAGATTAGATGGTTAATATTAAATAGAATTTAAAGGCTACACAAGACAAGAAAAAAAACTATGAAGATAAGAACAAAACTCACAGAGAGTTCAAAGTGGGTGACCATGTATTTCTAAAAGTAAAGGCCAAGAGAAGCTCTTTGAAATTGGGGAGTTGTTCAAAGCTTGCAAAAAAACACTATGGACCCTTTGAAATCATGGAGAGGATTGGTATTGTTGCATTCATGCTTGCATTAACTACATCCATGTGAATTCATAATGTATTCTATGTGTATTTTATTAAAAAGTATGTGCCTGATGATAATCATATAATTGATTAGAATGTGATTCAAGTGGGACAAGAAGGAGACTTCTGAGTAAAACATGTGTGCATATTGGATCAAAAGGTCAAGTAGCTCTAGAATCAATCCATCGAGCTAGTAAAGGTCTATTGGACCTGTTATAGTCCCGAAGATGCAACCTGGAAATATGAAGATGCCATGCAAGAAGACTACCCTCATATTTTTGGATCTTTTTGGAATAATTTTACTTGTACATTTGTACATAATGCACTGAGGATGGTTCATAAATAAAGGGGAGGGGGGGGAATGTGATACCCCTAAGTCGAACCCCACGATGTAAAAAGACACATAGGCTGGTGAGATGGGATATTTTGGGCCTAAGTGCCATGGTGTCATATGTTTTGTGGCCAGAGTTCTTATATGATTACAATATCTTTGTAATATGTATCATTCATATTAATAATAAAAACAGCGTTGCTACATACCAATCAGATGGAAGAGTATGGGGGGATAATAAATCCACTAGAGGAAATGGGGCTATGGGTCTAATTCTAAGAGCTAAGCCAAGGGGGCTTAATTCAGGGAAATGTTATTTTAATATTCACTAAAGTTAAAATCTTGAGATGTCATAATCCGAGTTCCAAGAGTGAGGGAATGTATACAAGTGGAGCTCATGAAGCTTCGTGAAGACAAGTGTCCAATAGGGGACATGCAGATATATTAAGAAAATTAGTGTATTTTCCCATCATCTCATCGTTGTTGGGGAATTTAATCTTACACTCCATATTTTGTGATATTCAATGAGGGATATTCTCATCATTCCTTGATCATTGTAACCTTTTTTTACTACCATGGGTATGTTTTCATTCCTTTCTCATATTTTTATGGGGAAAGCTCTTGGGAGCGATGGGTAATAAGAGTACCAAGAATTATGAAACTAAAGATGGGGTTGTCAGCCCCATGTATGTTGAAGAAGTGGGATTTTAGGCCCATGGGAACTCTCTCTCTCTCTCTCTCTCTCTCTCTCTCTCTCTCTCTCTCTCTCTCTCATGAGGGAAATTCCCAAGATTTTTTGTTGGTGTATTGGGCAATAGTTGTAAAACTCTAAGACTTTATGTCCAACCTATTATTGAAGCACCATAAGGGATGTAATATACCTAGGGAGGTAAAGTGAGTGGTGATATGGGAGGTACCAAATGGGAATGGGGTTAGATATTATTAGTGGAGGCCATTCAATGTAAGGTGGAATAGGTCCACCATGGTATTAAATAAGGCCCACTATGGTAGTTGGATAGAATAAATGGGTAGTTAGAGATAATAAATAGGATTTCTAGAAGATACCTTCTCTAGAATGTTCCTAGGAGATATATAATGCTATATAAGGAAGTGTAAGCAATGTAATTCTCATGGTGAAGAATATTGTTTACGTACAAACAAGTATTACTTCAGGAGTTGTATCCTTCCTGAATGATCCAGGGGATCGAATTTTGCTCAAAATTCAAAGTGCTCGGAATCACTTCAAATTGAATGAGAGCATAGGCCTCATCGTTACGAACCCAACGCAACTCGTTTGGGTTCAAACGGACGTCGGCAGCGAGAGATATCGCGTTCTGTTCAAAATGAAAAACAGGGGAAAAAAAGGGATGTTGATTGTACAGTCTGTACGGCTACTAACGTGGTAGTCCGTACGACACGTGGCAGAGCTGAGTGGCAGATAGTTCACAGATGTGGACGAATGACATTGCAACACGTGGTAGTATTTGGTTGGTTTTATTGTGCCATGTGGCCCAGTCATGGGCTGCCACATGGCACCCTGTTATTGGTTGCTTGTATAAAATCTTATTGGAGTCCACTGGGTTTGACCCCGTGACCTCCACCCACATATAACCTTTGCAAAGTTTACATTGCCAATGCGCCACACCATATTCCTTGTTATATATATGGTTTCACATAAATTTAAGTTTGATTTTTTTGTATGTTGGCGCGGGGGTCCGGGCTGGGGCTTAGCCCCAGCCCCCAGTCACATATTTTATTTCCATATGACCATTATTATATCGTGACGCGCGCGCGTGGGTATGCGTTTTGGTTTGGATTTAAATTTGGTTCAAACGGTTATGTAAACTCTTGGCCCTTATTCTTTAAACGCACGGTCACATGGGTCATACGACCACGACCTTGGCGGTTAGGGGCTAGGTGTGCCCGTAACCATCCTACAGTTCGTACTGTTTGTGTGGTTGCACCCGGTGCTGAGTTTTAACACTTAAATATGCATGGGGGCTAGGTTGAACCAACAAGGGTGCAATTTGTAGATGCAGAGACAGCAAGTTTGAAGGGGGACTTCCAGGAAGCCTATCTTCTTCAATTTTTGGCCAAACGAGGTGCCGAAAAAGCCCAGCTAGGGGTTTTTGGATGTTATGAAGCCATTGGAGTAGTCTATTTGGAATTTTGAGCATTGTAAAGCACATTTTTTAGCACTTTGAGAAAATAATACAAAAGATCCATTGAAAGTTGGACCAGGAGATGTAGCCCAAGAGAGGGGTGAAGTCCTTTATCATTTGTTGTTTTATGTTCATTGTTATTGATGTTGTTTATATGCATCTTTGATGAGTAATTTCTATAAAAGTTGTGTTGCAAAGTTGATCCATTTTCATTTTAACACATAAAATTTAACTTGCAAATAATTTCAAGAATACAAGTCTTCTTCAATTTTAGATCAAGTTGGTATCAGAGCATAGGTTTTTGAAGACTTGATTATTTGCAAGTGTTTTGTTTTCTAATGCTCACAAGGTTGAAACTCACAAGAGCAGAAGGTCAACTTGTAGAGCCAAGTTCTCATCCTTCAAGGAGGAAGCTAATATCATCACCGCAAGTTTAAAGGAGGCATTCACCAAGTATGTCTCATGAAGAGAGTCATGAACATGTTCCTGCAGAAGATGAAGATCTCAGAAAGGTTGTCATGGAAATGAGAGAGATGATGAAAATCTTGATGGAAAGGAAAACAAGATTGCAAGGTGAAGGCTCCAACCCTTCAAAGCATAAGGGAGACAGTGGTGATGGAGGGAATGGTGCTTCTCCACCACCCTCACCTCCATCTTCTTCTTCTTCTACCAATTCAAGACCTCTTCCGAATTATCAAAAAGGACATGGTAAAACTCCTTCACAAATTCCTATGTTAAAGCTTGATATTAAATTCGAATTGCCAATGTACAATGGAGAAGTAAATGTTGAGAAATTAGATAATTGGATTCGTCAGATTGAGGTGTATTGTAGGATACAAAAAATTCAAGATGATGAAACTAAGATTCAGATTGCTTCTTTAAGATTGGATAGTGCAGCACTCATTTGGTGGGAATCCAAGACTCAGGAGGACATGAAGAAACATGGTAAAATTTTAACCTCTTGGAATGATTTTACTGTTGCAATTAAAAGACAATTTTACCCATTGGCATATATGCAAAA
>ML783509.1:444017-488804 GCA_009831015.1 Picea engelmannii
TATCTTACAGAACTGCATGAAGACACAATCCTTGACAGGAGAATGCGAACTTCAAAATGAGGAAATGTGGAGTATCTTCGAGTTGGTCTTAAAGGTACAAATCCAAGAAAAGACAAGTGGATTGAGGTTGGAAAGGTGAGGGAGCTATACCCTCATCTTCAGATAGACTGAAAATAGTCTTTTGGAGGTCCAAAAGCTTTCCAATGGGGAGGTGTGATCCAGGGGATCAAATTTTGCCCAAAATTCAAAGTGCTCGGAATCACTTCAAATTGAACGACAGTGTAGGCCTCATCATTACAAACGCAACGCAACTTGTTTGGGTTCAAACAGATGTTGGGAGCGATAGATATCACGTTATGTTCAAAATGACAAACAGGTAAAACAAAGGGATGTTGATTGTACAGTCTGTACGACTACTGACGTGGCAGTCTGTACGACACGTGGCAGACAATTGGTAGATGTGGACGAATGACATTGTGAGATGTGGCAGTATTTGGTTGGTTGTACGGTGCCACGTGGCCCAGTCATGGGCTACCACGTGGCACCCTGTTATTGGTTGCTTGTATAAAATCTTATTGGAGTCCATCGGGTTCGACCCCATGACCTCCACCCGCGTATAACCTTTGCAAAGTTTGCATTGCCAATGCATCACGCCATATTCCTTGTTATATATATGGTTTCACATAAATTTAAGTTTGAGTTTGTTGTATGTTGGCGCGGGGGTCTGGGCTGGGGCTTAGCCCCAGCTCCCAGTCACATATTTTGTTGCCATATGACCATTGTTATATCGTGACGTGTGCATGCGAGTATGCGTTTTGGTTTGTATTTAAATTTGGTTCAAACGGTTATGTAAACTCTTGGCCCTTATTCTTTAAACGCACGGTCACATGGGTCATACGACCACGACCTTGGCAGTTAGGGGCTAGGTGCACCCGTAACCATCCTACATTTCGCACCGTTTGTGCGGTTGCACCTGGTGTTGAGTTTTAACACTTAAATATGAGTGGGGGCTAGGTTGAGCCAACAAGGGTGCAATTTTTAGATGCAGAGACAACAAGTTTGAAGGGGGACTTCTTGGAAGCCTATCTTCTTCAATTTTTGGCCAAACGAGGTGCCGAAAAAGCCCAGCTAGGGGTTTTTGGACGTTCTGAAGCCATTGGAGTAGTCTATTCAGCATTTTGAGCATTGTAAAGAACATTTTTGAGCACTTTGAGAAAATAATACAAAAGATCCATTGGAAGCTGGACCAGGAGATGTAGCCCAAGAGAGGGGTGAACTCCTTTATCATTTGTTGTGTTATGTGTTTTATGTTCATTGTTATTGCTGCTATTTATATGCATCTTTGATGAGTAATTTCTATAAAATTTGTGTTGCAAAGTTGATCCATTTTCATTTTAACACATAAAAATTAACTTGCAAATAATTTCAAGAATACAAGTCTTCTTCATTTTTAGATCACTGAAGGATTAATATATGGTGTTACCCTACCTCAAGGGTTTTATATATTTCATGTTTTCAATATTGTGGTGAATGGTTTTTTGTTTGTTATTGGTTTATTTCTAAAGCATATTAGCATATATAGTACTAGTATATGACATTTGGTATAAGATCTCTTTCCTTGGGAAAAGAAGGGAACAAAGTTTTGGTTGTTTTTTTGAAGAGTTTTTTTAATAAAAAAGGGGGGGGACGCACTTCAGGCTCGGATATGAGAATTTATGCTCACAATTTTCATAAAGTAATTAGATATTTGGATTCCCCTCATAAAAATACCCAATTTGAGAAAACAAATCAGCCAAAACAGAGTCCGAGAAGTAAAGTTACGAGCATTTTAAATTCAACAATTTTTCAGGTTTTTTTCCAGAAAAAGGAACGATTTTCTGCAGTAAGCTATTTTTTAAACACTAATTTTTGTTGAAGATTTATCCCAAGAAAGAATTTTTTTACTGGAAAAGATGATGGTCCTAGTATTGAATAATATATCAAAAGTATGAAGTCATTATAAGGACACTAATGACAATTTTGGGTATGGCTAAATTTAAAGGATGATGCTTGTATATGGTGGTATGGACTTAACTCGAACGAAATTTTTGCACTTTCAGATAAAGAATATGAAAAATTATTTTTAGACAAGTGGTATCGTTCCAAGAGTAAGGATAAAGAATGCACCAAGGGCTTATTTTCAAGTGGAAAATCTATATTATAGGTTCATGGTTGTATTCATAAAGAAAATGTCATTGTTTCTATTAACCCTGGTTGCCAACAAAATTTTATCAATATTCAATTGGTTAATAGATTGCAAGCTCCTGCAAAGAATATTCAAAGAACATGGTTGAGGGGGAAAATGTTCAAATTTTAAATATTTGAAGATTGTCATGGACAAATATGTGTTGCATTATGATTTTCATGCTATAGATATGGATGATATGGATATTTTTTTGGGATATCCTTGGATAGAATCAATTGGTACAATTAATATTAATTTGCAAAAGAATTTTTTGAGGTTGTGGTACAAGAAAATGAAAATCACATTGTAGGATGTGTCTCTTAGTAAGTCAGAAGGCCCCAAAATGATCAACACTTAAGTTATTGTAGAATCTGAAGTGGAGTCAGAGGTTGAGTCTACAAAAGAGGATGAAGCAAAGCCACGGGAAGAAAATAGTAAAGAAGATAAGGAGGTTATTGACTCCAAGGTACAAGGGGTTACAGATTTGAAGAAAAAGTAACCAATTCATATAGTTTTTGTATATCTCCATCCACTTCATATAGAGAAACAACAGTCATCAAGGAAAGGGTGTGAGGATCAACACATGTATGCACGAGTAGGGAACCATAAAGGAAACCAATCAAGCGGTACATGGAGGACTACCAACATTGGAGGAAGACATCAAGCTTGAGAAAAAATACCATGGAAACATCGGCATGATATGGCGCAAGCTCACGATGGAAATGAAACACTTGGAAATCATGTTTGTCTTCCATTAAGATGGATGGATGGGTGTACTTGGTACCAGTTGGCCACAATTCTCAGCTAGTCATATCATATGGTCTCTTCTCAAGTTTCATGGACGAAACATGCTTAAGGGGGGTGGAATGTAATATACCTAGGGAGGTAATATGGGAGGTACCCAATGGGAATGGGGTTAAATATTAATAGTGGATGTCATTCAATGTAAGGTGGAATAGGTCCACCATGGTAATAAATAAGGCCCACTATGGTAGTTGGATAGAATAAATGTGTATTTATAGATAATAAATGGGCTCTCTATAATATACCTTCTCTAGAATGTTCCTAGGAGATAGAGAATGCTATATAAGGAAGTGTAAGCAATGTAATTATCATGGTGAAGAATATTTTTGATGTACAAGCAAGTATTGCTTGAGGATTTTTATCCTTTCTAAGGATTAATATATTGTGTTACCCTACCTCAAGGGTTTTATCTACTTCTTGTGTTCGATATTGTGGTGAATGGTTTGATGTCTATTATTGGTTTATTTCTAAAGCATTTAGTGGATCTAGTATTGGTATACAAGAAGGGAAGTGGAGCAGTCGAATTCATGTTGAGCAGAGAAGGGGCACACTTCCTAGGGTGGTACAAGCAAGTGAAAAATGAGAGTCTTTAGGCTAGTTTCATGATCCAGGTGGAAATCAGTGGCCACGCACCTATTCCACTAACTCAAAATAGGGGTTTCCACCTTGGAAGGTTTTCTATAACTTTTTGTGTCCTAAACTTCTAGGGTCATTTTGAGGCCCTAAAAAACAGTTTTTGGGACCGCCACTGTCACACTATAGTATTTATCCAAAGTGTTATGGAAAAATGTGTATTCCTTAGATATACCTTTCAAACAAGCTATCGTGTTCCCCAAACAGAGATCGTATGCAAAAGTTACGCCCTTGGAAAGTTGACATATCAACTACGCCCATCAGGGCCTACAAACCTTTTGGTGTTTCATCTTCCGAGGTTAGGGTTTTGTATTTTATTTATGTTAAAAAGGCCTCTATATACTCATTGTAAACATCATCATATTCTTTTGAATGAGCATATCCATCACATATCTTCATAGAGATAAGATTCCACCATTCTAGCGAGTCATTCACTCTATAATTTTACAGTTTTTGTACATTCTCTCATTAATAAAAATTTTGCATTACTCTACTTTTGTGTTTATTTCTATATCTTTGTATATTTCATTGTTATATATCCTCCATTTATTTCTCGAAATAATCTATATCAGTGGTATCAAAGCGGGCTACTCCTTGTCATTTCTTAGTGCATGTCCCTGACGAGGTCACGGTATAGAGAGTTGGGTCTCGTGATATTTTCTCTTGAGGAAACATTCTCTTGTCAGCCCAAGCAGCCTCCCATGGAAGAAGAAAAGAGAGGTATAGGAGCAGAATATCCCATCAAGTTGTTGCTCGTGGAATCCCTCGTGCAAAAAAGGAATGAGATGTTGGAGAAGTATTCCCAAATCCTTCAACAATTGTCGACAATAACAGGGGCATCTTCATCAAGCAATCTCTTTGGAGACACTACCCCATTGAAGGTACAAGTTAATTTTGATATTACCATATTTGAAGGTCAGATCGATGTGGATGCTTTGGAAAAATGGTTAAATTTTCTAGAACGTTGTTTATTTGTTTAAAAATTTTCTAACAAAGAGAAGATCACCTTTTCTCTCCTTAAGGCTCTCCCCCATGTCAAACATTATTGGGAAACTTACTGGGAGAAACATTCCATAGAGGAGTTTGGAATATTTGGGGCTAAGCCCACTTGGGATTTTTTTATGGATGCATTCAAGGAGAAATACTACCTTGTGAGAAACTATGATGACCAGTACATGAGATGGACCACGTTGCATCAAAAGTGGGACCAAACAGAGTCGGAGTTCACAAATTCCTTCCATACCTTGTGCACCAAGTTGGGTATCAAAGAATCTGAGTGGCATCTAGTTCTGAAATATCGTGGAGATATACACAGGTACATCCAAACTGAAATGGAATTTCTATACATCTCATCACTTGAAGCCACTTATAGATATGCTATCAAAATCGAGCAAAAATGTAAGTAACAGAACAAACAAGAATTTGGGTCTAAAAATATGCAACAACCAAAGGATTTTAAAGGAATCCCTAACTCACAAAACATTCAACCTCAAGAAAACTAGTCTAAGACATAGGGAAATAAGGGTAACAGGAAGACGAAGAAGGACACTAGGAAGTGGTGAGACTTCCACAAAATACCTTGGCACAACATCGATGAATGTCGCTTGAAACAATCATTGGTGGTTGAGATCAAAGAAACAAAGTTGAGCCCTGAATCATACTCTGATTCAGAGAATAATAAAAGGAGACAGATAATTGATGCATAACCCACTAATATTGTCACAACTGCAAAAATCCAACCAAAAGAACCATAGGATACCGAGGAGGGGGATCACCTTTTCCATTCACAAATGTGGGTGAAGGGGACCTCGTTTCATTTTATTGTTGATAGTGGAAGCTAGAAGAACCTCATATTATAAGTGGTCATCAAGCACACCACACCCGTAACCATACAACATCGAATTTCTTTGCCAGGGATGAGATCTTCATGTCAGCTAGCAGTGTTTCATGTCATATGACATCAAGCCCTTCAAGGATGAGGTATTGTGTGATGTTTCCCTACTAGAAGTATGTGATTTTGTGTTAGTCAAGCCATATATGTGGAGGAATCATGTTGTTTATGAGTCTCGACCCCGTAGCATCATTATTACTCTAGGGGATCAGCCCTATAGGATACCAAAGGTAGTTTCAACTACTGTAACGACAAAACAATGTCACAAAGTAATCTCTCATACAAAAAAGTTTAGCATCTCTGCAACCTATTCAGAAGTGAAGGACGCTAAAACCACTACAGCCTTGGCCCAAGACCTTTCTATCTAGTAGACGAATATCAACGATATTGTAGAAGAGCACCAAAATATTCCTACTACACCTATGGGGGTGCCTCCACACTACCCAATCAAACCAAGTTATGATAAATCCCTTCATGTTCTTCATGCTTCATCTTCACTGAAAGATTCCTCCAAAACTCAGGAAGATCATGTATCCATATTGGTTAAATATATCAAACCCTTCCACCTATAGGTTCATAACAACCTTCAACAAGCTAAGCAAGACAACTTATTTAACAAGGAAAACAACTCACCAAGGTTTAGAATTAGCAAAATATTCCTTGGGGACTTCATGCAGTGGAGACCATTGCTTCCTAACGGGGGAGGATTGATCCAGGATAAAATCAGTGGCCACCCACCTATTCCACTGGCTCAAAATAAGGGTTTCCACCTTGGCAGTTTTTCTACAACTTTTTGGGTCCTAAACTTTCAGGGTTATTTCGAGGCTCTAAATAGTTTTTTTTTGGGCTTGTCACAGTCACACTACAGGATTTATCCAAATTTTTATGGTAAAATGTGTATTCCTTGGATATACCTTTCAAACGAGCTATTTTGTGCCCCAAATGAAGATCATATGCAAACTTTACACCCTTGGGAAGTTGACATACCAACTGCCCCCATCGGGGCCTACAAACCTTTCGGCATTTCATCTTCCAGGTTTAGGGTTTTGGATTTTCTTTATGTTAAAAATGCCTCTAGAGCCTCATTTTAAACATCATCATCTTTTTTTTAATGAGCGTAGCTGTCACATCTCTTCTCAGAGATAAGCTGCCACCATTCTAGCGAGTCATTCACTCTGTAATTTTACATTTTCTGTACATTCTCTCATTAATAAAAATTGTGCATCATTGTTTTTCTTTTTTTATTGTAATATCTCTATATATTTCATTTTTATATATCTGCCTTCATTTCATTCTCAAAATAATCTAGATCATTGCAGCAATTAGCACCTTCTCCTGAGATTAATTGTTCAGTATAGACCTTAGTTTGGCCTAGGAAGCTTTTCCTAGTGGATTTCTGTGTTAGTAAATGAAGGAAACTTCAACACTAAACCTATAAGAAGAGAATAAAAAATTAATCAAGAACGTAAATCAAAACAATCAATCACACAGTACACCGAGATTTTACCCTGGAACCCTTAACTGGGAGAAACCAACATTCCTTTTAGTGTTTTTATCTCTTGTTGTCTTATTCAATCAGAATAAAGGGTTGCATTCCTAATGTTGGTACACACCTAAGATACAATCAACATCATACCCTCTTTTTTGTGCAATAACAACCCTGTAGCCAAATAGGCTTACATATGCATGACCAACAACCTATACCTACACATGCATTAACCTACATAAGTGCATTACAACATTACACGATTCATTCATTAGCCTTTATGAGCTTACAACACGCTTATTTATAGGCTTTAAAATAGGAAAAACCCTAAATATTGGTGCCCAAAAATGGTTATAGATTCATGCATATCATTGGCTACAAATCCCGCAAATCTAGAGATTATGTTACAGTTGACTCCAAGTCAGGTTACCAGTCAACTACTAGTTGGTCCTTCATTTGGCCTCTAATCAGTTGTCTCATGCCCACACTTCGAACTCTTGTATATTGACTTGTCATCAATATCTTCAACTTCTACTTTTCCCATTCAACTTCCTCAGCCTTCGACTTATTGTCGATCCACCTTGACCTTTGACCGTCAGTCGATCTACCTTGACTTGACTTTCACTGCAAATAATATAACAACCCAAGATTCTCCCACTTTTTTTCTTATTTTCTTAAACAAGATATTCCTGAACTTTGGTTCATGCCCATTTCCTCTATGCACCAAGAGAACTTCAAAACACTCACCGACTTGGTCAACGAGTCTGTTATGTTTTCCAATGTGTCTACTTTCTCCAGTAGCACCATGTTTCTTTCCACCATATCTCTTACGAAATGGTAGTGTACATCAATGTTCTTAGTCTTTGAATGATAAGCATGGTTATTTTCCAAAAATATTGCGCTTTGACTATCGCAACTCACCTTCATATCTCTCTACTCAAACCCAATTCCTAAACACAACCTTTGAAGCCATACGACTTCTTTTCTTCTATGATTGGCCACCATGTATTCGACTTATGTTGTTGATAAGGATATGACTGTTTTTCACTTACTCATCCAACTTATTACTCCACCGAACATATTGAATACATATCTTTTGGTCAACCAATGTCTATCCAGATCTCTAGCCCAGTCAGCATCGACAAATCCATTTACATCTACTTTACCATTGTCACCTCCAGGTATTCCTTGGTATAATATAACATAATCCTTCATGCCACAAAAATACCTTAATACTCTCTTGACAGTTGTCTAGTGCTCCTTTCCAAGTGTCTACGTGTACTTGCTCAACACTCCCATTGCATGGGAAATGTCTAGTCGAGTGCAGACCATCGCATACATTAGACTACCAAAAAATCTTGCATAGGGAACATGTGCCATTTCCTCTATCTCTTCTTGTGTCTTTGGACACTATTCAACAGAAAGCCTTTCTCCCACAGGAATTGGCATCTTCATCATTTTGCAATCCTACATGTTGAATCATTTCAGAATTGTTTCAATATACTTCATTTGATTCAACCAGATCTTTCTAGCAGCCCAATCTCTCTTAATATCCATTCCCATAATGAAATTAGCTACTCTGAGATCCTTCATGTCGAACTTGGAGAATAGTTGCTTCTTCACCTCCTTTATTGCTCCCATGTTGTTTCCAATCAACAACATGTCATCAACATATAAAGCTACATACATGCAACTCCCACCTTCTTCCTTGGAATATATGCAGTGATCAACTTTGCTTCTCACAAATCCAAAACTAAGGATGTAAGTGTCAAAATTTTGGTACCACATCCTTGGTGATTGATTTAGACCATCAAGGGATCTTTTTAGTTTGCACACTAACTCTTGCTTACCATTTACTGCAAATCCTTCAGGTTGTTTCATGTAGATTTCTTCTTCTAGGTCCCCATGTAAGAACAATGTCTTCACATCCATTTTTTCTACCTCCAAATCGAATGTTGTAGCCATAGACATTAGTACTTTAATGGAATTTAGTTTTTCAACAGGGGAAAAAATCTCACCTAAGTCGACTCCCTCAACTTGGAAATAACCTTTCTCTACCAGTCAAGCTTTGAACTTCTCGACTTCTCCTGTGGAATTCATCTTCTTCTTGAACACCCACTTTCTACCACCAGGATTCCTTCCACTAGGTAACTTGACCAAATCCCATGTCTCATTCTTGTACAAGGATTCCATCTCTTTGACCATGGTGTCCTTCCATATTCTATCCTCTGTTGAGTTAACTTCCTCACTGGCTAACTTGGGCTCATTGTCAATGGAAGTTAGCACGAATGCAGAAAAAAAGTTGGGTGGACTATACCTCTCAACTAGTTTCTTTACTCTTTCTGACCTCCTTACCACTAGAGTCAATTGTCCCACCTCTTCCTAAGATTCATTCAAATCATATGAATCGTCTTCTTCGTTCATCGGTTCAAACTGCACCATATCATAATTATTCTCGGTCTGAAAAACTTCCTCATGCTCGTAATTACCTCCAACTTATATGAAGACCACATATCAACTGTACACTATTCTCCTTGATGCAGGATCCCAGAGATTATATCCTTTCATCCCTTCTTTATATCCAATGAAAATACATTTGACTTCCTTCTTTTCCAACTTGCTGCTCTTTTCCTTGGGAACATGCACAAATGCATCACAGCCAAATAATTTGGTATGTGCCACCGAAGGGTTCTTACCAGACCATACCTCATTTAGATTCATGTCGACTAGCACCGACAAAGGAGACATATTTACCAAATAACTTGCAGTCTCAATTGCCTCCACCCATAATTATTTTACGATCCCAGCACCACTAAGCATGATCCTTGCCTTATCCATCAACGTTTTGTTCATTCTCTCGATAAATCCATTTTTAGATGGGGTATATGGTGTGTTATTTTGGCATGTTATTGCACACTTCTTACAAAAATGATCAAATTTATTTCCATATAATTCACCACCATTGTCAGTCCTCAACACTTTAATCATTTTCTGTATATGGTTTTCCACAATAGCTTTAAACTCCTTAAATCTCTCGAAAACCTCTAATTTCTTCTTCAGAAAATATATCCATGTCTTCCTGGAAAAATCATCTATGAAGGAGACATAATACAAGGATCCACCAAGTGAAGGCAATGTAACCGGTCCAAACACATCACTATGTACTAGTTCTAGAATTGCATTTTCCCTTGTCGCTCCAGATGGGAACCTCACTCAAATTTGTTTTCCATATATGCAATGTTCACAAAAGTCAACTTCTAAACCACATTCAGGAAAATCTTCGACCATACCTTTTCTTTGCATAGCTCAAAGTCCTTTTTCTCCAATGTGTCCCATCCTCTCGTGCCATAACCTAGTCGGGTCGATCTCATCATGTCTTGTCAAGTTGGTTTGAACCAACTTAGCTCGAGTCGTGTCGAGTTTTTTCGACATCAATTCGCGTCAAGTCACTGTCGACTCAATTTCAGGAGAAACGATGTTGTTGCATCCAGTCAAGTTGACATTCCTAGATTGTATAGGGTACCAATCTAAACTCCTCTCATTAATACCATTTCACCTCTGACTATCTTGCATGAATAATTCTAAAACAAAGTATGCATGCATGCATCACTCATCTTACTGATAGATATAGAGTTTCTTTCCAAACCCATAATGTGTAGCACACCTGGAAGGGTTCTTTTCCTCCCATCCTGCAGTGTAAGTTGAACTCTTCCCCGCCTGACAATTCTGGTTGTCAAGTTGTCCCCGAAGAACACATCACCCCTGTCATATTTTTCATATTCACAAAACCATTCTTTATGTGGTGTCATATGATATGATTCTCTTGAGACAATAAACCAAACATCTTTATTCGATTGTGTACTGGTCGATGCTAGATACACATCACCTCCCTTCTCTGATGTCATATTTCTTTGATTCGACTACTTCTTGTCAGATCCAACACTAACTTATGTTGCCTACAACTTAAAATCCTTTTTATAATTCCCATATTTACCACACTTCCATCATCTTCATTCCGACTGAACTGAGGATTTAGATATACCCTTCGACTTGAACATTATACCATAGAATATGCATTTATCTATGTTTATCGATCAACCTCTCACTATAAGAGCACATTTGATCGATCCTTGCATGTCCTTCCTTCTCATTTCTTCCAAAAACAAAGAAGCAACCACGTCCAAAAACAAAGAAGCAACCACGTCCTCTAGCGCTAGTGTGGTTGTATTACTCCCAATAGCCATGACAACTAAGCTATCCCAAGAGTCTGGAAAAGAACATAACAGGATGATACACTTCTCCTCATCATTGATCTTAATATCCATATATGATAATTGGATTAACATGGTATTAAACACATTTAAATTCTCAGTCACCGAACTTCCATCACTCATCCTCAGAAGATACAATTTCTTTCTAAGAAACAACTTATTTACCATAGATATCGACTGGTATAAGCTTCCTAGCATGTCCCATAGTTTCCTGGCCAAATCTTCACTCGATACATTCAGCAACACTGAATCTGCAAGACAAAGTTGAATCATACTTCTTGTTCTTCTTTCAAGTTTCTCCCATTCTTTCATCGACATTCCTATCAGTTGGGTACCTGGAAAATCCATTGTCCATTATTCTTGATCCACAAGAATATATTCCATCTTAATCTTCCAAAGCTCAAAATTCTGGCCATTGAATTTTTCTATCTCTATTATGGAACTGCTCACCATTCTTTACCATGATCTTTAACACAATTTATGAATTACGACTCTTACTATACCTAGGGTTTAGTTCTCAGATTCAAGATTGGCAAATCAATATATGATATACTCACCAAATCATAGCATCGGTCTGAACACCCACTTGTCAGGGAAAACCTAAGCTTAGATACCACATGTCAGGAAATGAAGGAGACTTCCACACTAAACCTAGCAGAAGAGAAGAAACAATTAATCAAGAACATAAATGAAAACAAGCAATCACATAGTACATCAAGATTTTACCCTAGAACCCTTAACCCTGAGAAACCAACATTCCTTTGAGCGTTCTTCTCTCTTGTTGTCTTATTCAATCAACATAAAAGGTTACATGCCTAACCTTGGTACACACCTAAGATACAATTGACATCATACCCTCTTGCTTGTGCAAGAACAACCCTGTAGCCAAATCGACTTACATATGCATGACTAGCAACCTATACCTACACATGCATTAACCCGCATAAGTGCATTACAAAATTACGCAATTCATTCATTAGCCTTTACATCCTTACAACACGCCTCTTTATAGGCTTTACAATAGGAAAAACCCTAAAGATTGGTGCCCAAAAATGGTTACAGATATGTGCATATCATTGGCTACAAATCCCGCAAATCCCAGGATTTTTTTACAATCGATTCCAACTCGGGTTACCAGTTGTTGGCCCTTTACCAAGTTTTGAGGATCCTTGGTCATGTTTGACCTATTTTGGGGACTTTGATAGGTTGTCTAAGGAGGAGCACAAGACGAAGCGAAGATTGTGGGATCTCATCCCCCTTTTAGGAATTTTTGGGATTTGGGATTATGTAACGGGTATGGGGATGTCGGTCCATGGGTTTACCCATGTTTAGGCCCGATTTTGTAATGTATAAATAGATGTTAGGTGATGTAGTGAGCATGAATGGCTAAGTGTGAATGAAAAATCAGTTGTAAGTGGTGTTGAGTGCAAATAACAATTGTAAGTGCTTTGTGTGTGTTTGCAAGGTTGAGTGCAAGTGGTTGTAAGGGACTGTATGTAGGTTGTGTGTTGTAACCTAGCTGGGGGAAGGAGGATCTAGCGAAGAGTGCATAGATCTCCTGTCCTATGCGAAGTTGATCTGAAGGCTCTGTGCATGTAAGAATATTCAAGAAAGCTAATAAATAAGAAAAAGAGTTGGTGGGCATAGCCCCAGGGTGGGGGTGAACCACGTACATCATGTGTTGTGAATGCGTTGTGTGATGTGTTTATGTGTTTATGTATTTACTTGCTTAGTGCTTTGATATAGATGAATGATAGTTAGATCTATTGTTTCTTTGTGCTTAATAATGAGATTAAATGATGGATCTGACCTATTTGAATGTGCTTAGTGCTTGAATCTACTAGATCTGATCTGTTTCGTCGTGCTAAGTGCTGCTAGATGCTAGATCTGGTTGAATACTGTGATGCTCTGTAATTAGGGTATTTACCTGCAAAGTAGATATTGGTTAAACATTAATGAACTATATTTCTAAGTGCTTTGTCAAGGTGTTACAATCATAGATCTATGTCCTAGCTAAGGTTGCAGACACTGGAGTCCTGCAACCACCCCTACCTATACCTTGAGTGAGACTTCATCTTCTTCGCAAGTGTTGTCAAAAGGGTCGGTATTTAGGGTTTTTTTGGTTCGATGTTGTAGCGTTGAACCTTGGGTATACCCTTGTGCCAACACCAGTTGATCCTTCATTTGGTCTCTAGTCAGTGTTCTCACACGCTCACTTCGACCTCTTGTCTGTTGACTTGTCGTCGATATCTTTGACTTCAACTTTTCTCGGTCGACTTGTTGTCGATCCACCTCAACCTTCGACCGTTAGTCGATCTACCTCTACTCAAATTTCATTGCAAAGAATATAACAACCCAACATTCTTGTCTCAACTCATGGGTGACCTGCTATTGAAATATTATAAGTAGTAGAGTCTATGTCTGAGAGGAATGACGGAGGTCTACACAGTTGGTGATTCACATAAAATATAAGTGTTCTTATGTGAAATTACATATTATTTACTGTGTATAATGTATTTAATTTGTTGTTGTAACTGTTTATATATTTATGCATGGTTTATATATGTTGTATAACTTCATGTCTATTCATATGCACGGCATTTTAATTTAATGATATGATATCCAAGATGTTTTAGACTTGTTGATGGTACGAATTATCATTTTAAGATATCAAATCTATAAAGGTAGTAATTCTAAGAAAAATTATCTTTTCCTTGAGTTTGTTGGCAAGGATATTACAATATATTCTGACATCATAACCGAAATAAGTAGAATTCAAAGGAAAACGAAAATGAAATGGTGTTAGAAGACGTGTTTTTTCATGACATGGCCAAGCTTGGGGTTGGGGGCATGACAATTTATCTTCAAGATTTCTTCAAGAGGACACTTCAAAAAATTACTCCAAGATCGAAGAACTTATAATTACAAGAATCTTATCGATTGACCACCTTACCATATCCTTAAGGTACTCTTCTTCTCCTTGAACCCACAGGTTTCAATGTGTTGAATGAAGAGCATACAATAACTAGAAAGAATAATGTATAACTCCTCTAAAGCATATGAGGTACCCCACCTCCAAGATAATGTCTAAATTCTTGAGACAGAAATCACAAGGAGATTGCCATGAAAAGTATGAGCATTAGGAAAACCATATAGAATTAGGTTGGAAAAAGATGAGATCTCAATCCCAGCCCTTTCCTCTTATACAATGTTTGAAACTCATGCCACTTGTTATTGTCATGCAGAATTGATAATTATTTAGCTATGAAATTGATAATATTCACCCACACAAATGTCACCTCCAAGCATAGTTACTAATTTCAAAATTACATAAGTATAGTCAATCACCACATTCTGACCATCTTTCCTATTTTTTCTCCTAGATGTTCCCCTGATCCTTTTATTTTTCATAATTTAGTGGGAACATATGAAGTGATTTTTTCCTATTTAAATAAAAATTCTAATTAAAATTTACTTTCTTTATTTTGTTTTCAATCCCTAAGTAGTTTTCCAAATATCAAGGTGAGTCTAATCTCAATTTTCCCTTTTTATAAAACATGCATTGGTCTACATGATAAATGAAGTCATTGATTCACTTATTCATTTCATTATGACAAAATAATTATACAAATCAAAGTATACTTGTCTCTCAAAGTATACACATATACAAACCAAATTTGATACGAAGTATGAGACCAAGTTAATTGAGAGCCTTCAAGTATCTGGTAACAAGAGCTAGCGAAGTGTTCACTGCAACTCTTCAAGTAACTTGCACCAAGGGAAAGGCATGATCACTACAACTCTTCAAGTGCATATAAATTGATACCAAGGGTGACACCAATTTAACTCAAGCCTTTCAAGTATCAACTTTTTTTCATGGTGGGGGAATACTATCAAGATTGGGGCCTAGTTAACCTAACTCATTTACCATTAGTGCGAGACTAATGGTCACTACGAAACAATGATTAAAACCTTATTGTGTGACCCTCAATAGATTATTGTGAGGGGCCAAATCTGCGACTGACCCTCATGGTCACATGTGTAACCTCTAAGAAAAAACATGAATTTTTCACCCCGTTACATGTAAAGGAGTGGTGGCAGGTAGGAATAGACAAACTACACATCCTATCTCTCATAGTACTTGTTTCACGACTCTTCATACAAACCTTTTCATGTATGTAAGATTAAATGGAAAATATTACTTATGTCTCTACACACATCTAGATATAAACACATCAAATAGTATTGACCAATAATCATGAATAAACAATATGCAACAATATACACATTACAATCATCAATATCTCGACCACACCCTAGGTTCACATATCTTGACTCAAAGCAGAGTCCATACACAACTATATTTCTTCCTCTCACACTCGAAAAACCGTTAATAGCATGACATGATATACTATATAGTATGCAAGTAGATAAGTTCTATGAGCATATAGTGGTAAGTATATATTATTATAGTTAGTAATTCTATATTTAAGTTAAATTGGTATATGATAAATGTAAATAGTATATAAATGTGAGAAATAAAAAACAAGAGACAACTCTTTTGTGATGTTACAGAAATTTTCTGATTAAATTTAATATATAGAAATTTTAATATATATATATATATATATATATATATATATATATATTGAAACTGGGAGCTTGAGGAGTCTAAGGTCCCTAACATAGAAGGATTTGTCTTTTGGTCGGCATGGAACAAAAAATCCCACCGTAGAGAGATACGAGGCATAGCTTGTTATATTAGAAAGATAATTTCTCCTCACATTCATCTTCATAAGATTGACCCTCTCAATCGGTACATTTGGATAGAAATTTCAGACACCAATGCTAAGAATATTTATATAGAAATTTTCTATTTTGCACCTATTAATTCTACTTTTTATAAGAAAAACAATCTAGATAACAATTGTCCCTATAATAATTTAGAACAAGATACTTATAGTTTGAAAAATGAAGGTAATATCCTCCTGCTAGGAGACTTTAATGCTAGGAATTCAACTAAACAAGCTACTATTTTAAGTATTGATTCCAACCATAATCAGTTATGGCTAGATGAGGACCTTGTTTTATCTAATAGCTACAAAAGAATCTTTGAAGACCTAATTGAGAATTTGTTTTGTACTGAGTTGGTCAAGCTCTGCAGCTCTCAAGACCTAATAAGTTACAATGGAGTAATGAAGTGGCCAAACTCCAACCAGATGACTTGTATTTGTGGGATAAGTAGTAGTGTTGTATATTATGTGATGTATGATATCCTCGTTTCTAACCAAATAACAACTTTTGACCTTTTAAATGACCATGAGCCTGACTCTGATCATAAACCTTTAACCCTAACTCTAAAATTTTCGATGCATAGGAGTGCCATTGAAGAGAATTCTGATAATCAAAGGAATCTGCGCTTTGACAAAAGTAAAGTTGACATTTTCTTAAAGGATTTAAATAGTAAATTAAATCTCCTAACTTATAAGGACAACATTGAAGAACTCTATCATAATTTTACAACTACCCTTCCCACTTCTATTAACAAGTTCTCTTTTGAGGTGTCCTATAAAAAGAATAAAAGAATGACCAACCTTTGGTATGATAAAGAATGTAAAATTGCTAGGATATCCATTAGGGATGGTTATAATGAGTCCTTAAAACTCCATAAGATCAATACGTACAAAGCCCTAATTAAAAGGAAAAAAGGTACTATATGAATAAAAGGCAAGAGAAACTTTCACAACTATATAAGTTGGATCCTAAGAAGTTTTGGATCCAAATTTTAAACCATAATACTAAATAAAATAATAGGATTCTCTTAAGGGACTAGAATTCCTACCTTAAAAGTATTTACAAGTACCCTAATGCCATGGACACCATTCGTATTGTCCCTACAAAGGAAGAATTGTTTTCTTTAGATGACATAGAGTTCGGGGTAAGTAGCTTGCAAATGGGAAAGCTACGGACATTGAAGACTACCAAGCTAAAAAATTTAAAATCGGAGGGCCTATCCTTATCCCTCACATACACAAGCTCTTCAATTTAGCAGTCAAGCAAGGCTTCCCTAAATCCTGGATGCAAAGCCTCATGGTTCCTATTTTTAAAAATGGGGATATAAACATTCCCTCTAATTATAGGACCATTATGACTAACCCGATTTTAGCCAAGCTTTATGGAATTATTTTGGAAAAGAAGATTAGCCTTTTGCTAGAAAGTCATGGTAAAAGAGCTAAAGTCCAGGCCGGGTTTAGGAGATATCATTCAACTATGGACCATCTTGTTACCTTTAGGATCATTACAGAGGAGTTCCACAATACTAAAACCAATCTTTTTTGTCATCTTTTTTACTTTAGAAAATCTTTTGACATGGTTCCTAGGAAAAACCTTTGGAATAGGTTGGAAGAGATAAAAGTTCCTCTCGCGTTGATGACTACTACAATAAGGATGTATGATAACATTATTGCTAAGTTTAAAAACATTGAGGGCTGGTCAAAAGAGATTAACTGTAATATCGGAGTCAAACAATGTTGCCCCTTGTTCCCTACCCTTTTTGGCATATACATTGACAAGTTAGAAGATTGCTTGGAAAAAGTAGGTTGTGTCGGCCCTACTCTCACTGGTATAGTCATCAATCTTCTTCTTTATGCCGATGATATCGTTCTTATGGCAAGGAGTCCCCATGATCTTGAAAACCAACTAAGAATCCTCAAGGATTTTTGCCCCAATATGGGTATGAATGTTAATATTGATAAGACTAAGGTCATGATTATTAAATCCAATAAGATCTCTTATGATACCTTTGTATATGACAACAACAACTTGGATGAAGTGACTTCATACAAATATCTTGGAATTGATATTCACCACAAGCTCAATTGGAATTATAGCATTGAGAAAAGGATTATTGGGGGATGGAAAGCTTATTATGGGCTTGAAAACAATTGTAAATCAGTTGATCTTTAGAGTTGGGATAAGAATAAAATCCTCTTTGAGACTCTTGTTACACCTATTATTCTTTATGGATGTGAAGTTTGGGGTTGTATTATCTCTCGTGAATCCTGTAGAAACATAGAGAAAACACAAAAGATTTTTATAACCTATAATCTCAAAATTAAAGGAAAAATGTCCTATCCCATCCTCCTCTTAGAAACAAGTCTCTCCCCCATTGAGAGCATGGCTATGACTAGATACCTAATATATAAGAACAATTTAAACAAGTTAGAAGACAAGAGGCTTCCTAAAATTGTTTCAAAATCGATTCATAACCACCATCAACTCAAGCGAGGATGACATAAAGATGTCCAGTCTTGGATAAACTATTGGGGAATCATGGAAGATGTCATTTTGCATAATAAAGATACTATTAAAAAAAAAGTCAAATAAAAATTTAAGAAGAAAATGTGGTGTGATAAAGAGTTAGAGGAAAAAATAAAATTAAGGTATTATAAAGAAGTAATCAACCCTAATCTAGAATATCAAAATTATGTATCTGTTTTTTCAAGTGTAAAGAAAAAAATAAGCAGTGCTAAGATAAGAACAAATTCTCACGAGCTCCATAGTGAAACTTGGCGTTGGTCAATTCCTAAAATGCCATGGGATGAAAGAGTCTGTCACCTTTGTGACACTAAGAAGGTTGAAGATGAAAAGCACTTTCTCTTAGATTTTCCAGCCTATACCCATATTAGATCTCACTTTCAAAATATTTGTCACACTACCAACCTTCCTAACCTCTTAACTCAACAAAAGTATGGTGATCTTGGAAAGCTTCTCTTAATGCTTTTCGAGCACATAAACAAAATTCTAAAAAATCGCAAGTAATCACTTACCCTCTTAAGGTCTGATAGACCAATTTGGACTTAGTGGATGTTAATCATCATCATCATCATCATCATACACCAATTTGGTGTGGCTTGGCCGTGACCTTAAAAATAGATTATTATTAGTAGTAGTAGTAGTAGTAAGGTGCTCTACAACTCAGTAGGGGGGGATCTTAGATAACATTACATTAAAAAAAATTAAAATCAGTTCAATTAAAAAAATAAAAATAAAGTTTTAAAAAAATTAGTTACATGCATTGTTACATATTACACACACATATATACTACGTATTTACATATGTATATGACAAAATCTATAATATTAATTCCTTCATATTAAATAATGATAAAAAATTACTCCTTAAGATCCAGGTTTAATATAGATCTATATTATATAAATTATATTTTTTCATAAATATGTTTTATTTATCTATTAAAGTTAGTTAGTAGCAATGCTTCAAAGTAAGTTACTAACAATGCTTGATAATAAATTTAGATCTTTAGAGGATAATATTCAGAGACAAATAGACATTAAAGTATTAGGATTTTAAGACTCAAATGCGGAATATGGAGGCTAGATTACAAGAATTAGAAAAAAACAACCAAGAACAAAAACAATCAAGGCACGAAGAAGAGGTCTAAGAAAATAGCAATCTTAAGGACAAGATTAAAGAGCTAGAAGAAAAGCTAATTAACAATTTCTCCCTAAAAAGTGTGGAGCACAAATTGAATATCAAACCTATCAAAGAGAAACTGAATAAGCTCATAGAGTTAAACCATGAGCTTAACACAAGAGCCTTTGAACCTCATAATTTTTGGTATAAAAGAACATAAAGATGAGGACACATTAGTGATAGTGAAGGTCAAATTAAAAAATAAATTATAAATTGAAACAATTGGCCTTATAGAAGTGTGAGCTTAAAAGGGTTTTGAATATTTATAAATGAATACCTCATTCCAGAAGATCAAGCTAAATTAAGGAAGTAGGTTCAAAAAGTAAAGGAAGCCAGAAAGGAAGGAAAATTGGCAATGATTAGAAACCAAAAAGCCATTATTAGGGATAGAGACCAAAAGGATAACAATAAATAGCAATTTGTGACACTTTGAATCCTAGACGTATAAGTCATCAAAATGTTAGTGTCTTAATGCTTTTCAAGTATTAAAATAACATTTAAAAAAAATCCAAATAATCTCTTAGTTTTCTTATGATAGGATAGACAAATTTTGGTTTCAATGAATATTAACCATTACCACGATCATCATCAAATAAGATATCAAATACAATTCATAAAATAAATATTTAACTAAATATTTGTTTCAATATGTTTTGAGTAAATAATTATAAATATTTAACTAATTATTTAACTAAATATTTGTTTCAATATGTTTTGAGTAAATAATTATGCATACTATAAAATGTTTTTTAATATGTTAATTATATATAGCGTTAAAATACACATTAAGTAAAGTTTTCGTATAGGATAAATGATATATTCTTATATATATTTTTTTTATGAGCTTACATTTTAAAAAACAGTGATGCATGAAAGTAGTGGTGATGATGTTTACTTCCTTGTACTTATGTTTTTGGTAAATTTTCACATTATTTATTTATTTGTACTTATGTTTTTGGTAAATTTTCACATTATTTATTTATTAATTATCATTTCGCAATGGAGTTGAAGGTGGTCATGTATGTTTTCCACTTTGAATCTATAAATGATTAACACCTTTCATTCTTGAAAATAAGAATGAGGATAAAAGTGTACATATGTTCTTTCCACTTCAAATCTATAAATACCTAATGGTAGAATGTATAATAAATATACATTTGTAATGAGTTTATGGGTGGGGTGTTTTTTTATAATTATTACTACTTCAAATCTATAATTACCTAGTGGTAGAATGTATAGTAAATATACATTTGTAATGAGTTTGTGGGGTGGGGTGTTTTCTTATAATTACTACATCAATGAAAAAACTTTTTTTACATAATATTTTTATTTATTTAACATTTTATTGGTTTTTAAATAAAATTTAATCAATTTCTTTTTAATATATATAATTTTTTATTTATTTTAGTCTATTGTATATAGTTTGGGTGGTTGGGAGGAATGATTGTTACCCTCCCCATCCAAGTTCAAATCCTTGTAAGTGACATGTTGTGCCCTTAATTGAAGTTTAAGTGAAAAAATTATATATAAAATTAAAAAAATATAAAATTTTATTTTATTAATATTTGAAATTTTTATAAATAAATTCATTTTTAAAATATATATAGTATTATAAAAAAATAATTTATATTTTATATATTAGGTTATATTTAAAAAATAAATACACTATATTAAAAAAATCTAAACAAATATAAAATAAAAAATATTTAATTTATATGAAAAAAATGTCACGGATCCCAACATACGTATCATTTAATGTTTTATAAGCACATGGTAAACGCTCGTCAAATGTAAATAACAAACTCAACCAACTTTATTACACAACCCTTTGAACCAACTCGTTTTTTATTCAGAAAAGGTAAAGAAGACGCTTTAATGGATCCATTATTGTCCTTTTTGTTAAGAATCTCCCTTTATTAAAATCAAACGCTCAAAATTAGGAATCTCTCTTTATTAAAATCAAACATTCGAACTAAAATGATAAATAATAATCAAATATCAACTGTATAAGTCAAACCTTAAAGCATAAATAATAAATTAATTTTAAAATAATGGATATGGCAGTGTGAATGGAGCACGTAGATGAGGAAAGGCAATAATTCTACTTTAATTTTTCCACTTCTTTGAATTTGGATGACCTCCACATAATTTCTTAGCACTAGGTATCATAAGGTTTATTTTATTTATAGATTTTGGAATGAAATGATTGTACAATGTTTTCATCGTGTCTTTATACATTTGGTTTCATTTTGTTTTTCTCTCAGCTTAAATCGTGGTCACCTTTTGATGTGTAACGTGGGCGTGCATCTCTAGAAGATGAAGGACACCCCGTCCTAAGAATAATAATAGATAGTTTAGATAGATAAATCGACAACCCTTTTCAAGTTCTCTGTATGTTTTATTTTAATGGTTAGGTGCATAGTTAAAGTTGACTTTGTTAATAAATGAGGAGGGATATATTTGCAATTCTTTGCAAAAAGAATTACGCAAGTTTAAAATTCAATTCTCGAAATTTTCAATGAGATGACCTTATTTGAAAGCACTTCCCTAGACTAAGCCTTCATTAATTCCCTCATTATTAAGCATAAAATAGAATAGAATTGGAAACATTTTAGCTCGGGTTCTCCCGACCTTTTTATCTCCACAACCTAACCCTTCATCACCCCTAGACTAATCCTTCATTAATTCCCTCATTATTARGCATAAAATAGAATAGAATTGGAAACATTTTAGCTCGGGTTCTCCCGACCTTTTTATCTCCACAACCTAACCCTTCATCACCCCAAGTCATGACCTTTCTTCCTCCTAGTTCCCCTTCGTCTCCTACATTTAGGTGTTGGTGCCACTACTATAAGGTGTTATCCCACTCTTCTACCAACAACGCTAGAATGTCACTAAGATGTTGTATGTTGAACCATATATTGTTGACCCCATCAACCCACCCATATTGCCTCTTCCACCTCTTGAATCTGAGTTCATCACTCTTATAAACCTTATATATCTTGACTCTAGATTGATGTTAATGACTAAAGCTTCATCCCAGTGTCCTACAGATATTCTTTTCACACATAACTAACAAATAAAAACACAAATCACCACTATGATCATGGATAATGGTAGTAAAAAAACCCAATGTCTCATAGATTAGTCAATTAGCTCAACCTTCTCACTATTGACCATCCCTCTCCTTATCATTTAAGGTGGGAACAAAATGACAAACTGTGTTTTCTTGTTACTAAACGATGTGCTATTACATTTTACATTCGACCTTTTTGGGATATTGTCAAGTATGATGTTTATCCACTAGATTATGCTAATCTACTTATGGGTATCCATTAACATCCCCAGTGCAATGCCTTGTATGATGTCAAATTCAACTCCCATAAAAAATTTAAAGATGAAAAAACATATGAGGTCACATGCTCTACAATTACCCCTCCCCCTCTTCTGACTGGAAAAAATAGTGTTCATCAATTCAATTTGACTAAATGCTTCTCACTCTGTGTGGTGCACTCAGTTAAACTGAACAATGATTTGCACCCACCCCCATCCTCTATGTAGTCTTTACTTGATGAATTCATAAATGTATTTCACCATGTATATGGCCTACCTCCTATCCACCTTATCCAACATACAATTAACTTACTTATTGTGGTGTCTCCTCCAAATGCTCCAACCTACCACCTCACTACTCATGAGGCTACTAAGATCAAACACCAACTACAATCTCTCCTTATATTTGGTCATATTCAACCCAACCCATCCCCTCGTTATTCTCCAACATTCACCATTCCTAAGAAATAGACTGACAAATGGTGTTTGGTTACCAATTATCATGAACTCAATAAAGCCACTATAAAAATATGTTATCCTTTAACCCATATTGACGATCTCCCAGACCACCTCCACGGTGCTCATTTCTTTACCAAGTTCGATCTAACTGTCGGTTATCACCAAGTTTGTATGGCCTCCAAAGATACCTAGAAGACAACCTTCAAAGCAAAGTATGGATTATAAGAGTGGTTATTGATGTCCTTTAGGCCAACTAATGCCCATACTACCTTTATGAGGATAATTAATAACAATTTCACCTACACCTAGGCCATTTGCTTGTGATTTATTTGGATGATATTCTCATTTTTAGTAAGACTTTGGATGAACACCAACAACATGTGTGTTTAGTGCTAGAATTGATACACACTCATAAATTGTAGTTTAAATGGAAAAAAAATTCCTTTGGGAAGACTTCCATTTAGTATATATCTTAGCTTAGTCATTGATTCGATTTCCATTTGTGCTAACCCATCCAAGGTCCACACTATTGTTGCTTGGCTAGTCCCTATGACAATTTCCACCTTGAAGAGATTTTTGGGTGGCCTTAATTTTTATCATTTGCTCATATCACATTTTTCAAATCTAGCATACCCTTTAAATCAATTTTTTAATTAACAAGTCTTCATATGGAACAAAATAGTCATAGAGAGATTTTAGGAGTTGAAGTAGGCGTTCTGTTTTTCTCTATTTTTCACATCCCTTTGAGATTGAAGTTGATGCTTCACACTTTGCCATTGGTGTTATAATTAAAAAATGAGGTCATTCTATGGTGTATCATTTAGAGATAGTTATAAAGACCAGGATCAACTACACCATATATGACAATAGTTGTATATTCTTGTGCAAGCTTTGAAATAGTGGTGTCATTAGATTATAGGCAAATAAACAATTCTTCATACTAATAACCACCCCTTGATATTTATCAATTATTGTTATAAGATTCAAGAGAAGTGTCATCTCATATGGGCCTCCTACATCCAACAGTTTCATCTAGTGATCAAGTTTAAAAATGGAAGTTCCAATCGAGTGACCGAAATGCTCAGTCACCCTCCTACTCTAGTCATGAATATTCTCAATGTCCATTGTATTACCTATGAGGATTGGAAACCTCTTTATGTTATAGATTCATTCTTTGGTCCCATTTGGCATGTAGTCCAAGTTGGGTGGTTATATCGCCTCATCTGCCTTTGCATTATCAGGACACCGGATCATTTCATGCTCATATATGAGGTGCATGCTTCATCCTATGGTGGTCATTATGGTAATATCAAAACCCTTTATAATTTGAAATGGTATTTCTTCCAACCATCCATGTAGTGATATATTGCACATTTCATTAGTCATTTCTCTCTTTGTAGAATCATCAAGCCAGCCACATGGAAATAAATGCTTTATCAACCCTTTCCTATCCCTCGATGACTATGTGAATCTATTCTCTATGGATTTTCTAAGTTTTCTACCCATGACATTGAGGGAACATGATTGCATTTGGTTGTAGTATGTGTTTTCTCCAAGATGGGTCTCTTTGTTCCTTCTACTAAAACTACCTCTACCCAACAAATGACTAATCTTTTTTTCTCTCATTTCTAGTCCCATTTTGATTTTCCCCTCAATATTTTCTCAAATAGGGATGCACATTTTCTTAGTACATTTTGGAAAATAATTTTGCACTTATTAGGTTGTCAAAGTTTCATTTTTATACTACATTCCACCCCCAAAATAAAGGGAAAACTGAAGTGGTTAGTCACATTCTAGTCCATGCACTTCACATATATTACACCCAAAATAAGCAATGGGACTCTTACCTCCATGTCCTTTGGCATAGCCATAATATAGAAGACAATGTTTCTATGGGATTTTCTCATTTTGAGGCTTACTATGGCTATCATCCACTCACTCCCTATGAGCTTCCTCACTATGCCAAACACTATCACATAACACCATCATAAGCAATAGTGCAACCCATCCTCTTTTGTTCAGAATCTAGTAGAGATTCAAAATCGGGTCACTATAGATTTTAAAGCCTCTCAAGCATTCTAGAAATCTCCCCATGATTACCATCACCTATTGGTGTAGTTTTAAGTAGGTGACTACATTTGTATCCACCTAGACAAATACTGGTTCAAGGGATAATGTCATCATAAGCTTTTTAGAACATTTTGTATTTCTTTTAACACCAAGTTCCTTAATTCCTCGAAATTAGGAACATAAAATCTATTTTTATGCATAAGTATTTCATCTTCTCTCATATTATATTCTTTAAATTTTTGTTGTACATCTTCCTGCTATAAGATTTCTTTTACTTGTAGGTAATGCTGGTCTATAACAACAACATCTAAAATTCTACTCTTTAAATCTAAGCTATGCATACTCATGGTTGTAGCATGCATGATATGTACTTTTTGTCGAGTGTATCAACAACTTTATTTTGTTTTCCTTTCATATGCTTGATGTCAAAGTCATATTCACTTAAAAATTTCATCCATCTTATTTTCCTGGCATTTAAAGTTGGTTGTTCAAACAAATATTTTAGACCACTATGGTATGTTCTCAATTCAAATTTCTTCCCCAATAAGTAATGTCTCCACATATTCAATGTATGTACTATGACAACAAGCTCTAAATCATGTGTGGCATAATTGCTTTCATGATATTTAAGACTTTTGGACTCATAATTAATGACATATCCACTTTGAATAAGGACTCCACCAAGTCCTTGTTTTCATGCAACTGTGCATACTACAAAATTTTCATTTGGATCCACAATTTTAAAAATAGGTGCACTATAAAGTAATTCCAATAGCTAGAAACTTTATTCACACTCTATTATACATTTAAACTTAGTTCCTTTATTTTGTAAAGAAGTGATGGGATGATAAATTCTTGGAAAACCTTCAATAAACCTCCTATAATAACCTACAAGTCCCATAAAAGATCTAACTTCTGACACATTCTTTGGTGTTGGCCATCCTCTAATGGATTCAATATTCTTTGGATCTACTACTATACCTTCATCTAAAATGATGTTCCCCAAATAATGGATCTACTCTTGGTAAAAACATAACTTGATCAACTTGGCATAAAATTGATTCTCCCTTAGCACTTGTAGTACCAATATCAAGTGGTGTTCATGTTCTTCCTTTGACTTGGAATACATAAGGATTTCATCCAAGAACACAATGAAAATCTTATCTAGATAGCTTTTGAATATGTCATTCATTAAGCATATAAAGATAGTCGGTGTATTTTTCAATCCAATTAGCACCACTACAAATTCATAATGCCCATACCTGGTTCTAAAAGTTGTCTTATTGGTGTGCTCTTCATTGATTCTCACCTGGTGATATCCCAATCTCAGGTCTATATTTGAAAATATATCTGTTCCTCTTAGTTAATCAAAGAGGTCATCAATTATGGGTAGATATTATTTATTCTTCACATTGGCTTTATTTCATTGTCTAAGGTATATGCATAACCTCAATGGTCCATCCTTCTTTTTCACAAAAAGTATTGGTTCTCCCCAGGGTGAGACACTTGGACATATGTACCCTTTCTTCAACAATTCTTCTAGTTGCATTTGTAATTCTTTTATTCATGGTGTGCTCATTCTATAAGGAGTATTTGATACATGTGCAAATCTGGGCATTTAATCAATAGGAAAATATATATCCCTCTGATCCATGTGGACATCAGTGACTTCCCATCTATTCCACTGGCTCAAAATACAGTTTCCATATTGGATTTTTTTCTATAGTTTTTCAGGTCCCAAATTTTTAGGGCCATTTTTAGGACCTAAAAAACATTTTTTCACTTGGAAACACCCAATAAATCCATGTTTGGATGTATTGGGTCATACAAAATGTGTACTCCTTGGCTAGAAATTTCCAACAGGGTACCGAGTGCCCCAAGCAAAGATCATATGCAAAATTTTCACCCTCGAGAAGTTGATGTATCAACTACCCCCATCTAGGCCCACAAACCTTTTGGCATTTCATCTTCTGAGGTTAGGGTTTCAGATGTTTAGGGTTTTATCATTTATGATTTATGTTAAAAATGCATTTGGAGACTCATTGTAATCAACATCTTGCAAATGAGAGTAGCCGACACATCTCTCTTCAAAGATAAGCTACCACCATTCTAGCTATCTTGTGTGCTTTACATTTTATAGTCTTTTGTATTCCAGATAGTCATTAATAGAATCTAAGCTTTATAGTATTATATTGTTCTTTGCAACATCTTTGTGTATCTCCTTTTAATATCTTTGTTATATTTATTCCTTCATGTTGTTCATAAAATAATCCAGATCAGTGGTATTAGAGAAATCTACTCCTTATCATTCTTAGTGCATGTCCCCGATGAGGTCAAGGTATAGAGAGTTGGGTCTCAAGATTTTTTCTCTTTAGGAAAACTTTTCTCGCCCGCCCAAGAAACCTCCCATGTTGGAAGAAAAGAGGGATGAAAAAGAAGGATATCCTATCAAACTATTGCTCAAGGAAGCCCTCACGCAAAATAGGAATGAGATGATGGATAATTTGGCCCAGATCCTTTAATGGATAAAGAAAACAACAAAGGACACATTCAAAAGTTATCTGACACATTCTTTGGTGTTTGTCATCCTCTAATGGATTCAATCTTCTTTGGATCTACTACTATACCTTCCTCTGAAATTATGTTCCCCAAATAATGGATCTACTCTTGGTAAAAAGAGAACTTGTTCAACTTGGCATTCAATTGAAGTTCCCTTAGCACTTATAGTATCAATATCAAGTGTTGTTCATGTTCTTCCTTTGACTTGGAATACATAAGGATGTCATCCAAGAACACAATGAAAATATTATCTAGATAGATTTTGAATATGCCATTCATTAAGAACATAAATATAGTTGGTTTATTTGTCAATTCAATTAGCACCACTACAAATTCATAATGCCCATGCCTGGTTCTAAAAGTTGTCTTACTAATGTCTTCTTCATTGATTCTCACTTGGTGATATCTAGATCTGATGTCTATATTTGAAAATATCTTTTCTCCTCTTAGTTGATCAAAGAGGTAATCAATTATGGGTAGAGAGTATTTATTCTTCACATTGGCTTTATTTAATTGTCTAAAGTCAATGCATAACCTCAATATTCCATTCTTTTTTTCACAAAAATATTGGTTCTCCCTAAGGTGAGACACTTGGACATATGTACCCTTTCTTCAACAATTCTTCTAGCTGCATTTGTAATTCTTTTATTCATGTTGTGCTCATTCTATAAGGAGCCTTTGATATAGGTGAAAATCCAAGCACTTAATAAATAGGAAATATATATCCCTTTGATCTAGGTGGACATTAGTGACCACCCACATATTCCACTAACTCAAATTGTAGTTTCCATCTTGGCAGTGTTTCTACCGTGTTTCATGTCCCAAACTTCTGGGGTCATTTTGATGCCCTAAATGATAATTTTTTTGACTTGGAAACACTCAATAGATCCATGTTGGGATGTTTTTGGTCATATAAAAGGTGTAATCCTCAGCTAGACCTTTCCAACGGGGTACCGAGTGACCCAAACAGAGATCATATGCAAAAGTTGCACCCTCAGGAAGTTGATGTATCAACTATCCCCATCAGGGCCCATAAACCTTTTGGAATTTCATTTTTCAGGGTTAGGGTTTTGAATGTTTAAGGTTTTCTCATTTATTCTTTATGTCAAAAAGGCCTTTGGAGCCTCATTGTAATCAACTTCTTGCAAATGAGAGTAGCCGACACATCTATCTCCAAAGATAAGATACCACCATTCTATCTAGGTTGTGTGCTTTACATTTTACAGTCTTTTGTATTACAAACGATCATTAATATAATCTTATTTTTACTCTATTATTGTGTTGTTTGCAATATCTTTGTGTATCTCCTTATTATATCTCTATTATATTTTTTCCTTCATGTCGTTCTCAAAATAACCTAGACCACTGGTATCAAAGAAATATGCTCCTTGTCGTTCTTAGTGCATTTCCCTAACAAGGTAAAGGTATAGAGAGTTGGGTCTCGAGCTTATTTCTCTTGAGGAAAACCACTCGCTCCCACCCAAGAAACCTGCCATGGCAGAATAAAATAGGGATGATAGGGCAGGAGGTCCTATCAAACTATTTCTCAAGGAATCCCTCACACGATAGAGGAACAAGATGATGGACAATTTCACCCAGATCCTTTGATAGCTACCGATAAAAATAATGGAACCTTCAACCAACAGTAACTTTGGAGATGCAACACCCTTTAAGGTACAAGTTACCTTTGATACTCCTTTGTTTGAAGTCCAGATAAATGTCGATGCTTTGGTAAAATGGTTAGGTTTTCTAAAGGGTTATTTCTCTATCCAAAAATTTTCCAACAGTGAAAAGATCACCTTCATGCTCCTTAAGGCCCTTCCCCATGTCAGATATTGGTGGGAGACTTACTGCAAGAAACATGCCAAGGATGAATCTGCAATTTTTGGGCCAAGACCCACTTGGGTTGATTTTTTTTATGCTCTCAAGGAACAATATTACCCTATTGGAAACTATGACGACCAATACACGAGATGGACCACACTGCATTAAGAAAGGGGACAAACAATGTCGGAGTTCACAAATACCTTCCATACCTTGCGCACCAAGATGGGTATAAAATACTCTGAGTTCCATCTGGTTATAAAATACCATGGGGCTCTACATAGGTACATCCAAAACAAAATGGATTTTTTGGACATATCATCATTGGGAGTCACTTCTTGATATGTCGTCAAAATCGAGCAAAAATTTAAGCAACAAAAAAAGTGGGAGCTAGGGTCTGCAAATACACAACAACCGAAGTATGATAAGTGTGGCCCTAACTCCCATGGAAAAGGATAGAGAAAGGATGACCAATCCAAGCTACCAACAAAGAAGGGTAATGGGAAGTTAAAGAAGGACACTAGAAAGTGGTGCGAGTTCCACAAAATCCCTTGGAACAATATTAATGAATGTCACTCAAAATAATCATTGTTGGAAGATATGAAATCCTCATGGTTGGATGTTGACCAAGACTCCGATTCAAAAACAAAAAAGGGGAAATGGATCATTGACACAAAACTCAGTTTCACCCTCGCTACCATAAAATTCCAACCAAAGAAACCTAAATAAGGGGAGCACCTCTTCCACTCACAGATGTGGGTGAAGGGGACCCCACTCCATTTCATTTTTTACAGTGGTATCCAAAAGAACCTAATATCATAAGAGGTCGTCAAGAGGTTTAACTTGAGAATGACATTGCATCCTCATACATACACCATCGCTTAGCTCAGTCAGGGATAGGACATCCATGCCAGCCAACAATTTCACCTGCACTACGGCATCAAACCCTTCAAAGATGAGGTATTGCGTGATGTTTCCCCGCTTTAAGTTTGTAATGTTTTTTTATGAAAACCATATATGTGGAAGCTTCGTGTTTTTTATGAATCTAGGTCCCATAGTGTCATTATTACTTTGGAATATCAACTCTACAGGGTACCAGAGGAAATCCCAACTACTGCGGTCTCTTTGATGTCCACGAAGTAGTACAGAACTCTGAGATCTTAGACCAAGATATGTGTACTCTTTATGGTTCGTTCAAAAGGTGAAGGGAGGGTCACTACAATTGCCAAAACCTTGGCACGGTGTCTCTTTTCACATTAGCAATAGGTGGAAAATATAGTAGAAGAGCACAAAGACATATTTACCTCTCCTACTGGGGTACCTATGCACTGTCAGGTAAAGCACTCAATTAATTTGACACCCAGTGATCCTCTTCCTAATGGCCCTGTATACAAGCATTCTATTATGGAGAACGAAGAAATTAAATTCCATATCCAAGAGCTAATTCTGAAGGACCACATCAGACCAATATCCTCACCTTGTGGGTTCCCAATTGTTATGGTACAAAAGAAGGATGGGACATGGTCAATTTGTATTGATTACGAATCCCTGAACAAGATCACATTCAAGAACCGGTACCCAATCCCCCGGAGTGATGATCTTCTGAATCATCTCAAGGGAGCCAAGTTTTTCAATAAGATTGATTTTAAGTCAGGCTACCACCATGTGTTGATTGAGCAAACTGATGTATTGAAGACAACCTTCAAGTATAAATAAGGTCTCTTCGAGTGGTTGGTCATGCCTTTAATCTTGACTAATGCCCCATCCACATTCATTTGGATGATGGATGAAATATTGTGGCCATTCAAAAAATACTTTGTGGGCGTTTATCTAGATGACATTCCCATCTTCGACAAAACTTGGGACGAACATTTTAAGCATATTCAACAGGTCTTGGGCACCCTGCGACAACACAAGTTATATGCCAATTTGGAGAAGTGTTCCTTCGGCATGCAGAGAATCCATTATTTGAGATACATTGTGGATGAGAAAGGTGTGCATGTGGATCTAGCCAAGTGTAGCATCTAGTTCCACTTATCACATTTTACATTGACTTATTCTTTGAGGACACTTAAGAGCAAGTGGTCCGGTTATGGTACATTATGATTTCTACTTGATTATGAATTATATTATGATGTCATTGTGATTTATATGTTAATTTCTAGATGTATATATATTAGCAGGTATTATTGATGACTTCTCTTGAGTGTGCAAGATACATGACAGGTTGAGGATGTTGATGGAGTCAACGGACTTCCTTGGACTCTAGATTGAGTCAGGGAGTGGAATTGTATTTGGTTTGAGTATTTGATTTACACACATGTGATTTATATAATGATTTCAGTATGGATATTATGTATATGGATTATTTACATTTCCTTTTTCAATGGATGCAGGCATGGTGGCGCTTTCTAATCCGACTCACATATGGAGTAAAGGGGCCATACAAAGAAAACTAGATAGATGAGGGAGAGGTGTGGCAACATCCCTGTCACATCCTACCAGCACTTCCATCATGAAATGAATGAAGGTTAACGATTACCTCGTTCTGAGAGGCCCACGATGTCATGAGGGCATACTGAGACAGTTGTTCATGAAGAATTCTAAGGGGCGCGCAATAAGGCAGAATCCTTATTCATTAGAAAATCTCTTAGTCTCTCACAAGGTCGACCAAGTGGAGTGTTGACTCCAAGTGTCGGACAAAATTCCAAACTAGTCGAATGCGAGTGGCACCCTTGGAGCATGAAAGTGTGACTTGAAGGGCACGTTGCATAATCAAATTGTGAGTCAATAAAATCTAGAAGGACTAGAAAGTAAAATAAAAATACTTAGAGTTTTAGAAAAGAGCATACATTTGATCATTAAATTATAAACAAGAAAACAACAAAGAGTCTAAATATAATAGGTTTGACTAAATTAAAACATCAAAAGGGAAAAAAGGGAATTAGACTAGTAAACTAAATAAAAGAATAAATAAGAATGAATTGGGTATACGCACATGAAAATAATAACAAGGATTTTTTATTAAAAAGAAAATAAAACATGAGAGAATAGGTGGTTCATATAGAGTAGCATCTTGATTCAATCAACCACCAATATTAACTAAAAGAAGACTCATAATCCAACTCAAACTAAAATCTAGTTAGCGGACACAAAATAAATGAAGGATTGGGGAACTAAGGGACAACTATGAGCAAAAATAGGAACAAATTGGGGAAAGTGAAGGAAAATGCCTAATTAATCAAAATAAAAGAGATTTTACATGTGCAACTTTGAGAGAGTATGACACGTGGTGTGGGTGAAAAATCCTTGATGAAATTATTAAAAATTATTTGTTTGTGCATGAGAGGACAAGTGTCATTGTTATTTTTCCTATAAATGAGATGGAGAGGAAGAGAGAAGGATCTCATTTTTGAAGTATTGTTATGTTGTCAAAAATTTTATTGACTAGTTTACATGTGAAAAGTTGGGTTGGAAAACTTGTGTAAATAGTTGAAGCTCTTCCTTGTGAGGACGAGTTTGTGCTATTGTGTTTCTAGTTTTAYTGTGTGTGGCCCCTTTGCGGCTCRGCGGGTTGGGAGGTACCAGTGAAGTCTTGGGATTTCCAAGCGAAAGAAAGAGGAAGGAGCACAAGGACAAATTGAAGATCAACTTATATATATCATCAATCCCTTGGATACAATATTTTATCAATTGTTTAATTTTTTAGTAGAGAATTGTCGTAARCTTCTAATTTGTAATAATTGRTAACAATGGAATCTATATTTTTGAACATGTACAAGGTTTATGGCTACTAGGTAATATCATGATTTTGTATATTTATTTTCTATTATTTTTAGTTTTGATAACTAGAAAAATGATTGAACAAATTTCATATCCTCCACATAAAAKTGTTATAGTGAGTGTTGTTTCCTCAGATTTTGAATTATATAAATCATTCAGATTACCTATATTATGTTGATTCTTTTTGTGTATATATAAAAAAATTATTTATGAAATGGTTCTAAATAGTAATTATTCATAATCGAGGTAAGATTTAAGAAGGATACCATGAATTTACATCTTCTGCAAGTTGGTTGTGACGAATTCAGTTGATATGGTGCATATTTGAATTCTTATAAAAAGATACTTATTACTGTGTATACTGTATATACATGCTAGATCTATTAAACCTTGTCTGATATTTTTTCGTTGGTTAAAAGGATAAACAACTGATAGTCGAATAAGTGTTGATGAAGTAAATTTTTATACGATCTAACTTCAATCTCTTCCATCCCTATTGCGCCTCGTCCCTGCATTTCACTTCTTACCGTTGTTATATGTTCAACTAATAGCATAGTTCAATTCGTATGCAATTAAACTCAACAAGCTTTTGTTCACAGTTGTTCATTGTAGAACTCATACTTAATGTCGTCTGATCAAGAGAATGATCATCGTTCTACTTTTTATAATCTGGTGAGCTGGAAGAATGTGTTAATTAACATAATTCTGAACTCTATCCTAAGGATTCAATGGTGGAGATGATTGAGTTCTAAGTAGGATTCGTTTTAAGATTACAGTTTTTTTCTCCGAAATTCTAACCATCAACTGTTAGAAAAACAACTACTATCTTTAGTGAAAGTGAATTAATTATTATTAAACTTGTGGTAGCTAGATGATTAACCCTTGCATTACTAATCAACTGGTATTTTTGGGACACATTCCCAAATTTTCTGTAATTAAGTGATAGTCAACTAAATCGAGGATCGACCTGGATGATAACCTCGGCGATGGGTTATTATTTATGATTGTTTAATTATTAGATGGAATCATTATTCCATCGGGGATAAATTTTCTTACCTAGATAATATCTCATCTAACGAAAGGGTGATCCTTTCTGAAATCAAAATGTCTATAATATATTTATTAAACACTGAAACATAGAAGTATTAAACATTGTATTAATTAATTTCTCTGATGGAGTGAGCGTAAAGGTCATTACAGTCACATTGTTAAAATAATGACCTTCTCTCTCTATATATATATATTGAATTTATATAGAGTACAATATTAAGAAAAGGTAAATTAAATGCATTGAAGAAGTAAATAACTCTAGGATTAAATGGATGCGTGGACTTAATATAATCCTTCAATGATTTAAGAAAAAATACCTTGGTCGTGTGACAATGCGTAAAGTGCGCAAATTACTCTAAAAGAGAAGTTGAATTCTTGAAATCACTTGTAATTAATAATAAATTTATATGGCTGTAAATATAAACTATAGATATAATATATAGATTGTAACATATTTCAATATGTAAATAGGTTACGTATTTACTACAATGTATTGTTAGTATTTTACCATTGAGATAAATTATCCTTGATGAGTTAAATGCTATTTTGCATAAATATCATGTAAGAAAATTTAGTTTATTAGTGAATGAGGTTGTTTCCACTAATCTTTATCGAAGTCTAGATTTATTTTGAAAATAAATACATGAAAATTTTGCACAACTTCAATTAATTCTATGGTGAATCTAGTTCATGATACATATAAAATTACATATTAAGAGTTTAATAAAACAAAAGTTTCACTTAGTGTTCATCAATCTTTTCCATTAAAATTAAATGTTATTGAGTGACAGATATGTTTGATCTCATATGATGTGATATATTCCTTAATAGTAATTATCATATTATTTCTCTAATCTTTAGAGATTGTTAGTTAACCAAATATTATAATATATGATCTGATTATACTAGCAAATGGAGACAAATCAATTGTTAGTCTTCGCATAAGTTGCGTAAATTTCAAGTAAGAAAGTTGTCATGATTAAGACTATTTACATGTTTTCTCTATTTATTAATAATGTTTGATTCCCAAGATTGCTTAATGATGTTTAACTCATATAATCTTTACAAAATCTAAATTGATTACTTGATACCAAAGTTATTTAATATTATGAAATGTTGCGTTGTATAGTAATACGTTATGACATACTTTCCTTATTAAATCATAAAATGAGAATTATTATGACAAAGTTACTTTAGGTTAGAATAGACTCAAATTTTTGTTAGGATATTTAGACACTTAGGAGTTAGTAAGATCTACTTGGTCTATTATGTCGTTAGGTAAAAGTGTGTTTTCTAGTGTGTTTCTTTAGTATGCATTAGTATGCATTTGTAGTTAGGAAATCCGACGGTCACAATATGTTCCCGACATATAGTGATCTGACGATTCATACTCTCCTCGATCTTAACAACCATTTATCCATGGATTAACACCTGATTGGTCCATAATCTCTATTTAAATAGCATGGAGGTTCATTTGACGATGATCAATTGTGAGAAAATCTCTTGTAAAATCTCTCTGTAATCTTTTTCTTTGCATTAATAAACTGCTCCAAGTGGTCGCGTGGGCCGTGGATGTTTCCCCGTAGGGGTTTTACCACGTGAAAACATCGGTGTGTTGATCTTTGATCTGGTTATGTGAGTGGTTACTGAAGGTGTTCATCCTCTGTTGGAATACTTGTGTTGTCGAACATGGTATCAGAGCCTGTTTGAAGACCCACTCCTGTTGTAGATCAAGATCGTGAAGCCGAGTTGCCTCATATCCACTTTATGTCATTTCCATACATTTATGGGCTGTGAGGACTATTCCATTGCATCCGGAGCACTCGTTTCAGTTAGGAACACTTTTTTTTTCACTCGTAAAGGTTTCTGTTTGCCCAAGATACGACCATTACAGTCAGATCCGGAGGTATAAAGCTTGAATACGCATTTTTTTTAAATTTTTGCAGAGTAGTATTTTGGTTTTATTTCGGTTTTGTTTTATTTATTTCCGGGTTGCTACTCTTTTAGATCTGTGTATGCTCTTTTCCCCGCACCCTGTGCGATCTCGACAAATCAGAAACAGATAGGAAAAGGTGCATCTTTTGGGTAAGCTAACCGATATCTAACCCTTGTTGTCATCGAGAAGCGAAATTTTTTTCTTGTGTGAAAAGAGTTTTTTTTACCACGCTCTCCAAGGTCGTCTTCAACAACAACAACAACAATCCTCCTTCTGAACATTACAATATGTTTTGCTAGATCATTTGGTTAAAAGTTGCCTTATTAAGTAAGAGGTCTTGAGTTCAAGTCTCTCTTTTGTTACCTTTTTTGAAAATGTTCATGCTAAAATTGTAAAGTGTATTTCACTTTAAGTATAAAAATGAATCACTATAAGTAGATTTAATATTTTATTTTAGAGTTATTTATTTTGCATGCAACTTTTCTTTTATAAAGTAACTTCATTGTAAAAGTGATCCCCACTTCTCCTTATAAAAGTGGATCACTTCATAAAGCAACTTACACAATCACGTGGTCATTTGGTTACCGAATGTGATTTTTTTTAAAAGGGCATAACTCTAACATCGAAAATTCGTTTTCAATGCCATTTTTTTTGAAACCGCATAACTTTTTGAGTTCTTTCCATCCAGATCATTAGTTTCAGTTTTTAAATCTGCATTATCTACATATTTAATATGGCTTCTACAAGTACTGTCTTTCTCCCCAACAACAACTACTTCCAATGGAAATCTCATATGGAAGATTTATTAAGAAGTAAAGGCTTGTACCAGATTACCTTGGGAAAGGAAAAAGCACCCACTGATGCTGATAAGAAAGCCAAGTGGGATAATAGGAATGAAAAAGCACGTGGACTAATCAGAATTTCCATCTCTCCTGATTTAAGGTACCACCTTCAAGATATTGATGACCCCAAAGAAGCTTGGGACACGATTGAATTTGTTTTTTGTAAACTCAATATTATTCGAGCACAATAGTTAGAAAATCAAATACTGACCTTGAGTCAAAATGATTTTTCTTGCCTTGGAGACTATCTATCTAGGTTTAAAACACTCAGAATTTTGTGTGAAGAATGTAAGATAAAGATGGAGGACGAGAGTTGCATCTATCTTATTCTTTCTAAGCTAGGCAGTGCATATTCTTTGTTTGTATCTACCTTTTATGCCATGAGAGAGGCTCTAGGGGAAGAAGCTTATGAAAAACCCACTCTGGAGTCCTTTTTTGCTTCTTTGATTCGAGAGGAAGATAAGCTTGTACAATTTGGAGTGATCAACACTGCAGGTCCCTCCAACAAAGCCTTAGTTGCCCAGCAGAAAGATAAACCCAAGTATCCCAAGAAGAAACATCCTCACTACAACAACAAACAACATAAGGGTCCCAAACCTGCTCAAACATCTTCAACTCCTACTGGTGACAAAGGAGCAAAATATAAAAGTAAGAATACTAACAAACATTGCAACTTTTGTGATAAAAATGGTCATGATGAGTCCAAATGTTTCAAGAAGATGGCAGCTTTAGAAGCAGCGATGAAGAAGCACAACATCAATATTGATTCTACTTCTTCTTCTCATGGACATGCACTTTATGCTTCTGGTTTCTCCTTCAATTCAAATTCTACTACTACTTCTTCTTCTGATGAGTGGCTTATTGACTCAGGAGCATCTTATCATATGGCTAAGTATAAAGCCATATTTTCTACTCTAAATGAATGTAACACTAAGAAAATATTTGTTGGTGATGATAGATCTCTTAGTGTTGTAGGATCTAGAACAGTTCAAGTAGATAATGGCCATTTCAATGATATATTATGTGTTCCAAGTCTTTCTTGTAACCTTCTATCAGTATATCAAATCACTCATTTAGGTGAAGGTAAAACCGTCGAGTTTTCACCTCACCAATTTGTAATCAAGGATCTAAAAGATCCTAAGCATGTTCTTGCAACTGGAATTGTTGATGATATTACCAGGTTGTACAAGTTTGACAACTTTGGGTCATCATCTTTTTCATCAGTTGTTGTTTCTCATAACGATGACTTGAGCAAACTTTGGCATGATCGGTTTGGTCATCTAAACTATCTCTCATTGTAGCAACTATGTAATCAACAGATGGTGATTGGTCTTCCTCTTGTTTAATGCAGAGATGGTGTTTGTGCCAGTTGTGTTCTCGACAAACATCATTGGGACAGTTTTGACAAACATGCCTCTTGGCACGCCTCGGGTCCTTTGCATCTTGTTCACAGTGATTTGTGTGGTCCATTTTCTTCTCCTTCTTTTTCTGGGTGCAAGTATTTCTTAACTTTCATTGATGACTTTTCCAGACGTATTTGGGTTTACTTCTTAAAACTCAAGAGTGAAGTTTTTGACAAGTTTTTGGCCTACAAGGCCCTTGTAAAAAAGCAATCTGGACATCAAATTCAAAGGTTAAGAACAAATAATGGAGGAAAATATGTGAACAATAATTTTACAATATACTGCACTACAGAGGGAATCCAAATGCAACACATTGTTCCATATACACCACAACAAAATGGTGTTGCTGAGAGAAAGAACTTCACATTAAAAGAAATGGCTAATTGTATGATCCAATCTAAGGGATTAAGTCTAAATTATTGGGTGGAAGACATCAACTGTGAAAATTACATAGTAAATCACACTCCCACAAAGGCTCTTAAAAATATAACATCGGAAGAAGCATGGACTAAAACTAAACCAGATGTAAGTCACTTCTGTGTATTTGGTAGTATAGCATGGGCTCACATTCCTGATCAGAAAAGGAAAGCATTGCAGCCTAAAAGTGAGAAGTGTATATTTGTTGGTTATTCTGAAGATGTCAAAGGTTATAGAATTATTCAATCACATTGTAATGAAATTATTATTAGAAGAGATGTTAATTTTGATGAAAATATCTTGGCCTGCGAGCCTAATTCGATGATTGTGCCTTCTTCAGCCTGCGAGCCATATTCGACATTTGTGCCTTCTTATGATCTGGTTTCTTCTCCAGATGATGACAATGAGGATGAAAATCCACCTCTACCTGCTCACCCTCCTCTAGATGAGTCCTTTGAACTTGAACCAGCACCAACTCCATCGCTTCCTAGATGGGTTCGTTCAACACGAGAAGAAACTGGTGATCTTGTCGGTGATCCTTCAGATCAGCGTCGGACACATTCATAGTTCCAATGAGCCTCTTCTCTTTTGGCTCAAGTTTCATAAACTCATGATCCAAAGACATTTGCAGAAGCTTGAAGTCATCCATATTGGGATACAACAATGAATGAAGAGTACTGTTCTTTAATGGCAAATGATACTTGGGATCTTGTACCTCTTCCAAAAGGAATAAAAATTGTTAGATGAAAATGGGTCTACAGAACTAAGTATGCATCAGATGGAAGTGTTGAAAGACACAAGACTTGGTTAGTTTCCAAAGGATTTTCCCAAGTTGAAGGAATTGACTATAATGAAACCTTTTCCCCTGTAGCAAAAATGAATTCCATCTGCCTTGTTCTTGCCCTTGTTGCCTCACATAAATGGGAGGTCCATCAGATTTGAAAGAATAAATCTACATGGAACAACCTCCTAGCTATGTCCAAAATTACTCTAGCCTTGTTTGTCACCTCAAGAAATCTCTTTATGGCCTCAAGCAAGCTCCCCGAGCTTGGTACGACAAAATGGATAGTTTTCTTATTGCCACTAGATTCTCTAGATGCCATTCTGATCCTAATGTCTATACCAATAAATTAGGAATCCATCTCATAATCCTTATCCTTTATGTTGATGACCTTATCCTTACTGGTAGTGACTCAAAACTTTTAAACCATGTGAAAACCAGCCTTAAGAATAAATATGAAATGATAGACTTAGGATTTTTGCACTATTTCCCTAGCCTCTAAGTTTTGCAAACCAATGAAGGAATTTTTCTTTCCCAGTCTAAGTATGCTTGTGAACTTCTTCGTCACTTTCACATGGACGATTGTAAACCAACCCCTTCTCCCTTTGAGTCTAGAGTCAATCTTTTTGCCACTTGTACTTATCCTAAAGTTGATGCCACCCTGTATCGCCAGTTAGTTGGTAGCCTCTTATACTTGACTCATACCTATCCTAATCTTTCCTTTGTTGTTGGTCTTGTTGCCCGATATATGAAAACACCCCATGAAAGCCATTGGAAAGCAGCTAAAAGGATACTTCGCTATGTTTGTGGTACATTTCAGTTCATGATACATTACAGTTCAAGGGGGACTCCTTTATTGGTTGGTTTCACTGATTCATATTGGGCCGACGACCCTGATGATCGGAAGTCTACTGCAGGTTATGTTTTCAGCCTTGGTTCATGACCTGTCACTTGGGCCTATAAGAAACAACAGGATATATCACTTTCTTCAGCAAAAGCAGAGTACCGAGCAACGGTAAATGCAAGTCAGGAAGCCCAGTGGCTTCGACAGATCCTTTCAGAGTTTGGATTCCAGCACCAGCATCTGACCAGCCTTTGGTGTGACAATCAAAGTGTCATCAATCTCACCAAAGACCCAGTTCAACATCAGCATAGAAAACACATCAATTTACAGATGCACTTCATCAGAAAGCTCATTCATGATCAAGTTATTGAAGTGCTCTTTTTCTGTACAGAATATCAAGTTGCAGACATTTTCACAAAGTCTCTTACAGAAGCGAAGTTTTCCAAACTTCAATCTATGTTAGGAGTTCAGGAAGTTGTCACTAAGGGGGATAGTCTCTAATGCCTCCTTCCTTCTCCTATTGTGTTACTATTGTAAATCCTTCAATCCTATCCCAAGTTGTTCTTAAGGGGGGATGTTAGGATATTTAGACACTTAGGAGTTAGTAAGATATACTTGGTCTATTATGTCGTTAGGTAAAAGTGTGTTTTCTGGTGTGTTTCTTTAGTATGCATTAGTATTCATTTGTAGTTATGAAATCCGATGGTCACGATATGTTCCCGACATAGAGTGATCCGATGATTCATACTCTCCTCGATATTAACAGCCATTGATTCATGGCTTAACACCTTATTGGTCCATGATCTCTATTTGAAGAGCATGGAGGGTCATTTGTCGATGATCAATTGTGAGAAACTCTCTTGTAAAATCTCTCTGTAATCTTTTTCTTTGCATTAATAAACTGCTCCAAGTGGTTGCGTTGGTTGGGGCAGTGGACGTTTCCTCGTAGGGGTTTTACCACGTGAAAACATTGGTGTTTTGATATTTGATCTGGTTATGTGATTGGTTACTGAAGGTGTTCATCCTCTGTTGGAATGCCTGTGTTGTCGAACAAATTTTGTATCATTAAACTATTGATTAGTTAATTAGAGTTGAACTTACAATTGAATTTGAGACTAGGTGGATTTGGGAAATAAATACCTTCTTGTACCTCAGAACAATCACCAGTCCTAAGACCTTAAATAGTCAAAATCGATTCGATGAATCCTGGACTTGAGCGTTGATTATGTGTCTTGAAGGTCCTAACCTTGCAGGGTAAGATTGGGCAGGTTGATAATGTAGCCCATGTTTTCGATCGCGTGATATAATGTAGTGATTTTACATTTTATTCTGACTTTTTGGATTAAGAATATTTTGATGTTGATTGAGAATAGAATAATTAACTTTTGTCATCGTGTAACATAAAATTCTTTCTTAATTCATTTTTGAATCGGAAAATGCGTAATTGTAATATTCAAAAAAAAAATTATTGCTTCTCCATTGAAATCAATTATCTTGTATTGTGTATGGAAGGGATGTTTCATATGGTATCAGAGTGAAGTTCCACTCTGTGACACCAGACCCATTACACCTTCCACTATTTTCTATTGATAGTTAAAGATGTATCACTAATACCATTTGAAATTTTTGCACGACATGCATCATGGTTAGAGGACGTGGGAGAAGTAGATGTCATGGTGTGGGAGGAAGAGGTACACTTCCTCCAAGTGCATCCATGCATGAAGGATATGCTCAATAGGGAGGTGATAAGACTACTGAGCAAGAGCATCTTGCAGTGGGAGATGTGGTAGGTATTATGAGATCGTTTTAGAGGATGTCAGAGTTGTTAATCAACTGCCTTGATTAAGATGAGGGAGAGAGTTTGTTCCCAATGAGGGTTCGCAACGCCCTTCAATTGTTAGCAATATTATACACAGAGAACTCAAGAAGGTGAAATTTCTTGAGTTCTGGGGTGACACAGACAACTTAGCCGCCGAGGCATGGTTGGATAACATGGCGATGTGCTTCTCACTACGTGATTACACATCCAACATGAAGGTCATCATGGAGGTATTTCAACTAAAAGGGAGTGTGCTTCTTTTGTGGAAGACACTCTTACCTCAACTAAACATGGTCATTGAAGACGTGTCATGGGAATTGTTCGAGGAAAGATTTCGAGAGAGGTATTTTTCCAATGAATTCATTGAGCGCCAACTTAATGAGTTCAATGAATTATGACAGGGAAGTCATATGGTACCAGAATATGAGTCCAGGTACATGAAGCTACTTAGATATGCTCCACATCTAAACACTGATAAATTAAACGTTAACAAGTTTGTGTTCGGCCTCAACTTCAACATTCATGAAAAAGTGAGGATATTGATACCTCAAACATTACATGATGTAGTTCAGAAGGCCCTCATTGTTGAGGAAGAGATAAATAATGGGAGCCAGGGCAGGACTCCTTCCAGGTAGACAGGACAGGTGCCACCTAGAGCATCATAACATCAGACACCAGATAGACAGACTTATGGACACCATGATACGCCCAGAGGACCTGTATTCTCAACATCGTGCCAACAAATTCCTCATCGGAGGACTCCTTATAGAGAACCACAACATCAAAAAAAACGTCGTCCACAATAAAAGCAACAGTTTATATCTGGTCTGCATAATAGATCAATACAATAGATGTTAGAAAAATAGGACCGCGGAGCAATAAAATAAAACAAATGCAGAAACAAACCACAGAAGACACACAATACAAGAGAGACACAGATTTACATGGTTCACCCAGTGTGGGCTACGTCCACCAGAGAAATTGCCAGGTCCTTCCTTTATTATTATCCAACAAATGAAGGGATACAACCTACAGCAAAACCCGTTGTAACTTCCTCTTCTTTCTCCCACAATCTCCTCTCTCAGAATACAATTTTCACCACCATCCATAGCCACGATACATTTCCCTCATAAAAGAGGGTTTCCTTCTAGGGAAAAAAACCCTAACATAATCTCTACCGTTAGATCTGTGACCTTATAATCAACGGTCCAGATTTACAATGAAATTACAATATACTTTTACAAGGCAATTTTTCCTTTGGGAGCTTCTCCCCCGAACCCCTGCTTGCCCCCAGACCCCCCAGTTGGGGGGATAGGTCCCCTTGACCCTGCAGAGGGGGTACCCCCCCTCTACACTCCCCCGTGTAGAAGAGTGTACATAATTCTGGGGTGTAAATACTTCATGGGCTATAAACACGGCTGAAAGTAAAAGACCTATAAATCAGGAAGATAATCAGACTCCACAACCAACAATCTCCAACTTGGAGACTGATCTCAACAACTCCACCGTTGTTGTATATTTTGGACTCTGAACCTTCTTGGACCTGGAAAATTTCTCATTTTCATCTTCATTCTTGAAGACCAATTGATAATGAGCAAGAACTCAGTTTCTCCCTGGTTACTCCCTTTGTTAACATGTCTGCAGGATTCTGGCTAGTGTGTATCTTTTCCAACTTCAATTGTCCATCTTCCAAGGTGGATCGTATGAAGTGATACCTCAAATGTATATGCTTAGTCTTCAAATGGAAGGCTGAGTTCTTTGCAAGGTGAATGGCACTTTGACTGTCACAGTACAACCTGTTGTTCTCCTGCTTCTTTCCCAATTCCTCCATAAACCTTTGTAACCAAATCATCTCTTTACTAGC
>ML783509.1:492238-515887 GCA_009831015.1 Picea engelmannii
AATGCAGAAACAAAACACAGAAGACACACAATACAAGAGAGACACAGATTTACATGGTTCACCCAGTGTGGGCTACGTCCACCAGAGAAATTGCCAGGTCCTTCCTTTATTATTATCCAGTAAATGAAGGGATACAACCTACAGCAAAACCCATTGTAACTTCCTCTTCTTTCTCTCACAATCTCCTCTCTCAGAATACAATATTCACCACCATCCATAGCCGCGATACATTTCCCTCATAAAAGAGGGTTGCCTTCTAGGGAAAAAAACCCTAACATAATCTCTACCGTTAGCTCTGTGACCTTATAATGAACGGTCCAGATTTACAATGAAATTACAATATACTTTTACAAGGCAATTTTTGCTCTGGGGGCCCGCTTGCCCCCAGACCCCCTAGCCGGGGGGATAGGCCCCCCGGACCCCGCAGAGGGGGTACCCCCCCTCTGCACTCCCCCACGTGGAAGAGTGTACATACTTATGGGGTGTAAATACTTCATGGGGTATAAACACAGCTGAAAGTAAAAGACCTATAAATCAGGAAGATAATCAGGCTCCACAACCAACAATAGACTCTTAGGAAAACAACTTCTACTTCTGGGACTAGGAGCACAGGTCTGAAGAATGGATGTTGGACATGTGGAGAGCCACATTACCATAGATAATTTCCTATTGAGAAGGAAAGAGTTGTCGGATCATCAGGACCGACTACATTTGGAGACTTGGGCAAGGCCCACAAGATTCATGGAGCGGTTAATAACCTCCAGGTCGAGCATCAGTCTATAGTGCTTGAGACTTTAGGTATGATATTTGATCAGTAATTTAGTGTTTTGATAGATCCAAGAGATACTGAGAGTTTTATATCTAGTGTTGCGATTAAAATAATTAAGGTGAAGGAAGTAGAACAAGATGAGTTTAGTTATGTGGAAATGGCATCTGGTGCCAAGAAAAAGGTTGGGGGGGGATTTAAGGGTTGTAACATTAACTTGAGAGATTTCATCACAAGTGTAATCCTTTATTTCATGATCTTAGGATCTCACGACAGTGTAATTGGAATGGATTGGTTAGGATCGCACAATGCGATACTCAACTACAAGACGAAATAGTTAAGTTTTACGAACGGTTTCGGTCAAAGTAGAGTAATTGTGGGAAGAAACCAGGGGGTGTCATAGAGATTTACTTCTTCTCTACAATTACAAAAAGGTATGTGCAAAGGATGCAAGTTATATGTCGTCTTAGCACTTAACAAAAAAGGAGACATGGAAGGATTAGAAAACCTTCTTGTAGTATCAGCGTTTGTTGATGTGTTTCCTGAGGAACTATCAGGTTTACTTCCATAAAGAGAATTGGAGTTTACTATAGACCTAAAACCCATAACATAACCAATTGTAAGAATTCCATACCGGATTTCGACACTAGAATCGCAAGAGTTAAATATGCAATTGAAAGAAATGTTGTATTTGGGACTGATACATCCAAGTCTATCACCGTGGGGTGCACCAGTGATTTTTGTAAGAAAGAAGGATGGATCGTGGAGGATTTTCATTGACTATCATCAATTAAACAAGGCCACAGTAAAAAACCAGTATCTGTTGCCAAGAATTGATGATTGATTTGACCAGATGAAAGGAGAAATGATGTTTTCAAAGATCGACTTGAGATCAGGATATCATCAGTTACATATTAAGGAGAAAGATATCCCTAAGACCACATTTAAGATGAGATTTAGGCACTATGAGTTTATTGTCTTACCATTTGGATTGATGAATTCCCCAGACATATTCATGAGTTTGATGAATGGGGTATTCCGCGAATACTTGGCCAAGTTTGTACAAGTATTTATCGACGATGTACTGATTTATTCTCAGACGAAAGAAGAGAACAATGAACACTTGAGATTAGTTTTACAGTTTCTAAGAGAAAACAAGTTGTATGGGAAGTTGTTGAAGTGTTCTTTTTACTACACAAAGATTCATTATTTGGGACATATCATATCTGGAGAAGGAATCGTTGTTGATCCAACGAAGGTTGAGGCTATTATAGAATTTCCAACACCAATGAACGTACAAGAAGTATGTATTTTTATGGGTTTGGCATCTTATTATTAATGTTTGGTTAAAGTTTTTCCAAAGATAGAAAATCCGATTACTGAATTGTAGAAGAAAAATAATAAATTTGTATGGTCAGAGAAATATGCGGAAGCATTTCAGAGACATAAGGAGTTATTAATGACAACACCAATACTGAAGGTTCCTGATATGGACAAGGAATTATTGGTATGCACGGATGCATCCAAGGAAGGTTTAGGTGGAGTGTTAATGCAAGATGGTCAAGTGATCACTTACATTTCAAGGAAACTAAGAAGGCACGGAGAGAATTATGTAACACATGATTTGGAGTTACTAGCGATTTTTTATGCCTTACGAGTATGGAGACGTTATCTTATTGGACAAAAATTCAAACTAAAAATGGATCATAGTGGTTTACAACACATATTTACTCGGAGTGAATTGAATGCGCGACAAAGGCGTTGGTCATAACTACTTAGAAAATATGACTTTGAGATTTCCTACATTAAAGGAACGATGAATATAGTAGAAGATGTGTTGAGTCGGAGACCACGCATATTCTCAGTAATACCGCTTACAACAAATCTTTGAGAAAATATTCTAACATTACAAATTGAAGATGATTGGTACAAGAAAGTTAAGAATAATACCAGACAAGATATCATGATGGTACCGAGGTATGAAGGTTATTCATTTGAAAACGATGGTTTATTGAGGTATAAAAACATAATTATGTACTGCCTAATGATAAATTAAGAAATTTAATTTTAAACGAAGCTCATCGAGCAGTATACATGGCTCATCCTGGAGTCACGAAGATGAAGGAAGACCTTACGACTTTATTCTTATGGAAAGGAATGAAGACTGACATAGTTAATTATGTGAAAAGATGTCTTGAATGTTAGAAAGTGAAGGCTGGACATAGACATCCAGCGGGATTGTTACAACCATATGTGATTCCTAAATTGAAATGGAAAGTCATTTCAATGGATTTTATTGTTGGATTTCCACTAATGACAACGAGACACAACTCCAATTGTGTGGTCATTGACACTCTGAAAAAGAGTACACACTTTATCCTAGTGCATACAATGTATCATGCTCTAGACATAGCTAGAGTTTTTGTTAGCGATATTGTGAGATTGCATGGTTTACCAAGAAATATCATATATGATCGAGGATCAGTGTTTACGGGATGATTTTGGAATAGTTTCCAAGAGGCTTTGGGAACACAACTGAATTTTAGCACCGCATATCACCCTAAAACTGATGGAAAGACTGAAAGAACGAATCAGATTTTAGAGGATATGTTGTGAATGTATGTAATGGATCAACAAAAACACTGGGAAGAATTCTTTCCATTGGTAGAATTCGTGTACAAAAATATTTATCAGAGTACGATTAAGATGGCACCGTTTGAGTTTCTTTATGGATGACCATGTCAGACACCTCTGAGTCGGTATCGACTCAAGGATAGGGTCCTGGTGGGACCAGAAGTCATCCAAGAAATGGAAGAGCAGATGTGAACTATGAGACAAAGGATTAAAGAAGCATAAGATTGGTAGAAGAGTTATGTTGATGCACATCACATTGATCACAGTTATGAGGTTGGAGACAAAGTTTTCTTGTGCATAAAACTGCATAAGAGTTTGATTAAGTTTGGAAAGGGTGATAAAATCTCTCCTAGATTTTTGGGACCTTTCGAAGTTGTGGAAAATAAAGGACCCATGGCTTACCGACTATCCTTGCACGATTCTTTTAGACGTATCCACGACATATTTCATGTATCTATTCTGTGACATTATATTTCAGTTTTGTCACATGTTATTGACTTGAGTTATTTCCAGGTGTCATATAAGGTTTCTCTCATGGCGGAGCCACTCCACATACTGGACCATCACACTCAATAGCTACGATGTCGAATAGTCAATCAGGTCAAGGTCTAGTGGGACAATTATAGTCCACACTTGGCTACATGGGAGGACGCATATGATATGTGTCAACAATTTACTTATTTGTTTGATATATTAGATATGTATATCTATGAAAGATACATTTATTACTTTCATTATTAGATGGTACAAACTTCAGGACGAAGTTTAAAACAAGAGGTGGTGTATGTAACATCCAGTTCCACTGATCACATTTTACACTGACTTATTCTTTGGGGACACTTGTGAGCAAGTGATCCGGTTATGGTACATTATGATTTCTACTTGATTATGAGTTATATTATGATGTCATTTTGATTTATATGTTAATTTATAAATGTATATATATTGATAGGTATTATTGATGATTTCTCCTGAGTGTTAAGGATACATGACAAGTTGAGGATGTTGATGGCATCAACAAACTTCCTTGGCCTATGGATTGAGTCAGGGAGTGGAATTTTGTTTGGTTTGAGTATTGGATTTACACGCATGTGATTTATATAATGGTTTTAGTATGGATATTATGTATATGGATTATTGAAATTTCCTTTGTCAGTGGATGTAGGCATGGTGGCACTTACTAATCCAACTCACATATGGAGTAAAGGGGCCATACATAGAAAACCAGACAGGTGAGAGAGGTGGCAACATCCCTGTCACAACCTACCAACACTCCAACCATGACCTAAATGAAGGTTGAAGATTACCTCATTCCGAGAGGTCCAAGATGTTGTGAGGGAAGACTAAGAGAGATGCTCACAAAAAATTCTAAGGGCTGCACAATAAGGCAGAATCCTTATTTCTTAGAAAATCCCTTATTCTCTCAAAAGGTCGACCAAGGGGAGTGTTGACTCCAAGTGTCGGAAAAACTTCCAAACTAGTCAAAGGCAAGTGGCACCTTTGGAGAGAAAAAGTGTATCTTGAAGGTCACGTTGCATAATCAAATAGTGAGTCAAGAAAATCTAGAAGGCCTAGAAAGTAAAATAAAAATACTTAGAGTTTTAGAAAAGAGCATACATTTTATCATTAAATTATAAACAAGAAAATAACAAAGATTCTAAGTATAATAGGTTTGACTAAATTAAAACATCAAAAGGGAAAAAGGGAATTAGACTAGTAAACTAAATAAAATAATAAATAAGAATGAATTGGGTATATGCACATGTGTTCATGAAAATAATAAAAATGATTTTTTATTAAAAATAAAATAAAACATGAGAGAATAGGTCATCCACATAGAATAACATCTTGATTCAATCAACCGCTAATCCTAACTAAAAGAAGACTCCTAATCCAAATCAAACTAAAATCTAGTTAGGGGACACAAAATAAATGAAGGTTTGGGGAACTAAGGGACAACTTAGAGAAAAAATAGGAAACAATGGGGAATGTGAGGGAAAATGCCTAATTAATCAAAATAAAAGAGATTTTACATATGCAAATTTGGGAGAGTGTGACAAGTGGTGTGGGTAAATAATCCTTGATTAAATTATTAAAAATTATTTTTTTGTGCATGAGAGGACAAGTTTCATTGGTATTTTTATTATAAATGAAATGGAGAGGAAGAGATAAGAATCTCATTTTTGAAGTACTGTTATGTTGTCAAAATATTTCTTGACTAGTTTACTTGTGAAGAGTTTGGTTGGAAAACTTGTGTAAATAGTGGAAGTTCTTCCTTGCGAGGACAAGTTTGTGCTATTGTGTTTCTAGTTTTACTGTGTATGGCCCCTTTGCGGCTCGGGGGGATAAGGGGGAAGAAGAGTACCCCTAGTGTTGGTTGGGAGGTATCGGTGAAGTCTTGGGATTGGTAAGTGAAAGAAAGAGGAAGGAGCACAAGGACAAATTGAAGATCAAATTATATATATCATCAATCCCTTGGATACAGTATTGTATCAATTGTTTAAATTTTTAGTAGATAATTGTCGTAAACTTCTAATTTCTAATAATTGATAACAATGGAATCTATATTTCTGAACATGTACAAGATTTATGGCTACTAGGTAATATCATAATTTTTTATATTTATTTTCTATTATTTTTAGTTTTTATAACTGGAAAAATGATTGAACAAATTTCATATCCTCCCCATAAAAGTATTATAGTGAGTGATGTTTCCTCATATTTTGAATTATATAAACCATTCAAATTATATATATTATGTTGATTCTTTTTGTGTATATATAAAAAAATTATTTAGGAAATGGTTCTAAATTGTAATTATTCATAATTGAGGTAAGATTTAAGAAGGATATCATGAATTTACAGCTTCTGCAAGTTAGTTGTGACGAATTCAGTTGATATGGTGCATATTTAAATTCTTATCAAAAGATACTTATTACTTTGTATTTTGTGTATACGTGCTAGATCTATTAAACCTTGTCTGATATTTTTTCGTTGGTTAAAAGGATAAACAAATGATATTCGAATAAGTGTTGATGAAGTAAATTTTTATATGATCTAACTTCAATATCTTTCATCCCTATTGTGCCTCATACCTTCATTTCACTTCTTACCATTGTTATGTGTTCAATGAATAACATAGTTCAAGTCGTATGTAATTAAATACAACAAGTTTTTTTTTACAGTTGTTCATTGTAGAACTCATACATAATGTCGTCTGATCAAGAGAATGATCATCGTTCTACTTTTTATAATCTGGTGAGATGGAAGAATGTGTTAATTAAAATAATTCTAAACTCTATCCTAAGGATTCGATGGTGGAGATGATTGAGTTCTGAGTAGGATTCGTTTTAAGATTACAATTTTTTTTTCTCTGAAATTTTGACCATCGATTGTTAGAAACTCAATGACCGTCTTTAGTGAAAGATAGATAATTATTATTAAACCGGTAGTAGCCAGATGCTTAACCTTTTCATTACTAATCAACTGGTAGTTTTGGGATGCGTTCCCAATTTTTTTGTAGTTAAGTGATAGTCAACTAAATCAAGGATCGACCTGGACAATAACCTCGGTGGTGGGTTATTCTTTATGGTTGTTTAATTATTATATGGAATCACTATTCCATCAGTTATATTAGGATACCTTTTGTTACCTAGATAATATCTCATCTAATGAAAGGGCGATTCTTTCCAAAATCAAAATGTCTGTGATATATCTATGAAACATTGAAACATAGAAGTATTAAGTTTTGTATTAATTAATTGCTCTGATTGAGTGAGCGTAAAGGTCATTATAGTCACACTATTAAAATAACAACCTTCTCTCTCTCTCTCTCTCTCTATATATATATATATATATATATATCAAATTTATATACAACACAATATTAAGAAAAGATAAATTAAATCCATTGAAGAAGTAAATAACTCTAGGATTAAATGGATGTGTGGACTTAATATAATCCTTCAACGATTTAAGCAAAAATACCTTCGTCGTGTGGTAGTGCGTAAAGTGAACAAATTACTCTAAAAGAGAAGTTGAATTCTTGAAATCACTTGTAATTAATAATAAATTTATATCGCTGTAAATATAAACTATAGATCATAACATATTTCAATATGTAAATAGGTTATGTATTTACTACAATGTTGTTAATGTATTCTTAGGATTTTACCATTGAGATAAATTATCCTTGATGAGTTAAATGATATTTTGCGTAAATATTGTGTAACCAAATTTAGGTTATTAATGAATGAGGTTGATTCCACTAATCTTTATCGAAGTCTAGATTTATTTCGAAAATAAATACATGAAAATTTTGCAGATGGTGCAACTTCAATTAATGCTACGATGAATCTAGTTTGAGATACATATATAATTACATATGAATATTTTAAGAAAATAGAAGTTTGACGTAGTGTTCATCAATATTTTCCATTAAAATTAAATGTTATTGAGTGATAGTGATGCAGACCCCCTTCTCACCTAAAAGTTGTGCGACCTCCCGGTCAAGATCTTCGATTCTGGAGTCGGGTGACTCTCTGAAACCTTATTGGCCTCGTTCTGTGTTAAACACTGGTCTGCTCGGCTCCCTGCGCAGGTTTCACGACACCCGCAACCTTCCCTTTCATGCTCTGCAAAAATCTCAGAGTATCGGGTGTGAACGCCTTGTCTCTTAGTGCCCTCCTCTCATGTGACCTTAGGCAATGACCACGCGATTATGGGTGTGACCACAAGAGGTTTGAAGTCAAACTACTTTTGGGCCCACAATTCTCCTTGAGCCTCCACGTGTCTTCCTAGAAAAACCATGGTATGGATTGTGGCCTGCCCTCAAATTTTTAAAGTCTGCACAACTCTTGTCCCCGCAATGCGAGATGACCATTGATCTCATGATCTTGATGGTGCCTTTAGATGGGCGACTGAGATCTATTCCTTGAAATCAATAGTCCAGGTCTCCCTCTCCCCAATCGACGGCTATGGTCGATTCAGAATTCTGGACTTTGGAATTATCGAATCTCAAACCTTGGTTTCCTTTGCAGAGAAATCTTCTGGAGAAAAATATATGATGACACATTTCCCCTTCAATCAACAGCTGTGACCTCTGCGGGTCTCCAGACTTTGGGGTTTTGAAATCTCAACCCTGCTTTCTTCCGTACTCCAATTTCTCGGAGGTGACGATCTACGGACATCTGTCTTGTTCAATCAACGGTCCTACCTTCACTTCGGGTGTTTGACCTTTCAACTCAGATAAATGGTCCTGAGACCCTCTTCTCGATCAATGGTCGAGATCTCCTCTAGGTTTCGAACTTCAGATATTTCAAATATCAAACTTCACCCTTGCTCCAATTCTTTTGTCTGAAGGCTATAATCCACTGACGCATGTCCACCTCAGTCGTTGCCTTAGATCAACGACTGAGGTTTACTTAGGGTATTTACCCAGAGTGCATGGATCTTTGCCACGTCTCCCTTAGATCTAATGGATATAAATCACTTCGGGTCTTTACTCGGAGCTCACAGATCTATGCCACGTCCCTTCTGAACTTTGACGGCTCAGATTCACTTCGAGTGATATGACATCTTAGCTTTACTTCGAGTGATCTGAAGGTTCATATCTACTTCACTAATTGGACATTTGAGTTTCACTTTGGATATCCAGAGCTTCGGAGTTCAAAAATATCAACTCTCAAGCCTGCCCCCTCATGAGCTCATGATATCTGACGACTCAGATTCGCTTGGATGATCCAATGCTTGAGGTTCACTTCGGGTGATCTGACGGTTCAGATCTGTTTTGAATGATCAACGGTCGAGATTATACTTTGGGTTTCTGACTCTTTGAGCTTCGAAATATCAAGTCTCAAACCTTGATGAGTTCTCTCTCCTATGTGTGTGAAGATTAAATATCGCTCACCTTGTTCTGATCAGATGATTGTTGATCTCCTGTGTTGCGATCCAACGACCACTTCTGCTCCTCCTCTTGAGCTTCTGATCTCTTCCAACTTAGAAAGTCTTCTAAGTCTTCAAAGGATTCAACCTTTGTGCTTCCCTCGGGTCTGACTCTTGGAACTCGACTACACTTCTGAAAAGTGTTATCCCTCATAAGCTTGGTCTTGTGAATACTTCGACTTCCCACGCACTCCTTGTGTTTCAGGAATTTTGATAACTCAGATCCGAAGGATTTCTCGAAGAGAAATTCCTCTCTCCCTCTTGGCGTTCTCCTACTTCTCGATGCACACCTTGTAATCAGTTATTACGCAAGGTTTTAATTCTTGCAGACGACTATGCACTCCTTGAAGAAGTCACTTTGTACTCCTTGCAAAGGGAAAGTTTCGTGCTATCTCTTCTAAGCTTTGGAACTGAAACAAATCCTATAAGCATACTCATGTTTTGTGTGCACACCATGCACCGATTTTAACATAAGAGAAAAAATTGAAACTTATCCTAACATTCACAGTTCCATACATTCGTTTATAGAAACAACAACAATAGGAAATTTGCAAGAAATAACAACATCCGCACACATTGGACCAATTTTCCTCTGTTGTATTCATTCAAAATAAAAATGGTTACAGCTACAATCAAAACAACAACTAAAAACTCAGAAATATCCTACTAACTTGTAGCCACCTCATTTGGGCGTAAAAAGCCTCTATTTATCTCAGAGGGTTTTTAGGGTTCCCCCAGACTACTTGTCTACTCCAAAACCTAACCTAAGGTATATCTTAGTCCAGTCACATTCCAGAGAAGGAGTGGAAACTCCCACTTCTCCTGCAATCGTTCAAGCATGCTTCAGAATATTTTTCAGCGTTGAGTTCAGGCGTTCTTCAAAATATCTCTCGACGCTGAGTTCAGGCATACTTCAAAATATTTGTCGTAACTGCCAGCGTTGAGATTCTGAAAAGATTCCTAGGCACTGAGTGGTCCTACTCCGCATGCTCGCTAATGATGCTCCTGCATCATACTCCCCTTGACAAAAATTCATGGACTCATGTCCATGAGATCCTGCACTGACTTTCCCTGCTTCTGGATATCACCTTCATTTTCCCAACTAGCATATTCTATTCGGTGTCCCTTCCACTTGACCAGATATTTGAAATAGGTCTTCCTCCTAGTCTTTTTTCCAATCCTCTGATCAACGATCTTCTCCATATGTGTTCTTTCTGCTATAGGAATTTGTTTCTCCTACTGAATCTTCTCTTGATCTTGTAATCCCTTTGTGTCATCTTTCCTATAAGGATATAGGTCTGAAATGTTGAATATGGGTGATATGACCACATCATATGGTAGCTCAATCTCATAGGCGTTTGCATCAAACTTCCTCAAGATCTTACATGGTCCTATATTCTTCATTTTTAACTTGTTATATGATCCCCTACAGAGCCTTTCTTTCCCGACATGTGCCATAACTTGATCTCCAACTTCAAATTGAAGCTCTCTGCAATGTTGATCAGCTCTACACTTGTGCTCTTCATTTAAACTCTACAACTGTCCTCTGATCTAGATATGGAGCTTCTGCATTTCCGCAGCAAAATCCTTTGCTCCAGCGCTCTTGATTTCACTATGTTCCAAATATATCAACTTAGATACTCCCCTGGGTTGCATTCCATACAATATTTGGAGTGTGATTTTTCCAGTGATCATGTTTGGTGAGTCATTTTATGCAAATTCTACTTGTGGCAGAATCTGATCCCATTGATTATGATGTTCAATGAACAGACTCCTCAATAAGTTTCCCAAACTTCTGTTTACCACCTCAGTTTGTCCATATTTCCGAGGGTGATAAGTTCATCTAAAGGACAAATCCGTCCACGGTGTTCTCCAAAAATGACCAACAAATTCGATGTCTCTGTCTGAGACAATGCTTCCAGGTAGGCCATGAAGTCTTACAACTTCCTTGAAAAATAGATTTACAATATGTCTTGCATCATTGGTCTTCTAGAATGGGATAAAGTGTGCCATATTTGAAAATATATCCACCACCACAAATATGGAATCAAATCCTCTTTGTTTTCTTGGCAGTCCCAACACAAAATCCATGCTAATTGCATCCCAAGGCCTCTTTGGTATTGGCAATGGTTGATACAATCCAGTGTTCTATCTTTTTCCTTTTGCATGTTGGCAGATTCTACATCTGTTCACAAACTTTATCACTTATTTTCTCATACCTGACCAATAGTATGAATTGCTCAACTGTGCAAATGTTTTATCATGGCCAAAATGTCCAGCCAATCCTTCACTATGCTTTTCCTTCAAAAGGTTATCCCTCATTGAGCATTTTGGTATGCACAACTGATTTCCCTTGAATATAAATCCCTCTTGAATCATGTACTATGTCCACTGGCTTCTGTCTCTCAACACAGGATTTGCACATGCTTCATATGCTTCCTTGAAATCTTCATCATCGCAATATGTATCCTTAAGGTGTTCAAACCCCAAAGTCTTCATCTGAAATTCATGTAGAATCAAACATCTCCTGCTTAATGCATCAACAACTTTGTTAGGATTCTCATCCATATGTTTTATGACAAAAGTAAAATTCTTCATAAACTCAACTCATTTTGCATGCCTTTGATTCAATTTTTCCTATCTGGTTATGAATTGTAAAGCTTGGTTATCGATATACAAGACAAATTCCTGTGGGACAAGGTAATGTCTCCATTTCTTCAAGCCTTTAATTATGGCATAAAACTCCTTATCATATGTGCAGTACTTTCTCTTGTTCTCATTCATCTTCTCATTGAAATAGGAAACAGGTCTATTATCCTGGCTCAAAACTACTGCAATTGCAACTCCACTTCCATCACATCTCACCTTAAATGTATTTTCAAAATTTGGTAAGACCAAAATTGGTCATTCTGTTATTTTCTCCTTCAGTATATTGAATCTCTTCTCGGCCTCCTCTGTCCATTTAAAATACTTGTTCTTCTTCTTCACTGTATCCATCATTGGTGCACAAATTCCACTGAAGTCTTTTGTGAACTTCCTATAGAAACTTGCTAAGACATGGAAGCTCCTTACCTCAAACATACTCTTTGGTGACAACCATTCTTTGATTGCTTTCACCTTCTCTGGATCCATCTTCAGTTCATTTGAAGAGATCACAAAACCCAAGTAAATGAGTTATGTCTTCATAAAAGAGGACTTATTTAGATTTATCAACAACTTATCCTGTTGTAGTCTCCTCATCACCAGTGTCAAGTGTCTCAAATTCTCCTCGTTAGTCCTACTAAAGATCAATATATCATCCATATATACAACCACGAACTTGCCAATGAAATATTTCTGTATTTCATTCATCAGCCTCATAAATGACCCGGGGCATTTGTCAAGACAAATGGAATAACAAGCCACTCATACAAAATTTCATTTGTCTTAAAGGTTGTCTTCTACTCATCACCTTCTCTCATTCTAATCTAGTGATATCCACTTTTCAAATCCATTTTAGAAAAGAGATTTTCTCCACTTAAACAGTGCATTAAATAATCCATTCTTGGTAAAGTAAATCTATACTTGATGGTGATCTTGTTAATGGATCTTCAGTCTGTACACATTATCCATCCTCCATCCTTCTTTGGACTCAACACAGTTGGTACTATGCATGGACTCGAGCTCTCTCTAACCAAACCCTTGTCTAACAATTCATGGACTTGGTTCTTCACTTCCTCATCTCTCGAGGTGTCAACCTGTATGTTTCTTTGTTTGGTAGACTTGAGCTGGGTATCAAGTCAATATAGAGGCTGATACTTCTAACGGGTGGTAATGAGTTAGGCAGCTCACCCACCACTATGTAAGAAAAATTATCCAATAATTCATGAACTTCTTCAGGTAAATCATCCATCTAAGTACTTGTAAGGATAACTCTGGGTTTCCTCACCACAACAAACTGCATCTCTTGTTCTTTCTTGACTTATTTTTTGAGTTCCTTCCCACTCATGAGAAGTATGCTTGTGTTGGCTTCCTCTTTCACCTTCTTCTCCTCTATTGGTAGTAACATGTGTGTTCTACCATTCTTCTCTAAGGTTTATGTATTCTTCCTCCCATCATTAATGACATTCCTATCAAACTGTCATGGTCTTCCCAAAAACATATGGCATACATCCATGGGAATTACATCACATAGAATTTCATCTCTATATCCTCCTATCTTAAATTCAAACAAGCATTGTTTAGTAACCATTACCTGGTGTCCTTTCTGCAACCATGAGACTTTGTATGGCTTCAGATGTGCAATTGTCTCTAGCTCCAATTTCTCCACCTTCTTTGTGGATACTAATTTGTCAGTGTTCCCAATGTCAATTATCACCTTGCATACTCTGTCTTTAGTCTTGCAAGATGTTCTCAAGATATTGTTCGTCTACACTGGATTTTCAACTTCTGCCTCTGGTTTTAAGAGAACCTTCCTCGACATCAGAGATCTTCCATCCTCTACTCCTTCTGCTTCAACATCCCTTCTTTGTGCTTTTGAAATGTGAGATTCACTTCCTCCTTCTTTATTTTTCTCAAGACATTCCCAAGACATCTTCCCTATATTTCCACAGGAATAGCATCTTACTTCTCCTCCTCTGCTTCTTCCTCTTCCTCTAGAAGAACTTATTCCACCACCCTGTCTTCCTCGGGAACTTCCTCCTCTTTCCGAGTGACTGTGCAGTTTCTCAGTCTCGTCCTTAGACTTATGTGCCTTGTCATGGGTAACTCTCGTGCCTTTGTTTAGGACTGGGATTTTACCTCTTCCTCGCTGGCTTTGTTTTCTGTCCAACTTCTCCTCTGCCTTCAGTGCAAACTGATAAGCATCCTCCACTGTTCGTACTGACATCATGTTGAGCTCATCCTGGATTTCATATCTCAGGCTATTTATATATCTGGAAAACTTTTCTTCATCTTTCTCCCTTTGTCTAGTTTTGATCTTCACTCTATAGAACTCCTCTGTGTACTCCTTAACTGTCATACCTTTCTGTCTCAGGTTCTGCAACTTCCTAAACATTTTGATCTGATAATCTTTGGGCATGAACTTAAACTTTAGCTTGGATACCATTCTGTCCCAGTTATTTATCTTTTGTTTACCTTTGCTTCTCCTCTCAGCCTACAGTTCATCCCACCACACTGTTGCATGTCCTTTTATACTGGTGATAACCTATTGCACCTTTTACTCTTCATCGACATCTTCATAGTCAAAATGTTTGTCCATGAATATCACCCAATCCAGCATCTCTTCAGCATCTAAATTTCCTTCGTACATCGATACCTATATCTTGGGTCTGCCTCCCAATCTAGCAACTGCTCTTAGAAAGAGTTCTTCGACAACATCTTCTCCTGCAACTTCTTCGGCTTCTACTTCTTCCCTCTCTGCATCGTTGATGTCTCCAACATCAGGTCCTCTCCTATGTGCTACCTCCACCGCCTCTAATCTTGCACGAAGTTCTCGCATATCCCTTTCTACAGCTCGATTGGCTAAAGGTGGTTCCACTCGTCTTCTTGGTGGCATTGCGTTGACTTTCTATTATGCACAGACACAACTTCAAGTTATTTTTTCTCTCCTCCTTTTTCTACTATTTGCAAGAAACAATTCTACTCTGATACCACTTGATGCAGACCCCCTTCTCTCCCAAGGATTGCAAGACCTCCCAGTCAGGATCTTTGATTCTGGAGTTGGGTGACTCTCTGAAATGTTATTGGCCTCATTCTATGTTAAACATTGGTCCCCTCGGATCCTTGTGCAGGATTCATGACACCCGCGACCTTCCCTTTCGCGCTCTACGAAAATATCATAGTATTAGGCATTAACGCCTTTTCTCTCGGCCCCTCCTCCGATGTGACCTTGGGTGATGACCATGTGATTGGGGGCATGGCCACAAGTGGTTTGAAGTCAAACTACGTTTGGGCTCGCAATTCTCCTCAAGCCTCCACGTGTCTTCCTGGCAAAACAACGGTATGGATTGCAACCCACCCTTGACTCTTTAAAGTCCGCACAACTCCTATCCCCACAATGTGATATGACCTTTGATCTCATGATATTGATGGTGCTTTCAGATGGATGACTGTGATATATTCCTTGGAATCAATGGTCTATATCTCCCTCTCCTCGATCGATGGCTGTGATCGATTCAGAATTGCAAACTTCAGAATTCTCGAATCTCAAACCTTGGTTTCCTTTGTAGAGAAATCTTCTGGAGCAGAAGATTTTCTGACACTTGTCCCCTTAAATCAACGGTTGTGACCTTTACAGGTCTCTGGACTTCAGGGTTTTGAATATCAACCCTACTTTCTTCCATACTCTAATTTCCCAGAGCTAATGATCTGCGGACACCTGTCTTGTTCAATCAACGGTCCTACCTTGACTTCGGGTGTTTGACCTTTCAACTTAGATCAATGGTCCTGAGACCCTCTTTTCAATCAACTGTTGAGATATCCTCCGAGTTTCAGACTTTGGATATTTCAAATCTCAAACTTCACCCTTGCTCCAATGCTTTTGTCCGAAGGCTATAATCCGCTGACACATGTCCACCTCGGCTCAATGAATGAGGTTTACTTCGGGTCTTTACCCAGAGTGCATGGATCTCTGCCACGTCTCCCTTAGATATGATGACTATAAATCACTTTGGGTCTTTACCCAGAGCTCACAGATCTGTGCCACGTCCCTTCTGAACTACGACGGCTCAGATTCACTTTGAGTGATCCAACGTCTCAACTTTACTTCGAGTGATCTGACGGTTCAGATCTGTTTCACTAATCGAACAGTTGAGATTCACTTCATATCTTCGGAGCTTTGGAATTTGGAAATATCAACTCTCAAGCCTGCCCACTCCTGAGCTCACGATATCTGACGACTCAAATTCGCTTGGATGATCCAACGCTTGAGTTTCACTTTGGGTGATCTGACGGTTCATATCTGTTTCAACTCATAAATGATCAAGATTCTACTTCAGGTTTCTGACTCTTCAGGCTTCAGAAATCTCAAGTCTCAAACCTTGATGAGTTCTCTCTCCTGTTTGTGCGAAGTGTTAAAGCTCGTGCACCTTGTTCTGATCAAATGGTTGTTGATATCTTGCACTGCAATCCAACGGCCACTCTCACTCCTCTTCCTGAGCTTTCGGTCTCTTCCAACATAGAAAGTCTTCTAAGTCTTCAAAGAATTCAACCTTTGTGCCTCCTGTGGGTTCGACTCTTAGAACTCGACTACACTTTTGAAAAGTGTTATCCCTCTTGAGCTTGGTCTTGTGAAGAATTTGACTTCCCGTGCACTCCTTGCATTTCAGGGATTTCGATAACTCAGATCTGAAGAATTTCTTGAAGAGAAATTTCTCTCTCCCTCTTGGCATTCTCCTTCTGCTCAGTGCACAACTTGCAACTAGCTATTATGCAAGGTTTGAATTCTTACAGATAATTGTGCACTCCTTGCAAACAGAAAGTTTTGTGCTATATCTTCTTAGCTTTGGAACCGAAACAAATCCTGTCAACACACTCCTTGCATTCTCTGTGCACACCGTGCACTGATTTCAACAAAAGAGAAACAATTGAAACTTATCCTGACATTCACAGTTTTGTACATTCATTTACAGAAACAACAACAACAGGAAATTTGCAAGCAATAACCACATCCACACACATTGGATCAATTTCCCTCTGTTGTATTCATTCAAAATAATAATGGTTACAGCTACAATCAAAACACCAACTACAAACTCAGAAATCTCCTACTAACTTGCATCCACCTCATTTGGATGTACAAAACCTCTATTTATCTCAAAGGGTCCTCAGGGCTCCCCTCGACTACTTATCTACTCCAAATCCTAACCAAACATCTATCTTAGTCCAGTCACATTCCAGAGCAGGAGTGGAAACTCCCACTTCACTCGCAATCGTTCAAGCGTGCTTCAGAATATTTTTCGACGCTGAGTTCAGGCGTGCTTCAAAATATCTCCTGGCACTGAGTTCAAGCATGCTTCAAAATAGTCTCTGTAACTGCCAGCGTTGATATTCCAAAAACATTCCCAGGCATTGAGTGGTCCTACTCCATGTTCTCGCTAACGATGCTCCTGCATCAGATAGATATGTTTGATCTGATATGATGTGATATCTTCCTTAATATTAATTATCATATTATTTCTCTAATCTTTAGATATTGTTGTTTAAACAAATCTTATAATCCATGACATGATTATACTGACGAATGGACGCAAATCAATTGTTAGTCTTCGCGTAAGTTGTGTAAATTTCAAGTAAGAAAGTTGTCCTGAATAACATATTTACATGTTTTCTTTATTTCTTAATAATGTTTGACTCCGAGGATTTCTTAATGATGTTTAACTCATATAATGTTTACAAAATTTAAATTGATTACTTGATACCAAAGTTATTTAATATTATGAAATGTTGCATTGTATAGTAATACATTATGAAATCATTTCCGTATTAAATCATAAAGTAAGAATTATTATGATAAAGTTGTTGGATTACTGAGAGGGGGATGAATCAGTAATAGAGAAATTTAATCCTTTTTCAACATAAAATGCAAGTGTTATATCAATGTAGCATTATCATCCAATAATTTCATATTAAATAAACAATGAACAAATGAGAAATCATACACATACAAATTACATCAGTTTTTTTACGTGGAAACCCAAAGCGGGAGAAAACAATAGAATGTTTTTTCTTATATGTCTTGAATAATTACATTCATTGGAAGCACCAACTTCCTTTATTTTCCAGTTGCAACTGGAAGGAGGATCCAACCCCCTAGTTTCTCAGGTTACAACCCGAGGGAAGCTCTAACTCCCTAATTCTCTGGCTACAACCAGAAGGAGGCCACAACCCCCTGTGTTCTCTGGCTATGACCAGAAGGTGGCTACAACCACCTGTCCTTGCACCATCCAACCGCCTTGATGTAGAAGTAGAATGATGGAACCAATGTCACACTATCACTGTGAGATATACCACTATAACAACCTGTACCAATCAATCTATAATCAACATTTATGATAAACAAGTGCATCAACCATGCATCAACATATACCAAACAACATGTAATAATCATGTACCATAAACAAGTGCATCAACCATGCACCAACCTATACCTCAACCTGTACCATCAACGAGTGCATCAACCATGCACCAAATATCTACCAATCATGCATCAAATACACATAAAATATGACTCCTCAAGATGTACCAACATCATCAACTATACACCTCATGTATGTGCCACCTGATCAACTACTTGTCTCAACCATGTACCCAACATGTACCTCAACCAAAATCCCTCATCAATTTCATCATCCACATCTGATTTGTAACTTTGTAATAGACCTGGTGTATATGATCACATACCTGCAAACCTTCCTTAACTTTAACAACAAGAGACTAGCATTTTCATCAAACTTTACTTTAGTCTCACAAGAATAATTTTGGATTAGTCAAAAACCCTGACTTGCAATAATCATAACTATGTACCTGTAATGAATAAAGACATGAAAATGGTACACAATTTTCTTCAGTGTCGTTTATGAAACTCCTCCATATTTCACTACTTAGAACCTCTCAGAAAAGGATTTATAGCAAAAATGGCATACCTTGTTGAATTTTGGCTTATTCTAGAGAGTGAACTTGTAGAGCATGCCCCACACGGAATATTTTTTGTATGGATCTAAAAATTGTACATAGAATACTACAGACTTTACTCTAACCAATACATTTGGTCTTACTAAATTTAGATCTGTTATGAAGAAGTTATGACGTTTTTACTTGAAACACATGTTTTACACTAGTTTCAGGACTAGCCACAAACCCTATTTCCCATAGCGTGTAACTCCAAAAATACAACTACCCACAAGATGAAATTTGTATCACATCTACTTGTATATGTTTCCTCAATAGCCTCCCAATTTCATGGTCTGAATCCTTCTAGAAAACAAGTTATTGCGAAAATGGTGAGATGACCTGCAAATAACATACCTTAGAAAGCATCATCAAAAGAATTTATCCTCCCTTGAATTTTGGCCTTCTTTACTTCACCTTCCCTCTGAAATTTGGCTTAGATATCCTTTGGTTACCTCAATCACCTGTACACATTCAATATTCTCAAGTGTGATTAAAATGAGAGAGCCTTGCCTCTTATTTATATTTTCATGTAGCTTCCTCAAGGGGTTACCTTTTAACCATCTTAACCCACTTTCCTTATTTTAGGGTTAACCAACTTCTAACAACTTGTCCAATTAGTAATTTATCCATTAAATTTATTATTTAAATAATTTATTTTGTATCCACATTGACCTATAGTACACTCTGTTGGAGCCGCCCTTGTTTTTCACCTCGCGCAAATTTTCAATGTTTTGAGGCTTAAGATCTAAGGTCGTTTTTCTTCTCTTTCCGAACTCATAAAACTCTCAAATCTTGTCGCATGAGTAGCAATGCTTTTTCACGTTCAAAAAAAAAAAAAAGATCCAATATTCGCAAGTATGTTTGCTCTCAGGTTTTATTTCGGGATGTCGCGGGTCGGACACCTTATTTCTTGAATTCACAAGTCCCGAGTCGCGAGAATGTGAACTCGTTTCTAATTTTCGTCCAAAACAAGAATAGTAGAAAACCTTTAACCCTTGATTAGACATCATCGGGGTTTCGCGCTTCGGCATTCGTCGACCCTAAATTTTTGTTTTTACAACTCCGAGAGCCGAGAACGTGATAAGCCTTTTTGATAAACCTTAGTCAGAACCAAGGTTAAAAAATCTAACCACGGTTAAACTTGGTTCTCGGCACATCGCCGCTCGGCTTTTTCTCTCATAAAGTTAAGGTGTCCAAAACTACGATGTGCGAAGTTGCAACACGAATGTATCAGGGTTAATTAATCGCCTAAACTTAGATTTCCTTCTCTTGATTTGAGCCAAATTATTGCCGCATCGCAATATCGCGACTCGGCATATCATCCTCCTAAAAAGTTGTCTTCGAATTCTCGAGTCGCGATATGGCAATTAAGTTAATCATATCATTAAGGATCCACCAATCATGATTCCCATTGGTTACATTAAAATCGGCCCTCACAATATCGCGAGTTAAAAGGTCAAAACGCGAAAACAAAATTCGCGATGCAACGAAAGGCGAAGAAGTTTTTTAAGTCAATAAGATTTGTAATACTTCAAAATTAAACGGATTACGTCCCGCGCTTCAAGGTTGGCACACTTCACGAGGTATTTATTCATTTACTCTCCATAACCCGAGTACCTGTCAAGCCGCCCAATATTCATGACATTAATGAGAAATTAGGGTAATTCCACGATGAAAATAAGATCGGATTTTTCCAATTAATTTGGTTTTATTCGCGATTTGATGGACTCATGACAAAGGTACATGATTTTCAAAATATATACGAGACTTTGTTTTATTTGTTAAAAAGAAAACATTTCTTATTAAGCGTATAGAGCAAGTTTTTCTCCGAGTGAACTAGCCTCTGCATGTATACGCAGGTTTATCACAGAAGAACGAAAACACCAGCTTCAGCTATGGCGCCAAGGAGAGCAGCTAAAGAAAATGTCGAAGTCGCAGCACAAGGTTTGGACAACGTCTCAGATACTTCGCCTCGGACGGATGGCTCAGTATCTACCTGGTCTTTTATTACAGACATCCTGCAATCCGAGTTAGTAAAATGTTCAGACTCTGATGACTATAACTATGATATTGTGAAGGACGACATGAACACTAGGTACAAGTCAATTGTTCAGTCGAGAATGCACCTGGTTGCAACCAGACCTTGGTTGCTCCCATATTACGATATGATCCGATGGGCATTGGATCAAATCGACCTGCCTTCCAGAACTATTGTAAATGACCGACAGGCCATGATTGGGACTTTTAGGCCCGAACATATCCAGTCTATGTATAAGCTCCCAGCGACCTCTGAATGCACATATGGCAAAGAATTCCTGGCAGACTTCAAAAGGAAGGAGTGCGAAGAATTTGACAAAACTATGCCAGGATTGATAAAAGATTGGGTATCTCGTTCCTCTACATTCAGGGTGAACAATGAGGGTGTGTGTTCGATTTCTTCGTTGGAGCCAAACTATAGGTATGTGGCGATGATGACTTGTCAGCTTTTCGGGTCGGAGGATACCGCTCATTTTTACATCTAGTGGGTACCCCTCATCTTTCGGGTAGCAGAAGGTTCCTCATTCAATTGGGAGAAAATTCTCTCCGATAGTTTGTTCAACAGAATCACAGAGTACCAAGAGAAAAAGGCAGCCGACAAACCATCCGGATTCTACATGTCCGCGTATATCATGGACGCTATATGCTCCCGGACGCCCTTTCCTCTGATGAATTGGGCTTGGAGTCCAACCCATGAGAAGACTGTACATGAGTACCACGATAAACTGTGGGAAAATAACGCGAACAAATTTATTTATGAGACTTTTAACTGGGTGATGGTGCCCCTGCACATCACCATTTTTGGTCTTTTGCCACCCCGCATATCAGATAGCATCGTTCAGAATCTGAGCCATATCACGGACTGGTATGTGGAAGAGGAATTCTCCTATTTGAGAGTGTTTGGAGTTGTTGTTCCTCCTCTGGTGCTACCACTATTCATTCCCGACAAGCTAGCTTGTCGCGAGATCGCTCGGCAAACAGTAACCGGCGGAGTGAGCAAAGAGCTCAAAGCGTCAGCAAAGAAGGTATGGTCATCTTTCCCTATTCGGATAAATTCCTATTCCTTATTAGATTTTGGACATGCCAAGGCTGAAGCTGCAGCCATAGAAAACTTAAGCTTAGTCTCTATCAAGTACAAGAAGCATGATCCTCAGGGAATTGTGAGCACTCATTTAGGGAATTGTGGGTTAAAGAGGTTCGAGCATGAATGTTCGCCCTCAGACGATGTTTTCCGAGGGGCGAGGTCCTATTCGGAGGTGCAATTTCGAATCAGATCCCTAGCACCTGTAGACAGGGCCTCAGTTTTAAAATTTCAGCAGCATAGGAAACAAGGTCTTCCCGTGGTGCTAGGGGGTCTGGGACTTTCCAAAAATAAAGGAAAAGAGGCCGAGATTTCTGAGGGGCAAACCTCTAACCCCGAAAAACGTCAGGAAGGGGAGCAGGAGAAGAATCCCAAAACGGAGAAAGATCCCGAAAGGGAGAAGAGTCCTGAGCAGGAGAAGAATCCAGAACGGGAGGAAAATCTCGAAACAGGAGAGAAAACTAATAATCCTCCCAAGGAACCTAATCCGGAGGAGGAAATAAAAGACACAGTTCCACCAGAAAGACAGAATCCAGAGGCAGGAACGAAGACCCTTGACCCCCCGAAAAAGCAAGGTCCACTCAGCACACCGGAGAAAGTTGCGAAGCAAATCGGGGAACCTATCACCTCTGTCACCCCTTTACAATCAACACAAGGAAACATACAGGAGGGATGGGTTTTCGGAGAAGAACTGAGACCTATAAGTGCAGAAGAACTCCCTCCTAATGAATTCTTCTTTGACAAAAAGAGGAAGGCAGTTGTAAAGAGGGAGTTCTTCCAGAAGGAAGGATCAACTGTCAAAAGGTTTAAAGTAATGACTGATGGGATGAACAAAAGAAAAGATGAATTTGCCACGGAGATTGCAGGGACGCTGGGAGCGTATGCGACGGAAAATCAATTTTCGGTTGGGGCATTAAAGAACCAGCTCAAAGCAAAGAATCGTTTGATCAAGACTCTTGAGGCTAGAGTAGCCTCGGCAGAAGAAAGCGCTAAGAGTCAAGCGAGCGGAGAAATAGAGCTGGCCCGATTGGCCGATAAGAAGGAAATTGAAGTCCTCGAGACCAAGTTGTATCAAGAAAATTCTACAATCCGAAGTGGTCGGGTACAATTGGGCCAACAGAGGGATACGATTACACAGCTGTAGGCTCAGCTAAAGGTCGCAGAAAGCAAGGCAATTGACATCAATATCGTTAAATCCCGAGCAACTGATATTCGGAGCAGGATCTCCTCTGCTCAACAAAGTCTTCTTAATAAAGCAGGAGAGATTCGAGAAGACTGCTTGTTAATACATCGAATCTCTGAGAATATGATTAACAAAGAAAGAAACGCAGAAGCTTCTCGAATTTCTTTTCAAGAGGCAGTTATAGCGACTAACAACAGGTTTTCAGGGCCCACCGGGCTCACCATGGCCGAACAGACTAGGGGCAATATCTTGTTAAAGAATTGGGAACAGATTATTGCTTTAAGCAAAGAGCAGGTTCAAAAAGTGACAAATTCGTTAGCAGAAGCCTGCAATGCCATGAATGGTGAGCAATTA
>ML783509.1:550672-567050 GCA_009831015.1 Picea engelmannii
GGGCAATATCTTGTTAAAGAATTGGGAACAGATTATTGCTTTAAGCAAAGAGCAGGTTCAAAAAGTGACAAATTCGTTAGCAGAAGCCTGCAATGCCATGAATGGTGAGAAATTAGGAATGGAGATTGGAAGCGACACAGAGGTGCTGAGACAGATGAATACAGATCAGATTTCTCTCGACATAAAAGAGAAAAATGAGAAGAATTCAGCAGAAATCTCCAGGATGGACAGGGTAGACTCGGCTCAAATCGACAAGCATTTGATTCAGCCTAGTGCACAACTCGACGCTCTTGAACTAGTCAATATACAAATAGGTGATAAACTTCCACAGCTGGCCCGAGAGTGCTATTTTGCCAAAGCCAGCTGTCAAGCCGAGCCTTCACATCTTGTGACCCAGTTTGTAGACAAGTGTATCATGTACACTGCATCCATGCGAGGACAAGTATCCAGCTCTTCTTGAAAATAGAGTAGATGAAACGGAGTTATCTCGTTCCCCCCAGCTGTCAATGTAAAGACTTCACAGATTGTATTTCAATTTTTAGACAAATGTATCATATGTATTAAATCTAAGAAAAAACAAGCACCTGGCACCTTTTTTGAAAACAGATTCGGACAAATGGAGTAATTTGGCTCTTCTGAACCGAGAGGCAAATTGTGTATAAATACATCAAAAAAAGAAGAGAAAAGGGCTGGACTTTTTGTGGACTAACTGTAAGGGAGTTTTTGCATCAAGGGAGTTAATACAAGCAATTTGAAGATTCCCGATTCTGTCATGACTGTGTTGCAAGTTTGTTTCGTCATGTTCTTTGTTTCTTTTCATTTTGCTCTACATAATTGACATGTATCACTGTAATTTAGTACGACCACTACTATGGTGAAAGGTTTGCAATTTTTCTTTCTGTAATCGTCTCTTGTCTTTCCTCTGCACCAGCTGTTAGCGGGTGTAAGACCAATTTACGTTTACAGGATTTTATGTTTATTTACACTAGGTCAATTATGTTTATGTCAATTGCTTCTTCTGTGCATACGTGAGTTTTCCACTGACAGGAACTTCGCGTCATCTACAGCTTAATGTTTTCTCCCATCCCCCGTTATTTTCATCAGAAACAACATAGTTACAGGAAAGGGCCTTCAATTTGTATTCTTATTTCGTTTGTTCATGCAAAGGTTTTTCTTTATTTTTTGTCTGGATTAAAACAGCCAATAAATTCTCTCTTTTAAAACCATTTCCATACTGGAATTGTTCCTAAATGACTGTCCCTGCAGCAAATCAACCTAACATTCAACCCGGGCTATCTAATCAAATACATATCGCTCTAAATCTCTTTGACACAATCCTTAAAACTGCGGTCACCCGGGATGAATTGGAACAATCATGGGCAGCCATTGAACGGGATATTACTATCCAGGAAGAGTTGGAAGCTAGACGGCGAGAACGTAGAAATCCTCATTAGTTTCCTATACCGAAGGTTAGTGTAATCCTTTTCCAACCTTTCATACTTTCGGATGCCTTGACACTGTACGTTTAAGCCTTAAGTATAGACTCAGGAACAACACACTCATCACTTCACTTTACCTAAAGGTTTTACCTTCTTACCATCTTAAACCACTTTCCTTATTTTAGGGCTAACCCACTTCTAACCACTTCTCCACTTAGTAATTTCTCCATTAAATTTATTATTTAAATAATTTCTTTTGTATTCACTTTGACTTATAGTATACTCATCACTTCACTTTATTATTTACATTCTAAAATCTCTTCAACAACTTTGACTACTTTGACCTTTTGGGGCTTCTAGATGACTCATGAGGGTTCTCCAACTTCACATGGCCATAAATCTCTAACTGTGAGGAGTTATGTGACGTTCCACATACCACCAAAAATGGAATGACATGTACTATCCATCTGGAATAGTCTTACCTGAAAATATATCAAAACTCATACAATTATCCATCAAACAAACTTGGGTCAATTACCCAAACCTTTATGCTGCCGAAATTTTCTATCAGACTTTATTCAGGGGTTGACATCAATTACAACCAACCCAAATAATAAACAATGTCCCCCTTTGGCATTGATGGAGACACTCTGATGCAATAATGAATTCATATCACTCATGATCCCCCTGTGACCATTTCTCCCCCTGGAACCATGCCTCTCTGCTCTTTCTCCAAGCGTTTACCTTTGCATCTGATAAATCTCTCCCCCTTTGTCATAAATGGAAAATGTATCTTTCCATCCGAGGTTTCTCCCCCTAACTGAAATATCCCTAGGGATACTCCCCCTGAATGAACTCTTCCTGAAACTGATCTCCTGACCTGAAATGTCCTCTTTATGGCGCTTCCTCATGTAGATCTAAGACATATAAGATAAGCATTCAAAAGCATCCATTTTGGAGTACAAATTATTCTGGGTCTCTGGTGAAGATACTCAAAGGATTCTCTTGGAAGTGGTTTTGTAAATATGTATGTGACTTGTTCTTTTGTTCCCACATATTCAACTTTGATGTTCTTCTCTGCAACCTATTCTCGTAGAAAGTTATACTTTATTGGAATGTGCTTCGTCTTGGATTGCATCAATGTTTTCTTTGAGATACTAATGGCGCTTGTATTATCACAATAGATTGGAATGGGATCATCATACTCAACCTATATATCTGTCAGAGTTTGTTTCATCCATAGAACCTGTGTACAACATGTTGTTGTTGCAATATACTCTGCCTCGGTTGTAGATAAGGATATTGATGATTTTTTCTTGCTTAACCATGATACTAAACACTCACCCAAGTAGAACGTTGCTCCATCGGTGCTTTGTCATTCATCAATGCAACCTGCCCAATCTGCATCTGTGTAGCCAATAAGTGATAGATCCTTTCCTTTTAGATACCATAATCCAAACTCTTATGTTCCTTTGAGATATATGAAAATCCTCTTCACTATTAATACATATGATTCCTTTGGTGTTTCTTGAAATCATGCCACCTATCCAACTACCTACATTACATTTGGTCTAGATGTTGTCACATATAGTAATCTACCAATCATTGACCTGTATTGCCTCTGGTCTGTAGACTTTGAATCATTATATTTTCTCAACTTGCAACTGGCTTGCATAGGAGTGGTAACTGGTTTGCAATCTTCCATTCTGAACTTCTTTAGCATTTCTCTGATATACTTAGTTTGAGAAATAAAAATTACTTGGTTGCTTTGACGTATCTGAAGACCCAAAAAGAAGGATATTTCTCCGAGTAATGACATTTCAAATTCATTCTTCATATCCTTTGCAAATTTCTGTCTTAACATGTCATCATTGCTTCCAAAAATAATATCATCAACATAAACTTCAATTAATAAAATGCTATCTTTAGTTACCTTGATGTAGAGGTTGTTGTCTGCACTTCCTTTTCTAAAGCATGCATGTTGTAGATATTTATTTAGTCTAGAGTACCATGCTCTAGGAGCCTGTTTTAGACCATACAAGGTGGTCTTCAATTTACACACATAATATGCGTTCTTTGACAACTGAAATCCTTCTGGTTGTTAAATGTAGACTTCTTCTTCAAGTTCCCTATTCAGAAAAGGTGATTTCATGTCCATCTAATACACTTTAATATTCTTGGAGCATGCATAAGCTAGGAGTAATCAAATTGCTTCCATTCTGGCAACTGGAGAAAATGTCTCTTCAAATTCGATTCCTTCAACCTATGCATATCCTTTACATACCAATCTAGCTTTGTTCCTTGTAACATGTCCATCTTCATTCAATTTATTTATGAATACCCACTTTGTGCCAATCACATTCTTATTCTTTGGTCTTGGAACCAATTCCCAAGTGTCATTCTTCTCTATTTGATCCAATTCTTCATCCATGGCTTTATTCCAAAATTCATCCTTCTTGGCCTCTTGAAAATTGTTTGGTTCAATCGTAGATGATATTTCTAGGTGCGTTTGTTCTGGTGAACATATTCTTCTTCTAGTCTCAACTCCTACATATTTGTTTACGATAATCTAATCTGAAGGATGATTCTTTTATACTTGTTTTCTAGGTGTCGTTGGAGGCACTTGTTGAAATTGCTCTTTTCTTCTGTCTGATCCTCTTCATCTTCCCTTTCTACTTGTTCTTCATCTTCTTCATCTTCTTCGTAAAGTTGTTCCATTGATTCATTTTCTTCTTCCTTTAATTCTCGCCCACATGTTTCATCAATTGTTACATTGATGCTTTCCACAACTTTGTTCAACCTCAAATTGTAACACTTGTATGCTTTCTTTGTACTTGAGTAACCAACAAGTACTCATTTGTTCACACGAGATTCAAACTTTTCCATTCTGCCATCTTCTCTTTTGATGTAACATTTGCTTCCAAATACTCTGAAGTGCTTCACATTTGTTGGTCTTCCTTTCCTATAGCTCGTAGGGATTTTTGTCAGTGTTGTTTCTGATCATTACTCTGTTTTGAATGTGAACAGTTGTATGCATTGCATGTGTCCAAAATATATCTGTCAATTTGGAATCCATTAACATTGTTCGAGTCATTTCATGTATTTTCATGTTCTTTCTTTCAACAACTCCATTCCGTTGAGGTGTCCTAGCAATGAAGAATTGTCTTTTTATTCCATGCTTGCTGCAGTAGTCCATAAATTCCTTTGAAGTGAACTCTCCTCCATTATCATATCTCAAACATTTGATTTTTGAATCCATTTCATTTTCAACCAATTCCTTGTAGACCTTGAAGTTTTCAAAATCTTTTGACTTATTCCTGGGAAAGAAAACTGCAGTCATTCTTGTATAATCATCAACTAATAACATAAAGTATTTCCCACATTTTAAACCCTTTGTTGTAGTTGTTCCAACGGTATCAATATGCACAATTTCCAGTGGTCTTGTCATTGAATATTCTTTTGATTTAAACCTGGTCTTTGTTTATTTTCCTTGTTGACAATGCTTGCATAAAGTGTTGGTTGGTTTCGTAATCTGGGGAATTTCTCTAACTGCTTCCTTTTTGCTGAATTTGACAAGGTTATCAAAGTGTATGTGACCCATTCTATTGTGCCATAGCCAATTTTCATCTTATTTTCCTATACAACACTTTTCATTTCCAATTTCACTTAGTACATATATGTTGCTTGAAGTTCTTGCAGTTGTTGCAATCAATATTCATGAACCTTCTTTTATTATCTCTCACTTTTTTGAATAGAAAGTAACTTTATGACCTTGGTCACACATTTGACTCACACTTAGAAGATTATGTTTCATATCTTATACTAGTAGAACATTTTTTTCCTTGGTATTCTTGTTTCCAATTCTGACTGTGCCTTTTCCAATGATTTTAGTTGAATCATCATTTTTTAAGGAGACTGATCCATATCTTTCCTTTCTTAATGTAAGAAACTTGTCTTTATCACCTTTCATGTGTTTTGAATAGCCACTGTCAACATACCAACTACGTTTCTTCTGCTTAGCTTGTAGAGAGAGTATGCATTCTTCATTGCTATATTGATTATGCTTTCTTATCCATGTTCTCTTCAGAGGTTCATGTCTGTGATTGTTGTTGTTCTCTTGTGGTTCTATGGGAGGAACTGCCATTCTTCAATCTTTGGCCATGTGTCCAAAGTTGTTGCACTTGTATCATTCCACTTCAATGCTCAATGATTCAAACCTGTTGTAACTTCTTCTTTGTGTTTCACTAGGCTATCTTGGATAACCCTTTTGTGTATGACTTTCAAAGTTTTTTATGTTCCTATTGTTAGCTCTGTAATTCATAGCTTTATGTCCAAAATTATTACATGCATAAAATAAACCAAAAAATACAGTTTGATACCTGAGAGTTGAAGATCTTCTGAAAGGAGTTGCTCTTTTGAATTCGTCTTCTTCCTGAGGCCTATTTGTCGGTTGTTGATTCCTAAATCTCAATCTTCTAAGTGGAGGAGTGTCCCTATAATATTCCTTGTAGATATTCCTATCCCCTTTGATTGTTTCTACATAGATTTTTGGATATGTTTCTTGCTCTATTGTTTTGGAGCTTGATCCCTTTTCTGTCTGATTGTATCCAAGTCCAGACTTTTCATGAAAAGGTTTTTTACTGTTGATAATGTCATCCAAAATTTTTGAGATGCTCTGGATATTTTTATTTTGAAGATCCTTTCTTAATGTGGCAATCTCTGCTTCCAAATTTCCAATGATCTTGTCTCTTTGTTCTACATGTTCTTTGAGTGCTTCTTCAATTCTTTTAGCTTCTTCTATTTGAACCTTCAAAATTGTGATCATTTGTTCTAGTTCAAGAGTGTCTTCTTTCTTGTCTAGTTTCTCTTGTAGCTTCTTGTTTTTCTTCTTTTCTCTTCTTATAACTTCTATGTCACACAAAAATTCTTCTTGTTATTCAACTTCTGCTTCTTCATATTATTCTTTGGCCTCTTCATATTCTTCTTCAGTGTCTTCTTTGTCAAAGTCTTCTACTGCCATGAATAGAACTCTTTATATCTCACAGTTACTAACTTCATCTTCATCTGATGATGAGATGTCTTCTTTGGTGGATAAGATTTTCTTGAAAACTTTCTTTGTGGTTCTTTTTCCTTTATATGTTTGTTTTCTATTTGAGTAATCTTCATCATTCCTCTTATTTTTCTTATGAGGACATTTGTTAGAAAAATGACCAATACCATCACGATTAAAACAAATCAAAGTAAACTTACATTTATATATGTCGTTGGTTACCTTGTTCAATATTTTGACAAAGATGGCCATTTCTTCATCATCTTCCGAGATGTCATTTTTGTTTTTATGTTCTCTTTCTATTTTGTTTTCCCTTTTTCTTTGACCTTTTGGATGCTTTGAAAGTTGCTTCTTTTATATCTGGATTTTCCTATTCAGTTCTCATTTCATATGCTATGAAGATTCCATGTAGTTCGTCCATGCTTATTGAGTCTAGATATGCTCTTTCTTCTAGTGCTAATATCCTAGGATCAAATCTCATAGGAAGAGATCTTAGTACCTTTTGAACAATTACAGATTCTTTAATTTTTTCTCTCAATCCTATGATTGCATTTACTGTTTCATCGACTCGTAAGAAGTAAGTTGCAATATTCTCATCTTCCTTTATCTTTAGTTGTTTGAATTGACCTCTGTAAGTTTGAAGCTTTGGTACTTTGACTTTTGAATCTCCTTCAGAAATATTTTGAAGCTTGTCCCAAATATCTTTAGCGAATTTATAATGTATAACTTTGGTGTAAAATAATTCACAAAGACCATTCAAAAGTGCATTTGCGACTTTGGAATTATTTTTCCTAAGTTTTATTACTCTTTCATTTGTCAACGGAATTGTTGGTTCTTTGTATCCATCTACAATTGATTGCCAAATTTCAAATCTCTCTGCCTGTATATATGTTTTCATCCTTCTACTCCAAAATGCATACTTATGTCCATCAAACTGTGGTATTCCATTTTTATACATGGTGTTGCTCTCCATGATCTACCTTTTAGTGGTTAAACTAATTTATGAAGGAGCCTTCTTTGATACCAATTGTTGGATTACTGAGAGGGGGGGTGAATCAATAATAGAGGAATTTAATCCTTTTTCACCATAAAATGCAAGTGTTATATCAATGTATCATTATCATCCAATAATTGTAGAGTAAATAAACAATGAAAAAATGAGCAATCATACACATACAAAGTACACCAGTGTTTTTACGTGGAAACCCAAAGAGGGAGAAAACCAAAGAATGTTTTCTCTTATATGTCTTGAAGAATTACATTCATTCAAAGCACCAACTTCCTTTGTTTTCCATCTGCAACTGGAAGGAGGCTCCACCCCCCTATTTTATCAAGCTACAACCTAAGGGAATCTCCAACTCCCCAATTCTCTAGCTACAACTAGAAGGAGGCCACAACCCCCTATGTTCTCTAGCTACAACCAGAAGGCAGCTACAACCACCTGTCATTGCCCTGTCCAACCACCCTGACATAGAAGTAGAATGATGGAACCAATGTCACACTATCACTGTGAGATATACCACTGTAACAACCTATACCAATCAACTTGTAATCAACATGTACCATAAACATGTGCATCAACTATGCATCAACCTATTCCAAACAACATGTAATCAACCTATACCATAAACACGTGCATCAACCATGCACCAACCTATACCTCAACATGTACCATAAACACGTGCATCAACCATGCACCAACCTATACCTCAACCTGTACCATCAACGAGTGCATCAACCATGCACCAAATATGTACCAATCATGCACAAAATACACATAAAATATGACTCCTCAAGATGTACCAACATCATCAACTATACACCTCATGTATGTCCCAACTCATCAATTACTTGTCTCAACCATGTACCTAACATGTACCTCAACCAAAAGTCCTCATCAATTTCATCATCCAAATCTGATTTGTAACTCTGTAATAGACCTGGTGTATATGATCACATACCTGCAAACCTTCCTTAACTTTAACAACAAGAGACTAGCATTTTCATCAAACTTTACTTTAGTCTCTCATTACTAATTTTGGATTAGTCAAAAACCCTAACTTGCAATAATCATAACTATGTACCTGTAATGAATAAATATATGAAAATGGTACACAATTTTCTTCAATTTCTTTTGTGAAATTCCTCTAGATTTCACTACTTGGAACCTCTCATAAAAGGAGTTATAGAAAAAATGGCATACCTTGTTGAATTATGGCTTATTCTAGAGAGCGAACTTGTAGAGCATGCCTCGCATTGAATATTTGTTGTATGGATCTGAAAATTGTACACATAATACTGCAGACTGTACTCTAACCAATACATTTGGTCTTACTAAATTTGGATCTGTTATGAATAAGTTATGACGTTTTTACCCGAAACACATGTTTTAGACTAGTTTCAAGACAAGCCACAAACCCTATTTTCCATGGTGTGTAACTCCAAAAATACACCGACCCACAAGATGAAATTTGTATCACAACTACTTGGATATGTTTCCTCAATGGCCTCCCAATTTCATGGTTTGAATCATTCTATAAAGAAATTTATTACAAAAATGGTGAGATGACCTGTAAATAACATACCTTAGAAAACATCATCAAAAGAATTTAGCCTCCCTTGAATTTCTCCCTTCTTTACTTCACCTTCCCTATGAAATTCAGCTTAGATGTCCTTTGGTTACCTCAGTCACCTGTAGATATTCAATATGCTAAAGTGTGATAAAAATGAGAGAGTCTTTCCTCTTATTTATACTTTCATGTACCTTCCTCAAGGGGTTACCTTTTAACCATCTTAACCCACTTTCCTTATTTTAGGGTCAACCAACTTCTAACCACTTGTCCAATTAGTAATTTATCCATTAGTTTTATTATTTAAATAATTTATTTTGTATCCACTTTGACTTATAGTACACTCATCACTTCACTTTACCTCAAGGGGTTACCTTCTAACCATCTTAAACCACTTTCATTATTTTAGGGCTAACCCACTTCTAACCACTTGTCCACTTAGTTATTTCTCCATTAACTTTATAATTTAAATAATTTCTTTTATATTCACTTTGACTTATAGTATAATCATCACTTTAATTTATTATTGACCTTCTAAAATCTCTTAAACCACTTTGACTACTTTGACCTTTTGGGGCTTCTAGATGACTCATGAGGGTTCTCCAACTTCACATGGCCATAACTCTCTAACTGTGAGGAGTTATGTAACGTTACACATACCACCAGAAATGGAATGACATGTATTATCCATCTGGAATAGTCTTACCTACAAATATATGAAAACTCATACCATTATCCATCAAACAAACTTGGGTCCATTACCCAAACCTTTGTGCTACCAGAATTTTCTAACGGACTTTCTTCAAGGGTTGACATCAATGACAACCAACCCAAATAATCAACAAAAGTTACTTTAGGTTAGAATAGACTCAAATTTTTATATCGTTAAACTATTGATTAGTTAATTAGAGTTTAACTTAGAATTGAATTTGAGACTAGGTGGATTTTGGGAAATAGATATCTTCTTGTACCTCAGAATAGTTTTTAGTCCTGAGACCTTAAATGGTCAAAATCAATAGGATGAATCCTGGACTTGAGCATTGATTATGTGTCTTGAAGGTCCTAACCTTGCAAGCTAGGATTGGACGGGTTGATAATGTTTCCCTTGTTTTCAATCACATGATCTAATGTAGTGATTTTACATTTTATTATGGATTTGTGGATTAAGAATATCTTGATGTTGATTGAGAATAAAATAATTAACTTTTGTCATCATGTAACATAAATGTCTTGCATAAGTCATTGTTGAACTGGAAATGCGTAATTGTAATATTCAAAAAAAAAAATTGTACTGCTTCTCTATTGAAATCAATTATCTTGTATTGTGTACGAAAGGGACATTTCACCAAGATCCAAGTCATTTACAATTGGTCAACCCCGACGAAAATGACCAGACTATGTAGATTTTTGGGCCTCGCCAACTTCTATCATCTGTTTGTGTTGGGATTCTCTCATATCGCTTGGACCCTAAGCCAGGTGACCAAGGGTGGAGCAAAGGCCAAGTTTGTATGGGTTGCATCCCAACATAAAGTATTCAAGGATTTGAAATTTCACCTCTACTCAGCACCAATTTTTATTCTGCCAGACCTGCAACAACCATTTGAGATTGAGATAGATACCTGAGATTATGCTATCAATGCAGTCCTCACTCAACATGAGAATCTGGTATCATATCATAGTGAAACATTCTCTAATGTTGTACGAAGATACCCCACCTATGACAAAGAGATCTAATCCATTGTCCATGCATGTCGACAGTGGAATCATTACATTCTGGGGAAGTAAATGATCATCCACACTGATCACAGGCCTCTACAATTTATGCATACACAAGGAAAGTTACAAAATGACTACCATAAAAAGTGTTCCACATACCTGCAGCAATTCCACATGAATATCAAGTAAAACAACGGTAGCACCAACCATGTCGAAAATTGCCTCAGTCGACCCTCGGTGGTAGCGTTAACCATCATTCTCAACTCATTCAAATCATCCACACTGATCATAGGCATCTTCAATTCATTCAAAAACAAGGAAAGTTACATAATGACTGCCATCATAAGTGATCCATGTACATTCAACAATTATACTTGAACATTAAGTACAAGAAGGGAAGCATCAACCATGTCACGGATTGCCTTAGTCAACCCCCGCTTGTGGCTCTAACCAGAGTTATTAACTCCTGTGGACATGAGACGTTCAAGTTGCCACAATTATAGAATATTGACTTTAACTTTGTTATTTCCTATCATACATTGAGAGAAGGAAAAATAGTTCTAAACTTTCATCTCCAAGATGTATTTCTATGCCATCTCATCCATCTTTGTGTTCCTTAAAGTGAGTGTGCAAAGATGATCTGAGAAGCTCATTACAGTCAGGCAGCGAGACAATTTGGTGTAGACAAAGTAGTGGCAATACTACAAAATCATTTTTGTTGGTCGAAGCTTCAACAAGATGTCCACAAGTACATCAAATCCTACACTGCATGTGCCATTTCCAAGCTCACCATCAAGAAACAGGGGCTATACACCCCTCTTCCTACTCTAGATAGGCCTTGGGAGTCCATCTCCATGGATTACATGTCCATTCTACCTTCAACCAAGCATGGTAATTACTGTGTATTCATGGTTGTTGATCGATTCGCTAAGATGGTAGTTTTGGAACCCTACAAGAAGAGCATTATAGCCAAGGCCACCGCCAAGATCTTCTTTGAACATGTTTGGGTTCATTTTGGACTCCCATGAGCTATTGTATCGGATCACAATAGTAGGTTCCTGAGCACTTTTTGGTCTATCCTATGGTCGATGATGGACACCAAGCTAACCAAATCGACTTCCTTCCACCCACAGACTGATGGAAAAATGGAGGTAGTCAATAGGATGATTGTTCATATCATAAGGATGTACAATTCCAAACATCCATGCACATGGGATGAAATCCTTCCTTATGTTCAACATAGCTACAACAGATCCCTCCATGGCTCTATTGGCCACAACCCTTTTCAAGTGTGCTTGGGGTTCCAATTATTGGCCCCCATTGACGTAGCTCTTCCCATTGCATATGCATAGGAAGATTCCTCCCATGCTCAGATCGAGGTTGATCAAGTAGCCAAATTTGTTGAATGAATCCAAGACATCCAACAACATGTTCATGATATTTTGTAGAAATCCAATGCCAAGTACAAGCAACGCCACAATCAACATCTGGTACCACACAATGTTTAGGTGGGAGATAAGGTATGGTTTCACTTGCATAAAGAGCACCTCACAAGACCCTATCAGAAGCTATGCCCACTTTGATACGGGCCTTACACCATCACCAAGGTTGTAGGTCAGAACATTTTTGAATTAAGTATTCCTCCTTTCCTTGGCTTGCACTCGATATTTAATGTGGAACTGCTTCGACCATATTTTCCACCTCTCTTGGACACTTCGGATGCGACCGTGCACTTGGCCCCTACATAAATCAATATTGACTACATTGAACATAAAACAATTGATCATATCATGGACATCAATATGAATTGCACCTGCAAACAAAACATCCAACTCTATATGGTCGTCAAATCAAGAGCAGTTTCTTCATCAGGGAAAGTGGCTCACCTGGAGTCAAATTCAACAAAAGTTTCCCCATCTGATGGAGGGACTTGACACAATGGAAACCATTGCCTCCTGATGGGGGAGGACTGATCCAGGTGGACATCAGTGGCCACCCACCTATTCCACTGGCTCAAATCACAATTTCCATATTGGCAGTTTTTCTACATTTTTTGGGGTCCCAAACTTTCGAGGGAATTTTGAGGCCCTAAACGACATTTTTTTGACTTGGAAACACCCAATTATTCTCTATTTTGATGTACAGAATGTGTACTCCTTGAATAGACCCTTCTGACTGGGTATCAAGCGCCCTAAATGGAGATCATATGAAAAAGTTGTGCCCACGGGAAGTTGACGTATCAACTACACCCATCGAAGCCCATAGACCTTTTGTCGTTTCATCTTCCAGGATTAGGGATTTGGATGTTTGGAGTTTTCTCATTTATGCTTTATGTTAAAAATGCCTTTGAAGCCTCACTGTAATTAACTTCTTGTGAATGAGAGTAATCGACAGCCCTTCACGTTTTTTCGATATGTTTTTTTCCTATTACATCACTAATACTTTGATAAAAAACAACATTCAAATAAAAATAACTAATTTCTTTTCACTTGTTTTCCCAACAAAATAATAACATATAAACTAGTCAACTCATTTTATACATGGTATAGAAAATATTAAGAAAAATATTTTGTTAAAGAAATATACCTACAAATTTATAATATTTATAAATTAGCCATCGCTCTATTATACATTTTTGATAGAATTTAGAACCCAAAATGAAAAACATTTAATCAATGACCGATTATATTTTTTTTCCATTATATTTTATTTTAGAACACGTGTTTATATCAATTATATTTTTTTTCCATTATATTTTATTTTATAACACATATTTATTTTGTAAAAAATATACTTACAAATTTATAATATTTATAAATTAGTCATCACTCTATTATACATTTTTTATAGAATTTAGAGCCCAAAATGAAAAACATTTAGTCAATGACCAATTATATTTTTTTTCCATTTAACATCAACATCATCTAAAATGTTAAGGATTGATAGAAGGAATGAAATTTTAAAAATAACATGAGAAACACAAATGATAGTTAAGTACTAGATAGAATATTGTATTCTCAATTATAGCTATGTTTCATGTTCACTTGATTATTGTGTTTCTTCTCCTCATTTATCACTACAATAAACCTATCAAATGTTATGAATCGCGACAATGAATAAAATTTATTACACAACAAGACAACCAAAAAAAAATACCCATTATGATAAGTCGTTCTTGGTTATAGATTTGTGGCACATTCTCGTGATTATTGATTTTGTTCTCCTTGTTTGTCAAGGATAATAAACTTATGAAATGTAAAAATGAATCAAATAATAAGACATGTTATGTACCCAGCATGATATGAACATGTTATGTACCTAGTATGATATGTTTCTCTTTATTATAGCTTTCTAGCACGTTCTCCTTATTACTGTCTTTCTTCTCCTTGTTTTCCACTATAATTAACATATAAAATCTTATGAATTGTGAATAAAAATTTATAAAAATAAATAAAAAAAAATCCTAGTACATGATATAGCTTTCTAGCACGTTCTCCTTATTACTGTCTTTCTTCTCCTTGTTTTCCACTATAATTAACATATAAAATCTTATGAATTGTGAATAAAAATTTATAAAAAAAAATTAAAAAAAATCCTAGTACATGATATGTTATTTTTTTTTCTCTTCATTTTATTTTCATCCCATATATTCATGCACATTGTTCGAGTTATTATCTTTGCTCTCGTTATTTGTCACTATATTAAACATATAAAATGTTATCAACTATGACCATGAATAAAATTAAAAATAAATAAATAAAACTTAAGTAACTTAACATTATTGTTTTCTCCTCATTATATTTCCATCTCCATATATTTTGTACACATTGTCCTCGTTATTAGTCCTTGCATACGGTTGGACTATAGCAATGAGTCCCTCGTTGACTTTCTATTAGTTTGATCTTTGACTTAATTATTTTTCAAATTTGCAAGGTTGAACATAGGAACATCCAATAATATTTTTATTGCTATTAAAATAAATAAAAAACTTTTATTTTTCAAGCATATGATTGGGTTTCAACTTCAGGGTCTTATTGTTGCGGTGATGATTGATTTTCCAAATTTGCAATGTTTAACATAGGAACATCCGAATAATATTTTTATTGCTATTAAAATAAATAAAAAACTTTTATTTTTCAAGTATATGATTGGGTTTCAACTTCAAAGTCTTATTGTCACAGTGATGATTGGGTTTCAACTTCAGGGTCTTATTGCAGCGGTGACAGAATGCATTAATGTATATAATATATATCGATTGTGTTATCAATTCCATGATTAACAATTGATAGCTATGTCAAACTCACTATCCTCCTCACTACCTCTGCCTCATTCTCTGAGCTCACCACTACCAGATGTCATATAGCCTTCCCATCACCGTTATACAACCTTCCCTGATACACCGCCTTCTTCAACGCCAGACATAATACTCATAGACTTGCTCAAGGCTCGATTAGTTTCACCATTTACCAACGACCTTACATGCGCAAGCTTAATGAGCATGGGCAAGCTTAATGAGCATGGACATTTATATGCCGTAAATCTCAAGCATAATTTGTGTTGTAAATATCAAGAAGAATTTGTACTAGAGTGCACTAGAATATGAGCATGGGCCTTTATGTGCCATAAATCTCAAGCAGAATTTGTATTATATCAGGCTAGGGAGGCACTTGCAAAGAATCTAATATCACATGTGACCTAGTTGTATGCAGCTTCAACTATTCTCTGTTAAGGAAAATACCTAATTACATCCTTAACTAGTTATTTAAATAGTTTACCGTTACAGGAGTTGGTAACGTCTTGTAACCATATTGTAACCATATTGTGTAACAGTACATGTTCATATTAATAGAATACACATCAATAGTGTAGTGTGTTGCATCAAATCTATCTCTGCTTAATCTTTTCATGGTATCAGAGCGGATCTGGGTCTTACTCCATCACTGGAGGACCCAGGATCCAGGGTATGTGAAAAATGAGATTACCTTGCAAGCAATGCTCCTTATTGTTTGATCAGAAAGCAATGCTCCTTATTGTTTGATCAGAGATCGGTCAAGACTGCAGTAGACCCAAGCCATATCGTCCCGTCCGCGTGTATGGAAGTAGTAGAGCCGAGTGCAGCCGTCAAAGTGTATGGAAGCAAGGAACCTTGCGCTCAAGAATCAAGGGAGGTTCTGTTGGATGCTTGTGGAAACCATGTTTAGAGAAAGAGCAACGGAAGCTTGTGTGAAACACTGGCCCGGTGAGCATGCAATATAGGGAGTCCTCATGAATGCGCTGGAGAATCTCAGCAGTGAACTAGGATATCCTCATGAATGCGCTGGAGCATCTCAGCAGCGAACTAGGATAAGTAAAGTATTTATATAATTTTATTATACGTTTTAAAATGCTTCAAAAGTGGACACGGATTTTCCACATAAGAACGTGAGTTTTATTTTTAGTTTCGGCGATCATAAAGATTTAAAAAAAATAAAGTGTTTTATTTGAATTATAAAAGAGGAGTGTTTTAGTTGAAGGAAAGGCAAGAAAGGATTTGTCATTAAAAAAGATTTGCCATTAAAAATGATTTGTCATTAAGGATTGAGTTTTCAAAAAGAAAGAAGAAG
>ML783509.1:569467-592548 GCA_009831015.1 Picea engelmannii
TATATATTGAATATAAATAAATCATACTAGCAAAAATTACCTATAAGATTAGATGCTTGACAATCTTTACTTTATTTGAATCTTTGCACTGAAGTACTCTATGCCTTAGAGCCACAGTTGCCCCGATGATTATCACTAATTTTATTTGGCCAGTTAAACGTTACACTTACTCTCGATTTTGCTTCGCTCCGAACTCTTCTCAAGTTTGCCTCTTGTTGCCACTGCAAGCACCAATCGAAATAAACGAGAGATAGAAGAATGGGTTGGCATAGTATCCCATCTAGATGAGGGCTATTGTTCATGGTAGGTATTTGATGCTTCAATGTTTTTCATCTCAACTTGATTTTCACGTGGCGTCTTCACCGTATACCGATTGATGTTGCAGTTCTCACCGTACTTATGTTTCAGGCACGTAGTTTGGGGAAGGAGTGCCAGGAAGTTGCAGCTCCTACACTATGGTTTGATTGTAGTTTCGGTATAGGAAGGTAAAGTGGCTTCATAATATTATTTAGATAGTTCAATGATTGTTCTGATAGTTGCTAACATGATTGAAGACTCATATTAGAAGATAGAAGACCTATATTGGAAGAGTTAATGTGTTTATTATTATTATTATTATTATTAATTTCCAAATCTACTTTTCTTTGTGCAAATAGTCATCCAACCCAAGTCATAAAGCTAAGTCAATCTAATTTTTTTTTTTTAAATAAAAAAGGGGTGGATCCTTCTATATTAGATAGACAAAACTTTTACAGAGTATACATCAAAGTAGGTCTGACATCACCCAAAATGCTGTCGATTATCGGAAACCAGCATGTATAGAGGGAAAGTAGCAAAAACATTATAGAACATAAAAGCTAATTGACATCTGTCCTGCCCGAAGGAAACCAGGACAGATGTCTATGGTCTAAGAACACATAAAACAGCAACATAGTAAAACTAGGAGCCAAGAAAACATGAAAAACCTAGATGCCTGATGACTTGTTATCCTCGCCATCCTGCCGCGTGGTCCCAGTCAGAAAGACGAAGGCTTGCGCGCAGAGGGGGCATTTGCGCTTGGCTGGCACGTTGGAAAAAGCATCCAGGAACATGTCCATGCGCTGGCCCATGATGAGGGCCCAATGCTTCAGATCATACAAGTGTCCACGGAGGTCGAAAATCAGTGCTAGGTGCTCCTCTCGGATGAGTGAACCATGCATGCTGCCACCCACGTCCATCGCTGCTCCAGAATCCTCGTCGAACCTCCCTTGCTCCGCTTCTGCCTCTGCTCCCTTCATGCCTGCTTTTTCCTCCTGTGAGTTATGGCAGCTGCATTTGTCTTCACCGGGCCAAGGTATCTCCTCTACTATACAGTCGGGGGTGTCCTCTGTCCAAGTCGGAGTGGGCCTGCAATCCATCCGAATAGTTTTCACACGGGTCTCCTCTATAATCAGTTGGTCCTCCGGGACCGGTTCTTCCACCACTATGCAGGGGGGAAATTCCTCCACAAAACTAGCTTCCTGTATGGCCCCCGGCACTCTTTCCGTGACGTTTCGGCTGCATCCAACTCCAGGCTCAGCGATGATGGCAAGTCGTGCCAATTTCTTCGCCCTGGTCTCCTTCCTGAGAATTGAGTTCGCAAGAGTCATGGCACATTCCAATTTATCCTTTCGACGCCTCTGCGCCTTCTTTGCCTCCCAGGCCGCGCCACGGCGAGGTTTACCTCTAATTCTAACCATGGCGATGGAGCAGAGCAAATGAAGGTGGAGGCAAATGAGCCAAGGTGAGAGAAAATGTAGGTGTGAAGCACGGGCAGGTGAGCTCCGTCCCACTAGAGTCAGAAAGAAATGTTGATAGGTTGCACCATTCCAAGGCGCGGTGAAGGCAGGACTACACCAGTGCGTCCGAGCAATAAACAAAGCCGAGGCTGGTGCAGTTCCTCTCTGCCCATGCGAATTGAAAACCAAATAATCCAGAGCCGAAGTCCTCCTTTCGCATTTAATCTTGGCCATCCCGGGAATGCAGAGGGAGTAAATGATCGCTCGGGGGAAAGGTCCCTCCGTCCTGCAACTGCATCGAAGGTTGTCACCCATCGTTAATACATACTCGTGGGTGGCGGCCTTCAGCATTTATGCCTGGGTCGAGTGCGCTGCCACCTGTACCCCTATCCCTACGTGTCACCCCATCCGGGTCTGGGAGGTCTCTACAGGCAAGGTCTCTGCAATGCCTGGAGAGGTCTGTTTCTTCAGAAATGTGGGCCTGCCAATGAATGAGTTCAGCCTTGGCATCGATCCCTGTATTTGCCAGGTAATCCGCAACCTTGTTGGCTTCTCGTTTAACATGAGAAGGGATTATGGTGAGATTGGAGTTGATAAGATCGCCGAAATCCTCCAAAAGACCGGAGAGTCTCCAGCTAGGGGAGATCCGCCCAGGGGGCTTGTCATGAAGGATTTTGGATATAATCTAGATTATTACTTGGGAGTCTCCTTCAATGACCAGCCGATGATACTGGTGATGAACAGCTGTTTGGAGGCCTCTCACTAGACTTGTGAGTTCCGCCATGTTGTTTGTATTTTCACCCAAAAAACCAGCTATTAAATGAATAATCTTGCCCATGTGGTCCCGAAGAACGGCTCCAAAGCCTGCAGGTCCAGGGTTTCCCCTGGAGGCCCCATCGAAGTTGAGCTTGAAGCAGTCAAGGGGGGGGGTCCACTTCGCGGAGCTGTTGACTTCCCCATTTTTGGGTCTCCCCTGTGGCTGTATGAGTAGATGCAGGTTCCAGCCTTCCAGAATGATCTTTTCCTCGGGCTTGCATTGCGTGTCTTCATGCTGCCAGGACTTGTTGTGGATGGTTTCACGGATAAGCTGTTTAACCCTTTCCCAAGTGGTGGTGGGGGAGGACTCTCTGGAGTTAAAAATTCTCTTATTTCTTTCTTTCCAAATTGACCATAGCGTGAAGCCCGGGAGCAGTTGCCAGATGCGCTGTAGAATTGGATTATGGAAGGATATTGTTTCCTAGTTCGCTATAGTGTCCCTTATGCTGCCTCGATGCTGCTGGGATCGTCGCATGGTTTGGGCGCCCCAATCCCATATCTGTTGACTGTAGTGGCAGTTGTTGAGGAGGTGTTCCATGGTTTCCTCGTTTTGCTGACAGAGGGTGCACCTTGATGGGCTTGTGAAGCCTCTCTTACGGAGGTTGTCCCAAGTGAGAATACGGTTTTGAGCTGTAAGCCATAGGAAAAATGAGACCTTGGGCCAGAGAAAAGGTTGCCAGACTCTGCTCCAGATTTTTTCTGGGATCTCGCTTGGAGGGTTTCCTTGTAAATGGTAAGCCTCTTTGACCGAGAAGATGCCAAAGGTGGAGTGTCCCCATCTGAGAACATCCGGTCCTTCTTTACTTGGGATTTTCCTGTTTTGCATGCATTCCTGCCAAGGTAAAAGGTCGATCTCCTCCATAATCTGTAGCTCTGTTCTGCTGGTTTTCCATTTTCTCCAGGGTTGCCTTTCTTGAGTTGGGATCCAAAAGTCTTTAACCTTTGTGAAGTTGCCTTGCTGTAACTTTTGCTTGACAGTGTGGAGGCTTTCTATATCATCAAGAGGGGGTAGTTGTTGCCATGAGTCCTGCCAGAAGAGTGCACTTTCGCCATTTCTTATCTCCCAGAAGGCGTGCTGTTCTATCAGAGGGCGATTTCTCCAAGCTGTGTTCCAAATATTGGAACCCTGCATTTGTTCATTGAATCTTATTAATTGGTTGGGAGGAACGTTCGGGGCGTACTTCTGTTTCCACATCTTTGCCCATAGTTCTTGCGGGTGTTGCAACCACCTCCACCACATCTTAGCCCCCATGACTTGGTTCATCTTCCCTGGGTCTCGGATTCCCAATCCTCCTTGTTTTTTGGGTTTGCAAAGTTTGTCCCAACCAACTAGAGCCCATTTCCTATTGTTCTGGATTCCCTTCCACAAGAAGTTGCGTTGAAGGCTTATGATGGCCTTGATGACCGAGAGAGGTGCAGCTAATGCTGTAAAAAGATAAGTGATCAGAGCTTGGAGAACAGACTTGAGCAGAACTAGTCTGGCAGCAATGTTCAGAGGTCGAAAGGTCCAGCTGTTCAACCTGTTGGAAATAGATAGTAGCAAGCTGTCCCACGAGATGGATTTTGCAGAATCCCCGGTTAATGGGATTCCTAAATAAGTGGAAGGAGAGAGCTTCTAGCAATGCCAAGAAGTCCTGAGAGGTGAGCCTAGACAGTGGCTGGTGTATTAAAGAAATATAGTTTGGATTTGTCCAGGTTAAGCAACATTCTAGAAGCATCCGAGAAGTCGGAAAGGATAGAATTAAGCTTGGTGGCTTCTCTGACCGTGGGGGTATTCCAGAGGAGTGTAACATCAACAAATTGGCTGTGTGAGGGTGCCGGGTGCAGGTTGTGGAGCGGCAGTCCTATGAGTGAGTCGTCCAGGACTGCCACTTTAATATAGCGACCTAAGCCCTCCGCCATAATAACAAAAAGAAAGGGGGAAAGGGGATCTCCTTGCCTGATACCTCTAGTGGAGCGAAAAGGTCAGGCGGGGGTGCCATTAACCAGGATTGAAAAGAAGGAAGAAGAGGTAAGCTTGAGGATCCAATCGACCCAATGGTTGGAGAAGCCAAAGGAATCCAGAACCGATCGGAGAGATTGCCAACTTAATCTGTCAAATGATTTTGAGAGGTCAAGTTTGATAAGCATACCTGGTGTTTTGCTTGACTTTAAGGAGTGGATGACCTCATTGGCCAGTATGATGCTGTCCATGATTTGTCTGCCTTCCACATAGCCAGATTGCTCACTAGATATGATGGTCGGCAGGATCGGCTTGAGGCGATTCGCAATGACCTTTGTGATTATTTTATAAATGACATTGCAGAGGGAAATTGGTCTGAACTGCTTCGGGTTCGTTTCTCGTTCTTCCTTAGGAATGAGAGTGATGAAGGTCGCATTTAAAGTGGAGAGAACCTGACCTGATGTTCTGGATTCTTCAGCTGCCCTCCAATCATCTTCCTTGATCATGTCCCAACAGAAGTGGAAGAAGTCCGTTGTGAATCCATCAGGGCCTGGTTCTTTGCCCGGAGGCATGTCCTTTGCTGCTGAGTCCACTTCAGACTGAGTAATAGGCCTTGTCAGTGCTGTATTCTGCTCAGAGCTGATCAACTTGGGTATGTTCCGAGTAACTTTTCGGATGGCTTCTTCCCTGTTTGTATTGGTCTCTGTAAGGAGATATTGATATAAGGAGGTGAGTGTGTCCGCTATTTGGTCATGTTCTCTTATCTGGGTTCCCTGCTCATCGTCCAGCTGGGTGATGCGATTGATGTATCTGCGATGCGTCATCGCCCTATGGAAGAATTTTGTATTGCATTCCCCTTCTTTGAGCCACTGGACTCTGGATTTTTGCCTCCAAAGGATCTCTTCCTATTCTCTGCAGGATTCTAAATCCATCATTAGTCTTTCCTCATCCTTTGCCAAATTTTGAGTTCAGCACCCTGTTATGAATGTTCGTTGAAGTTCTTCGAGTTGGATCTCTACTTCCCTCTTTCTGAGAAGGATGTTCCCAAAGGTGGACTTGTTCCACTTTTTTAGGTGAAGTTTGAAGTTCTTGAGGCGCTGTTGGAGCTTGTACATGTGAGTGCTGTGATCAATTTCTGCTTGGGCCCACCAAGTGTGTGCTAGCTGGTTAAAGTCTGGGTGAGTAAGCCAAAAAAATTCAAAACGGAAGGGTTTGGGCCTAGTGTGGTATCCCGGGTCCAGACAAAAGACTATGGGCCAGTGATCCGACCCTGATTTTGGTAGTATGTTTTCTTCCATTACCTGGTCGCTCTCAAGGAGAGCTTCTGTCACTAGCAAGCGGTCCAATCTGCAGGCCACATGCTGATGCCCTGTTCTTCTATTGGACCAAGTAAAAATTCCGTTCCGGGTTTCCATATCAACCAAATTTAATTGTTCTATTAGGGTTTTGAACTTACCACTGTCCTGCTCCAGCCTTTTAGTTCCTCCCGTTTTCTCCTCCAGAGTAAGGATCATATTGAAATCGCCTCCGATGATCCAGTGTGGTGTGTGTAATAGGGTTTGAACATAGAGGAGGTGTTGTATAAAACTCTCCTTGTCTTGAATAGATTGCGGACCATATACGTTTGTGATGGCCCCTTCCTTGGAAGAGGTTGTAACTTTGAAGTTAGCTGTTAAGGTGTCTTTTGTGGAGAAGGGATGAGATAGAGTGACCATTTGCGGGTTCCAGAGAATAGCCAGTCCGTCGGCCGTGCCCACGGAGTCCTGAAAGAGGAATTTTCCATCTCTCCAGTTGCTCCTAAAAATACATTCTGCCTCCCTTCCTGAGCACTTGGTTTCCTGCAATAGTAAGATATGTGGATTCTCTGTCTTGATACATTCTCGGAGGATCTGCTGCTTGGATCTTCCGTTAAGACCTCTAATATTCCAAGAAATAGTCTTCATCATGAGGATGATGGGGGGGGTGGAGATATCCCTCTGATAGTCTCTGTATCTAGCCCGAGTTAATCATTAAGTGCCCTGCCTCCCTAATGAGTTGTTGGGCTGGTTTGCGACCACGCCTTTTACTTTCTTTGGTGGATTTTTTGGGTTCATGGATGGGATCTGACGATATGCCCAACCTTGTTGTGGATCCTGTCGTGGAGTCGGTAAACACTTTGTGCACTTTCCTGAGTTGTTCTACCGGGATATGTTGCAGATCCTTTTGGTTGAGGGCCTCCTCCAATTTTTCTAGGTCTATTTCTGCCAGAGTCGTTTCATCAATAAGCATATTGGTGTCTTCATCCCTGCCTGATTGTGTTGACTGAGTGGTTGCTTTTGGATGAGTTGTGTGTGATAATTCAGGGCTTTTCCATTTCGCTTGCATTGCTGCTTGGAGGGGGTTCTGTGATTCCGCTTCTTTCTGTATCTGATTGAGAGTCTCAGAGGGATTCTTGGAAGAGGCTTTCGGGGCTGAGCTTTGGTTCTGTTTCTTTTGTGTGTTCTTTCGCCTTCCTGTGACAGTGGTAAAACCGTCCTTCTGTTTGGCTTCAGCTGGTTTAGGACCTGAAGCGTTCAAGGGACAATCTCTGAACAAGTGGTCGTTCTCGTGGCACTTTCTGCATCTAAAGGGTATGTGTTCATAATCAATTGTTTGATTCCAGTCCTCGTCCTGGTATTCCAGTGTGATGGATCCCGGTAGAGCTTTGGAGATGTCCATGTAAATGCAGATGCGGGCATATGAGGTATATTTCCTTATTTTCGTGGCTTCCGAGGCTTTAACATATTGTCCCACTGTATTTCCTATGCCCATTAGTATTTCTTCCAGCCAGAATTCCTGGGGCAGGGAGTACAGCCGGATCCATACCGGGGCTCTTGAGAAGTCCTCTTGTTCTGGACTGAATCTGTCAGTCCAAAACCTCAGAAATAGGCCTGCTGAATTATAGAAGTATGGTCCGTTATCAAATATTTTGTCCTTATCTTCTAGGTTGTACAGTATAATTATGAAAAAACCTTTAGAGCTAAGTTGTACCTCATAGTCACCTTTAGGGTTCCACCAGTCCTTTATCCAGCGGGTGCGATCTCTCTCGGTAGGCCATAGACCCAGAAATTTACCTATTAGTGCGTGGTCCATCATAAACTGGGTTTGTTCCCCCACCCTTGTCGATTTGATATGATAGATAGGGGGTTTTTCCATTTGTGGAATACACTTACCTGGCAGCCAGTTTTTGGAGGCTTTCGGATGGGATGAGTTGGGCTCGATCTCCATGTCTTTGTCAAGACTTTCTTCCTGGGTAAAAATCTTCTCCCTCAGATGCACCGGTGGTTCGAAGGCGGGCCTCTTAGCACGGGTGCCAGATCTGTCGTTTGTGGCCATGTCACTGTACGAGGGGGGTTTCCCCCCCTCTTCCGTGCTCATTGTGAGTGGAGCAAGAATCTCGTGAGTTGCAGGACTGAAGAGATGCCAGGCGGGAGGCTATGCTCTGACGGCAGAGCGCGCAGCATACGAACGCGGGTCCTGGTTCTTCGGCGTGATGGGTTCTTTGGTGCGCTAGGGTTTCAGTCCTCTCCGTTTGTAAACATTCTAAGTCAATCTAATTTTACTTTGAATCATTATTATTATTAATTTCACAATCTACTTTGGCAGAGACTAAACTGCCATGCACCTCTTGTTTCCTTTGTTTTCTTTATTTTCACTTTAATACACATTAAAGTTTATGAATTGTGATAACAAATACATTTTATAAAAAAAATAATAGAAGCAACATGACAAGTTAATACCGAATCTGATATTATGAATTGTGACAACAAACACAGTTTAGAAAATAAAATAAGAGAAGATGAAAGATATTATGAATTCTGACAACAAATACAATTTAGAAAATAAAATAAGAGAAGCAACATGACAAATATCATGTTCTATGGATGGTGTGTTTTGTTAATTGATTTTCCATTTCCAAAGTTTTGTATAAATTGTTCTAATTAATAGCAGCTTTGTTCGTGTTAAGTATCTATTTTTTCCAATTGAAAATTTTTCATTATATTATATATATAATTTTGTACATGTACTAGAATTTTTTCAAAATATTCAAAAATTTATGTTCTAATCATCTACAAGTTGAGATGAGAATGCACACAAGTTAATATTTCAAGTTTTACAAATTGGTAAATACTCAAAAGTCCATCCCCATATCATAAGGAGTATATACCTCTACCACAATGAGCTAATGGCACTATCTCAAAACAGATCTACTCCATCTTCGAAAATATACTAAAATATATTTAAACATTTAGTGGGTCCTTCATTTCCTTCTTCCCATTAGGTATAGTAGATTATTCCTACTTGTTCCTTGAGTGCTTTCTTTGATAGCCTATTTGTCTTCTTGTTGAATTCTTGATAGGTATGGGAAAAAATGATAGATCTAAAAAGAGTGCTTAGCTCTCTGATTTTATACTTCCAACAATCTAATGAAATAACTTGTAGTCTTCCTTGTCCATTGCACCAGTCTATAAGGATTTTAGAATCTCTAATTACCTGCATGTCAAAAATATGAAGTCTAGTAGCCAACACAAGAGTTTCCCAAACTCCAAGTAACTATGCCCTTGTGTTGGTACCAGGGCCACTATTGAATGTCCATTTGTAAATTGTATTATCACTGATCTTTAACATCCCCCCTGCTCCAATTTGGAGTCCATTTGAAGGAGCATCTCCATCAAACTAGCCCATTGTTGACCCCACCATGATAAGAGTCTAAAAGGTGTGATTATTATGCAAATTCTAGGAGGCTGAAAGTATATTATAAATCCCAATTGTCTTATAAACCACTGAAGTTATGGAAGGGCTCCCATTTTCAAAAATAGCCTTGTTTCATTCCATCCAAATATGCCAACTAAGTAGAGCTGGAAGGGTAGTAAACATGGGAGTTTGGGAAATCCGTTTATCAAAACCTGTCTTTACATAATTTCCATCCCAATCAAATCTCAGCTTTAAAAATCCTAATATCAAGAGCCAAACTTTCTTTGTAAAATGACAGTGAATCAACAAATGGCTAACAGTCTCAGGACCTTTGGTACATAAGATACAAAAACTAGGCCCTTCCCAACCCTTGGCCGATAAATTATCCCATGTAAGTATCTTATTTTCCAATGATATCCATGTAAAGAGTTTGATTTTTAGAGATATATTCTAGTTCCATATGGCCTTCCAGCATCCGCCTATGAAATTCTGCCAAATGATCGAAGCTAAGGCTCTATAAACATTTTTTACAATAAGTACTCTAGACTTATCTCCTCCAATACATTTAAGGTCGTCCTCTCTGTCCTGAAGCTAGATACCAGATCTCGATAATGAACTGCAATAACAGTCGCATTCTGTTGCTAAATATCCTGAGAGTGCTAGATCTCCATTGTCTTTCCAATATGAGCCAAATGATCATGTATGGGAGCCACCTCTCGCCTGATAGAGAAAGGAAAGTTTTCTTTGTTTTAAAGAACTTAAGAGCTCGGGCGATAGGAGAGAAGAAATTCCCAAGCCAAGGATCAAGTCCCTTCCTAATAAAATCAAATGACCAAAGCTCGAGCTCCAACTCAACCAATGAGTAATGATCGATAAGGCTTTTAGAAGGTTTTTCTAGGTCTGTGAAGAGGCAGACATTTTTTTTTAGGCCGTTCTAAATCAGGTGGCAACTGAAACATAAGGTATATATTTATATTTTATGACAGTGTTCCAGATGCCTACCTTTATCAATACTCTCCACAGACTGTTCATCGTCAAAGCTCTTTTAAAAATAAATAAATTCCTTAAACCCCAACCACCAAACTTCTTAGGTTTTGCAATAACCTCCCACCTACAGAGATGATATCGATTTTTTTCATTGCATCCATACCACAGAAAAGATAATATTAACTAGTGGATCTTATTTAGAACTGGATTTGGAATCGCTGCCATAATCATCCAATAGACCAGTTGACATTGGATGATTATGGCAGTGATTCCAACTTCAGTTCTAAATAAGATCCGCCAGTTAGAACTGAAGTTGGAAATGCCCCCCAAGTGTAAGCCACTTGTTGCACCAATGATCAATCCTCCTCTCAAACTTGGTAATTATCCACCTCCAATCCTTAGTTTTATAGCTCGTTGGTTTTAGATAGTAGCCTAGATATCGAAATCTAGAATTGAGATCCATAAAATTGTAAGGGAAAATCTCCTAGAATTGCTATAATAGGTCCCCTTGAAAGCCAGGGTAATGAAAGGTATTAGTTAAATTAATATCCAATCCTGAAGCTCTAACGAATACTGTTAGGAGGCCTGCGATCTCCTTCAATTTCAAAAGAGAGGTTCTCAACATAATTAGCACATCATCTACGAAAAACAGATGTAGGATTTTAACAATTCTAGAAACATTCAATCTCGACAGTTTCCCTTCTTCCTGACCTTTTTTAAGCAATAAATTGAGTCCTTCCATCACTATAATAAATAACAAGGGAGATAGTGGGCACCCTTGTCTTAGTCCTCTGCCTCGCTAGAAAAATGAAGAAGGCTCACCATTTATCAGGACTGCATAAATATCACTTATTACACAACTCATTAACTAGTTGGTAACCATCGATCCGAAGCCCGATTGAATTAAGATAAATCTTACGAAATCCCAATTGATACATGCATAAGACTTCTTTAAGTCGAGTTACAAAATTAAATCCTTTAAATTTTTCTTCTTAATACTGTGTAAGCATTCCTGATCCGTCCCTATGGAATCCAATATCTATCTCCCCTGCAAAAAACCCAATTGTTCTCCCAAAAAGGATCGTGAGAGAACATGTTTTATCCTATTTTCTAAGATCTTTTCTATAATTTTATAACAAAGGTTGCAAAGTGATATAGGTCTATAATCTCCAAAGTTCGTTGTCTTATTGACTTTTGGTATTAGAACTAGGAAAGACGAGTTTAAATCTTTAATCACCTCACCCCTTCTCCTAGATTCCTCAACCAGCTCGAGTAACCCTTCCCCTACTAACTCAAAAAAATGAAGGAAGAACTCGACAGTCCAACCATCTGGTCCTGGGCTTTTATCCTTTGCAAAGTCTTTAAGAACCTTCCATAATTTCTCCTTTGAGAATAGTCTTTTAAGTAGTAACAAGTCCTCCTGAGTTACTATACGAGGGAATAGACTGGCTAAATTTACCTGGTCGGCAATTTGAGGGCCCAAATCCTCATTCGATCCTTTGAAATAATTAATTGTCGCATATTTTATATCCTCTTATCCAGAGTGGACCTGTCCATGCTCGTCATGTACTTCCCAAACCTATTTTCTATTTTTTCTATAGCTGGCGAAATGATGAAATAATTTAGTATTCTGATCGCCACTCTTTATCCAAGTTTCTCAACTTCGTTGTCTCCACATTTCCTCTTCTTCCAAAAGGAGGCTACTTGTCTCTTTTTCTAAAGTTTTTATTTGTCCTTCAACTTCCCGACTCCTCAATCCAATGGAGCTCTCCTGATAAAAGCCCTGCAGATCCTCTTCCAATTTTTCAAGTTTCCTAATTGACTGGGATCTAAGATGTAACGCCGAAAGCTTAACTTGATTCTTCAAAAAATTTAATTTCCAGACCATCCTCCTCTGAATCCCAGTCTCTTGTAAAAAGATTTTATCCTTCCATACTACATGAATTATGCGTGAGAAATCATCTTCTCTCAACCACAATGGGTTTAATTTGAAAGGGTAAGCTTTAGAGTGACAATTATGATCAAATTGCAACATTATAGATGCATGATCCAAAATATATGGGTAGGCTACCCATGATCGATATCTGCCAATAGTTCTCAGTAAATTAGCCATGACAAAAACCATGTCCAGTCTTTTCATAATATTGTTTGATCCCGATCTTTCGTTTCTCTAGGAGGGAACTATAACATCGGGTAAGATATCCACCAGCCCATTGTCTAGAAAACGCTCTTTGAAAAAACCTTCCAGTTGATCGGGCTGAGCTGAATCCCCCCAGATCTCTCTTTCACTCAAAGTAAAATTAAAATCCCCAACAACTATCAGATTTTTAAGGGAAAGTAACCCCCTATCCATCACTTTGTCCCAAAAATCCTTTCTGTTTGTACATGGCCCATAGACATTTAGAAAAGATATGTGTTTCTTAAACTCTAAGCTTGTACATGTCAAGAGTAAACCACCAAAACTAATGTAAGATGATAGATCAAATTTGGATGGGTCCCAAGAAACTAATAGGCCCCCAGACTTGCCAACTAAAATCACTGCACACATATACCAACCGTCTCTTAAAGAAGTTAGGAAAGATCTGGCCCTCATTTCATCCACCAAGGTCTCTTGCACAAAAAGAATATCAGGATGTGTTCTATTAAGAAGTCTATGCGAGGAAGATTTCAGGGGTCCCCCTACCCCTCTGATATTAAGGGAGAGCAGTATCATGGTTTTTCCCTTGCTAGGGATTTCATGCCTCTAAGTGCCCCAATATCATAAATAGTGGAAAATTTTAACTCCAGAGTTTCAGATAAAGTCACATCTTTCTTTTGTTCACTCTTGGTTTTTATAGGGGATATTTCACATCCCAATCCCCTCGACTAGGAAAAAATATTTTTGGAAGCCACTCTAATCCAGTACCATAGGTCAGACTCTCCACTTGACTCCTCTCTAGTAATAACAACCCTCCCCTGGTAAGTGGGAATAGGGATAAGATAAATAATTTCTTTATAAGAGGGGACCAGGGAATCTAGGACAACTCCTAAGGAGCTTTATCAAATCTCAGTCTCCCTAAAACCAGGTATCAGAGGGCTATCCTCCACTAGCTCACTGGAGCAATCCTTATCAACGCGAGGTTCTGTCACTACTACAGTTGCCTGGCCAATACACAAGGAATTAGCCCCCCCGGATCACTAGCCGGTACAGAAAAACCACAGAGGTCCAAATCCCTACCAAGATTCGAACTCATAGGCAAGCTACTTTTCCCCTTAGGCTCTAACAGAGGCTCTAATGTCTAAGTATTTAAATGAGAAAGGATCCTCCCTCTGTTTTGTAATATAGTGGGATCACCTAAAGAAGGAAAATCCTCCCGCTTCAACATTTTTAATGTTGCACAGTCCCGCTTACTACCCTCACCCACTAATAAGGACCCATCCACAGAGTCTTGTTCCCAAGAAGACAACAAAAAAAAGAGAGAAGGGCAAATACATTTTAACATACCCGATACATTATCTCTAGGCACCAACTTCTGAGTAACCTCAACAACTGTATAGATAGGGCTTCTAGCAAATGAATCAACCTCTGGGGAGGCTTCTCATGTCGCCTTTCTTAACATAGAGGATTCAGACTCCTCCTCCACCTCCATACCCTAGAATTCCGCATATGACCCGTCCAATGACACAAAGAACAATGGAAAGGCACACCAAGATAGTCAAATCTTTGACTCAACATATGGCCCCTCCATTCAATCTATAACGTCTCCAACAAACCTGCATGTATATCTATCTCCACTAACACCTTACATAAGATCTTGTCAGGGGATTTCAAATCCTAGTCATCTACTTTAATATATCTGCCCAACTCGTTTCCTATAGATTCTGAGGCTCTTGGGTTCCAAAGTTGAAGAGGCAGTCCAGGTAGAAACACCCACAGGTGTCGTAACTGAAAATAATCTCTCATCGGGTCAAAAATAACCCTACACCTATTAATCATCAAACAAATGCCATCCACCACCCACAACTTATCCAAGATTATGATGATATCCCCAGGATTTATGAATCGAAATCCAAACCAACCCCTCGTCAAATACAAAATCTCTGGAGAGTAACCCAGGAATGGCGCCCAGGTAGACGAGACCCAAGTTTCTAACGATTTTTTACAAAGAGTGTGATAGGAAAGTCTCCCCACCAACATAAAAATCACCAGGTTGCAGGCTTCCTCCAATCCAATGTCCGACCCCATAACTAACCTGCGCCTGGCTATGTTTTCATTCCATGGTTTCAAACGTTTAATGACCCCCCCCTGATATTTTAACTCAATGTCTAGAGTAGCTTTGCCACTAGATGACTTTTGCAAGCCTATCCTACCAAACTCAATAGGCTTTGTAACAAAACCCTGTCTAGGAACTTCACAAGCAGTAGCGGACCTGAGAACCTTATGACCAGCTTTATCATTGAACTGCAACTCAACCTTAGGCTTTGTTGATGGACTAGTCTATTTTGAAATGTTGCCACCCGTACCCACACTTAGTGCATCTATCGAGGCAAATAAGTTGGCACTATTCCAGATAACCTCGTCAAATGCACCCATAAGTGCGTTGACCTCAGCCTCCATCACAAGAGAAACTCCTCCTTTTAAAACTCTGCCACCTTAGCTTGCCCAACTACTAAACTACAACTACCTGCTAAATAAATAAATCATGAAATAAATGTGATCCTTAATGATCCACACTAACTCGGGAGCTAGCCCTACCAAGAACTACCAGGAAAGGTCAGCGTTGTAAAACTAAAGGGATCTACTAAAATCAGCTTCTTCTTATGAAATAGATAGAGAAAAATCCTCATAAATCCCAGTCTGCAGTCGCCATAGTCACTAGTATTCGATCTTCCCCGCCAGAATAATTACTCAACTATCTTAAATCAAACGACTGTATCATATCCCCATTAAACACACCAGAGATGGACTCCCTGACCTAAACATGTCAAACACATGTTACCTTTGTACATTATCTTTTCATTGGGGCCACAATCATCAACACCCAAACTGAATCCAAATGGTGCCACTACTCATAATCTATCACCATATGGAAGTAGTGACACTTTAATTAAAGCATAGCTAATTTTTCTAGTGCACCTTTCCATAATGGAATTTTCGTATGTATGTATTCTTAAATACTAGGACTACCAAATTTTCCTGTAAAATACATCTTTCTTCGAAAATTGGACAAATAGAAATAGAGTTTTTAAGAAATACTTTACTTTTAAATGGATCTATTTTGGATGGTTAGGGTTTTGAGGTGGTGAATGTTAAATGTCCCTAACTTTCTTAATATTGATTAAAATTGCTATTATGACTCTAACTCTAAAATGTTAATAGTTCTACTGCAATTTGGTATCTAAATAGAAAGAAAAGTTTCCCACAATAATTTATTAGGAGAGACTGAGTCCCAAATTAAAATGGTTGTAACTTATGTGTTTTTGAACAGAATTACTATTACAACCCCAATTCAAAAATGCCACAACCACTCTATATCTATTGACACTAGTCTAGTCACAATTTGGGAACTCTCCCAAAAGATATGTTCTCTACAATGCTCATGACTATGATTGAAAAAACCCTATAATAGTTGTTTCTAAATCAATGATATCATCAATTCCAAAACTCCAATTTAAATGATTTTTTTTAATTGGATATTTTTTTCGAGGAACTTGGATATGTAATTTTTCTTTAAATTATGCACCAAAAACTTTAGAAATGGATGTGAGTGTCATGGTCTTATTTTTCCCCTTGAAAATGTAAAAAGGAAAAAATATCTTCTACTATTTTCCAAAGAAATATATCTAATACCACTTGTAGTGAACTTTACAAGATAAAAGAATAACAAAATACATCTCACAAGAACAAACACAAAGAAGATAAAAGAATAACAAATTACATCTCACAAGAAAAAACACAAAGAATATAGACATAAGATTTAAGCCAGGGTATAACCATCAATTATTGTTTAAAAAATAAATCCTAACACAATCAACATGTTTCTTACAATACAAAATCTAACATATCTCAATACAATTATACTCATGTGTATATATGATCTCTCATGAGTATTCCTAGGGGTGTATGCCAACTACTGATCAAAAAATGAAGAAGACTTGTATTCTTGAAAATATTTGCAAGTTAAATTTTATGTGTTAAAATGCAAATGGATCAACTTTGCAACACAACTTTAATAGGATTTACTCATTCAAGATGCATATAAACAACAGTAAAAACAGTGAACAGAAAACACATAACATAGCGAATGATAAAGGAGTTCACCCCTCTCTTGGGCTACATCTCCTGGTCCAGCTTCCAATGGATCATTTGTATTATTTTCTCAAAGTGCTCAAAAATGTTCTTTACAATGCTCAAAATGCCAAATAGACTGCTCCAATGGCTTTAGAACGTCCAAAAACCCCTAGCTGGGCTTTTTCAACACCTCGTTTGGCCAAAAATTGAAGAAGATAGGCTTCCTGGAAGTCCCCCCTTCAAACTTGTTGTCTCTGCATCTACAAAACACACCCTTGTTGGCTCAACCTAGCCCACACGCATAATTAAGCGTAAAAACTTAGCACTGGATGCAACTGCGCGAACCATGCAAACTGTAGGACAGTTACGGGCGCACCTAGCCCCTAACCATCAAGGGCAAGGTTGTATGACCCATGTGACCGCGCGTAAGTATAAACATAGGCTCCCGTTCCACAAGCCAATGGTCAAAGGACAAATGGTGGGTCGTTTGTAAAATCGTTGGAACCAAAACACAACCCCGTGCTCGCGCCGAATGGTATAGCATTGGGTCATATGTTAATACAATGTGCGACCAAGGGCTAGGGCTAAGCCCCAGCCCAGTCGCGCCCCAAACTATACACATAAGCAAATATTTATACAACCAGTGGTGCATCGGTTGGAGGCTCTTCCCAAGTCTCTCCCCCCTGCCCGGAGGTCGTGGAGTCGACTTCGGCCAACGACATAATTTTAAACCAATAGATATATGACACGTGGCGGCCATTGACTAGGCCACGTGTCTTCATCCCATTCGGTGAAAACATGCCATGTCACATGTCAACTATCCAAATAACTGCCTGCCATGTGTCATACGGACTGCCACGTCAGCATCCGTACGGACTGTACAGTCAGCGCCCCTTTTTTTGCATGTTTGTCATTTTGAACAGAACGTGATATCTCTCGCTCCCGATGTCCGTTTGAACCCAAATGAGTTGCGTTGGGTTCGTAACGACGAGGCATACGCTCTTGTTCGATTTGAAGTGATTCCGAACACTTTGAATTTTTGAGCAAAATTTGATCCCCTGGATCAACTACCCATCATAATTTTATTTATTACTCCCTAACTACTTGGTGGGCCTATTAATTACCCACCAATTACCTAGTGGAACTTAGTTCATGATTATGACCATATCACATTAATTATCCCCCTAGGTACCTTCCTAGGTATATAATATTACATTAATTATCTTCCCTAATGTAACACCCCTTGAGCGTTAATCTTTTAATTGAAACAAATATGTGAATTACATAATCAAATTCAGAAATGTATTATTAATTAGGTGTGTGTGTGTGTGTGTGTGTGTGTGTGTTTTCTAGGTTACAAAGCCCGAGGAAAACCCTCAAGTACTTCCCCTCATTGCAAGGATGGTACCCAAGGTAAAACCTAGAATCTTCATAGCACAAGGCAGGTCAACACCAAGGCCTAGATCCATTACAACAATATACTCTTTAGGAGCTCAACATGCCACTTGTTGGAATTGAACTCGGGTGGGGAGGATACCAATCATTCCTCCCAACAACCCAAGCTAAACCCAATTAACAAAAGTGTGTGTACACACATTATGCAGATTCTATGCCACATATTAAATTTACATCACAATGATTCATTGAATTTCATTTCTTATAGACTTTATTCATGCATAATATATACCCCACTTAATATATTCTCAAACAATATTACTCTAAAAGATACAACAATTGCATTTCAACTTTGGGATATAAAACCTTTTTCCATTTATATACTAAGGATCAATTCTAGAGTTAATGGTAGTTAGCTATTAATGATGAGATCCTATTTTAGATGTATCCTTAGTATTCTAAGTAAAATAGGTATACACCAAATTAATCATAACTTGTTTTCTTATGGAACAATTAAACATATGAGTCATACGACTTGCCAGTTGAATCACAACAAGAGTAATATGTCATTGTGTAATCACTAAACTTACTGAATAAATTACAATGTATAATTATCTATCATTTTGCATATTATAAATTCTAAAATCAAACTATTCATGTTCCTATTATATAAGATATAGGATTTTGACAGAAATGTAATTGTAATTTTTTTTTTTAATTCACAAGATATTATGGTAACGAAGTGGAAATGCATTAAAAGATAGAGACATCGCATTGATTTTTTTCTGTTATCTTAGGAGTTTTACACATCTGTAAAAAAGTTTCTTAAGTGTTCAATATGATCATCTCTATTCTTGGCTTGCTATAAATTATATATATGATTCCTTTTAATCGTTAGATCCCTGTTTTGTACATGATCAGTTTCACAAAAAAAAAATGCAGTGGTAATGTACAATACATATTTCACAAAACAAATTCAGTTGTATTTTATAGTATCGATAGTAATGTATAATACTAATTCCATACATGATTTCAGTTCACACACATATTGAATTAAACATCTTCTCTAGTACTAGTTTATAATAATCCTTCAACTGAAAATACAAACGTGTTCAGGTTAAACATAGAATGTTTTAGATTTACAAAGCCAATAAGATGAATTAGTTATTTTCCTATTCTACAAATTTTAATTTGGACTAAACACACTATTTCAAGTGCATATAAAATCTAGAAATGATGCTAAGTGACTCATCATTTCTATATTCAAATTAATTTCCCTATTTCAATAATAATAAATTGGTTGCACAATTTCTTAATAAATTGTATCCATATATGTTTTTTAATATGAAACCAACTACTATAATTACAAATTTCAATATTCATAAACAATATATACAAGGGTTACTGTAAAAAAATTCTTGATTTGTTGACTCCTTGACTTATGAGATCAACTCCTTCTTTGCGTTAACTTGTCAATCCTTTGAAAATCCACTAGCTCACCATCATACCAACTCCTATAGGTATTCTCCTTTCGTAAGGACCCTCTAGCCGCAATGGGATTGCACAGAGGGTACCAATCTAGAAATAAGAGAAAAGTGAAGTTGCTAAGCTTGAGAAGAAAATCCCCAATTTACAACACTCTTGAATAGACCAAACTCTCAATAATCACCAATGAAAAGTTCTCAACATTATGAAAATCATCCAACATTAGGGTGCAAAAAGTGTTTTCCTCTTAGCTCAAGCTTTACTTTTATAAGTTATGTGGCTCAAGCCACTTGTCAAGCTCATGCAAAAATGTAATTTACTAAATTACCAGTTACCTATTATTCACCCATCCAAGTGTCACTCGCATGCACAACTTCCTATTTTAGTGGGTGCATAAGGAGTTATTACTTTAGATATTTATTAGCTCTATTTAACTTCTCCCAACCCACTTTCCTTTTCTCACTCTATATCTGAATTTGAATTCATGTTCCTCTTTTTCCTTCTTGATTTGTGGGTGCACTAGTAATTAGTTTTAGTTAATTAATAGTTATTTTATTTTTATTTCATGCACATTCCTAGACTCTATGATTTTTTCTTGATAAATTTTAATTGAGTAAATCATTTTTCTTTTTTATGAGACACAAATTAATCTATATGCTCATTCATACTACTATCATTTAATTGACTATTTCTCTTTATTGATAAAATGCATAAATTATATGATCGTTTTCTCTTATTAGACAACATATGCATACTAAGGCAATTATATTTTATATTATTTAATCAATATTCCTTCAATATATACTCGATAGTTTATAACTGATACAAAAGATGTCATGATTCTTCATGACCTTCAAGACTTACCTTTCAGTAAGTACCAAGGGTTCCATGTTTATGGATGCCCTTCAAGCATCCAACTTTCTTGGTGGGGGAAATGGTGCAATTGTTGAGACTCTATTTGTTGGATCATGTTGTCATTGATGACAAAGGTTTAATTAATTGATGTCAAAGGATTGATGTCAAGTGATTGATTGATGCCAAAAGATTGATTGATTGATTGATTGATTGATTGATGTCAAGGAATTGGTTGATGCCAAAGTATGATTGAATGATGTCAAAGTTCAAAGGTTTGATGTATACATGTCTTATCATAGTATATTGATGAAGATGGATCAATGAGTTGTCATTGATACATGATGCATGGATGAAGATGGATCAATGTGATTTCATTGGTATATGATGCATTGTTGGATTGATGTAAAGATGAATCATTATTGTCTTATCATGGTTGATAAGGTGCACAAATGGATGAACTCCAAAGTGGTCCCCTTATGGTGAAATCCCTCACGGGAAGACACTTTACAGTTGATTTATCCTAGAAGTATGGTTGGAGAACCCATGCTTATATGTTGATTAATGAGATAAATATCAGTGAATCTGTTGGTGAAACTATCCTAGATGGATAGTGCTTGTCATGCCATTTCCAGTGGTATGTGGAATGTCACATAACTCCTCATGGTTTGAGATTTATGGCCCTATGACATTGGAGGACCCTCATATGTAGGATTGAAGCCCCAAAACATCAAAGAAGTCGAAGAAGCTTGAAAATAAGAAATTATTATTTAAATGGTAAAGAAAAGTGACAAAGTCAAGGAGGAATATTTAAATGATAAATTAATGGAGAACTTTCTAATTATGGAAAGTGGTTAACCCTAAAAATGAGAAAAATAGGTTAAGTGACCTAGAAATACGTTAAGTGACCTAGAAATGGGTTAAGTAACCTAGAAGTGGGTTAAGTGACCTAGAATATGCTTCTAAGGAAGCTACTTGAAGAGTATAAATAAGAGGCAAGGGTCTCTTATGTAAAATCATCTCTTATGCATCCCTTGTGTGCATCTCTTGAGCATGTATTGAAGATATATTCTGAGAAAGAGATGATCTAGAGGATCTCATGGACGCATCAAAGTTTAGGCAAGTCAGAGATCATGACGGAAAAAGTCTCGGAAGTTCAGAAACCCTATTTTCTTAGGTATACACGGGCTGCAGTGAGCCAGGGCGTGTACATACGCAGGTTGAATGAGGACAGGGCACGTATAGTGGATGAAGTCATGAAGACTTGTATGTGAGTTGGTGCCAGGCACTTGAAGACTGAAGCAGGTTCCAGATATGCATTCTATAGGCTCAAATATGCCATAGAAACTCTGGTATGGTTACATTGTTGTCTTGATGGATACTCTTTCTTTTTGTGTGGTGAATGCTTAAGGCATTCTTGGTATGGATGTTGTGATATGGTTTGTGTTGGTTGATAGAGTGAGAAACACTCTTATGATTCAGTGCTGATATGATTGCTATACTATGTTGATTTCTTATACATGATTGAGTAGCATTCATATTGTATTGTTGAGGAGCATGAGTAATTTGTTGGAGAGCTTGGATGTGTTATGACTAGTTATGGATCAGATTGGACAGTGAGAGACAAAAGAGAATGTTATTGAAGGTTGCAGAGGATCTAAGAGTGTGATGAAAAGAAAACCCTAATTGCTCAGAAGTTATACGCATGACGTAGTACAGACTGGACGTGTACATACGCGAGTTGTACTACTAGAAGGGCGTGTATATACGCTTGTTGCACTGCCGACATGTCACGTACCTGTTGACATATTGATATATGTTGAGGATTGTTTCCTCATCTCATTTGGTGTTGAGGGTGTAAGTCGATTCTTGCATTATAGAGCTGGTGCTCTTGTAGAGTTTTACTCTATTCAGTTGTTGTTGATAAACCCAAGGATTGTAGTTCGTAATAAAAAGAAAATTGTACATACATATTGTGTTCTTTGTGTTCCTTGTGGTGATGATTTATTGATGATATGTTGTTGATGTATGTTCACATTTAACTGGTTATAAATGAAAGCAATAAGTAATGAGTTAATGGTGATTCCAACTAAGGAGTTTTGTGTAGAGGGAAGTTTTGAAAAAGAGTCCTACAATGTTCACCCCCCGCTCAGTGTAGTCGATGTGTCCAACAATTCGTATCAGAGTGTGTTAAGAACCAAATATCAATATAGCATAGAAAAACCTCAAAATAAGTACTCAACGCCTTGAAAAAGAGAGAATTTTAGATAATAAACCTCTTCGAGGGGGAAACCTCCTTTTACCCCACATAAATGTTCAAGTACAAGATGATTCCAAATGAAAATGTCTCCTTGGTATATATGAGACTAGGAGGTATACTTACAACTAATGGAATAAATCCGACATAAATAAAATAGCATTACTAATGTAATATGCCCCATTTAAGGGGTAATGAGCCAATATTAGGGCTTAACATGCCTCTCCCCTTGAGACAAGTGTTGTTCGCAATGCTTGAGTAACTCTAGATGTTTCTGTATAAAAGACTCATCTTCCTAAGTGGAATCTTCAGCCAGTAGCTTCCTCCATTTAATGAGATACTCTGAAATGGATCTATTCCTCAGCTGGAAAATTCTTGTGTCAGTGATGGCTTTAGGATCCAATATGATTTTTCCTTCCTCGTCAAGTTCTGGCAATATAGTTTGAACTGGGATATTGTCGCATATAACCTTCTTTAAGCATGAAACATGGAAAATTGGGTGTACTCGTGAAGATGCAGGCAACTCCAATTTGTATGCCATAGTACCAATATTTTGCAACACCTTATAAGGGCCATAGTACTTTGGTGATAATTTATTATCCTTCT
>ML783509.1:594494-630952 GCA_009831015.1 Picea engelmannii
ATGTTAGGAGGAACACTCCCAGGAATTAGGTGAATTTCATGATCATGATTTCGAGTGGGTGGAATACCTTTGGGAATATCTTCAAATACTTTGGAATGCTTATCAATGATCCCTTGGAGATATTGAGGAATAGATGGCTTAGAGGTTTGAACATCTAGTGAGCATAGTTGTGCAATAACGCCTTGATGCCCCTTTTTCAATAATTTTGTCGTGCCATTAGAGCATATCACCTTACCGGGTTTCCCTGTGATACCTCTTAACTCAATTTGTTTTCCTTCCATTGAAAATTTCATAAAAAGTTCTTGAAAATTAAAAGCCATTGTTCCTAATGATTGTAACCATTGGATTCCTTGTACAACATCAACACCACCCATGGGTATAGAAATCATTGGGCTATTCATTACATATTCCCCCATAGTAAGATTGATCTTATTGCATTTTCCTGAGAAATTGATAGTTCCTCCATCTGCAAGCATTACTTAAAACTTTGGTGCTGGATATACAAAGCAATTGAGAGGTTTGGCTAATTTATAGTGAATGAAATTATGAGTACTTACAGAATCAATTAGGACTATTACCTTTTTCTTTTTTATGTATCATTCAATCTTGAGGGTTTGAGGAGTGCTAATTCCAGCCAATGCATTACACGATATCGTGGGAGTCAACTCTTCAGATGAAATTGCTTCTACGTTTTCATCTTGAGATGGTTTTTGTTCTTGTTCTTCTNATAAACCTTTTTCTTTTATTTCCTCCAATTGTTGAGGTGTCAACCTTGTAGGTTGATGTGTTTTAGAAGGAGCATTATTCTCTCTATAGATGTTAGGATTGGTCCTTCTAGTAGCCATAGCCATATTTTTACTTTCAACATTTCTTTCCACCCTCAATGCATTCTCCAATGATTTGGGTTCCCAAAGGTGAACCTCATGTTGAATGTTATCTCTTAAATTTCTTATGAATACATCAATCAAGTGCTCATCTGGAATATATGTTACCTTTATGTTAGCAACATTTCTTGTATAGGGGTATTCTCCTCTCTGATTTTAGGCCTCTGGTGTAAACGCATAGAAGTGGGGTTTGAAAGCCGGTCAGATGTGTTTTATTCAAGGGCCGCAGCCATAAGCGCCTAGCGCAGCTCACAGAAGAAGTCCATTTCGGGCTTAAAATCAAGCGAGCGAGTAGTCTGATTTCAACGACAAGGATCAATTGACGAAGAAGATCGACGGTCATCAGGTTTTTGAGGCTGTCAAGTTGCCCGGGATTTAGCACGAAGGGTAACGCCCATAGTTCAAGGAAAATTTGGGTCGTCCAATCCAGTTGGGACAGGTGGCATCCAGTCAGCGTATCGGGGATCGGTGTTTCGGGATACAAGGAGCCTCCCATTTTTTACAGCTGAAATCGCCGAAACGCGGGAAGCACTTTTGGAGCCAAACCCATGGTCCTAGCACCAGGTCACATCAAGCGAGCGTGTAAATAGGGGCAGCCCCCTTTATAATAGTGAATGCTATCTGGGTCGTTCATCTGAAGGACGCGTGGCACACAGCCGCGTCACATTGGCATTTGGGAGTTCAAGGGGCAAGTGCACCTCATTATTTCACCTCTCGAAACCTCGAATCCCGAAACGCCGAAAGCGCCCAGAATTAGGCCCATGGTTTTGGCGTCTGGTCACAGAAGAGCAGGCCTAAAGGAGACGCGCTAATGTTTATCATTTGACAATACGGTCCTGCAGTATTGTCGAATCAGTTCAGAACCGTCGGATCGGTGGGAGGACGCGTGGCAACCGTTAGATCCTCCCGGCATTTTTCCCATCGTGATTTCGAAGAAAGAAGACTTGCAACTTCCTATCCACGAACCCCGAATCTCCGAAAGCACTCTGGAAAATAGGCATAAGGTCAGGGCCTGTCGTCACTCGAGAAAGTAGAAAGGGTTGTATGAAGGGGAGGCCAAAAATGTCGAATTGAGTTTCAAAATGGGGGCACTGTGTTCTTCAGATGTCGATTCGACGTGATCTAAGTCCCGGTACCTGCTGGGAATGAATGAAGAAGAGAGAGGGTGGTTGAAACCTCACCTCACTCATTAATTACAAAGTATGGATGTATCGAATGAAAGTCTGCCCGAGAAGGCCCTCTGTACTGGTTCTTCTCATGGAAGCCACGCCGAGTCCTCGACTCGCCAGGGAACCCTGCACATGCTAATTCAGCATTTAAAGGCTCATCTACCCCCTGGCGCAAGCCATGCAGAATTAAGGTGGCGTATGACAGGGGAATGCATGCCAGATTTGATTGAAGAGACTCCTCATCCCAAAAGTCTCGTGGGCCTCTGTTGGGCAAATGTTTAGGAGTATATATGCTTAATTTTGATATTTTTCAAGTATCGATGGTAGAGCGAAGCTCCCGATTGTAATGTTTTAACAGGCACTCTAGTTTTCTGGTTATGCATTTGTATGTAAGATCTCTTGTTTTATGAAAGACAGTTTCCCTATTCCATCTAGTTTTCATCTCATACTAAGGGAGTTCATGATTGACTGATTCACATGAATTATTGCAGTTGTGTTATGATAAAGGTTTTATCGTGGCACTATTGTATTCTCTAGTTTTCTGCATTTGAATGTAAGAAGATCTCGCGTTTAAATGCATTATCCTACAGTCTACTAGAAACCTGATGTTGACAGCAGCCCTCTGCATCTCTCTGATACAAGTCTTCCTCCCACTCACCCTTACTACAACTCACTGTCTGAAGTATGACCAAGACCTCACCTGCCCATGCATGCCTGGCCTGGTTTGGGAGTTGAAAAAATATTGTCTGAGTTTACTTCCATTCAATCACCCCTTTCATACATAAATCGTGACATAAACTGATGGGCGTCGGGCTCTGCTCCTGCTGCAATCTAGGAGTGACTTCTAACACTAACATTTATGGCGCCGTTGTCGGGGATGAAGTTGAATATTTTCCCTGGGCAGAACGATATTGAGCCTCTTATTCTGAAGGTGCATCAGACATCAGAGCCCTTAAAGATTGCTACTATGCACCTGGCGACTCCACTGTGGCGACTCCATTGTTTCCACTTCACTGTTTTAGCTGTAGCTATTGTTAGCACACCTGAAAGATAACCCAGAGGAGCTTTCTCGAGAAGGTTTCAGCAGCTGCTTTCTCAGCTTGAGAAGCTTCCTGGGGTAACGAAAACGTTAAGATCTGGCCTGTGATGGTGAAAAAGGACCAGGCATATTTGAAGCTGCACATCTTTCACCTGGTGACTCCATGATTCGAGGATCGATTGGAAACTCCACTGGTTTGATATGGAAAAAATTATGGCTCAAAGGTTTTCTTTCAGCGACTTTTACCAGATAGTTGGGTTTCCTAATGCACTTCCTGATAGAGACCAATGGGAAGATTTCCTCCCTGAATTTCATGCAACAAGTTGGGAGGAACCAGCTGAGCATTTACTGGACTTCCATGAGGCTATTCACCGACACAATATCACGCATGAGGATGTCTGGATTAATCTCTTCAGGTGTTCATTGAAGGGAGCTTCTCTTGAGTGGTGTCGATCTCTTCCCACTGCGAGCATCCGCTCTTTAACAAGTTTTCATACAGATTTCAATTCATTTTGTAAAGACTACTATCTAGTTGATTGTTTGTTTGAAAACTGTTGTGAGGAGTTTTCTTCGCTTCATGAAGCCTCTGCTGGCCCTGAAGGCCAGGTCCATGATGAAGCGTTTACTGTGGAGGAAAGCATTTGCCAGGAAAATATGGAGGTGTTGAATGATATTAATTGTGTTAGCCCTAGAACGGAAGCATCTGACATCATATCAGATGCCTCTATTATTTTATATGTTCATAACGATCAACATGCCTCTTGTGGAAATTGTGAGTTTATAGAGAAAATGTGGTCCATGGTAGATGACTCACTTGGATATCGGGTTGAAGTAGATGTTCCTAGCAGCTCTGCTCATGATGACGAAGACCCCTTTTTTTTAAAAGAGGGGTTAGTTGTGGAAGATGTTTCTTCTCTTTTCCCCCAAGGGGTTTCTCACAATATATTTTTACCTGGGATTAAAGAGAAAAGGATTATGTATGAGTAGCCAGAAGTAGCAGGTCCCACTGTCCCTGAAACGAAATTTTTTGACGGGATCACTGTTCTAGAGTAAGGTCATATCAATGAAGGACAACCCCTTTTTGATGTATATTATAGTGATGATGAGCAGCAAGCTTATCCTGCATTTGATCACTATAAAGATACTGAAGAGCCAGTCAGCAAGAAGAACCACCCCATGGTCCCTATTTATGATGAATACGAATCTGACTCGGGGGAGAGCCAAGAAGAGGAAAAGGAACCAGAGGAACAACTGAGCACATATTTCATTCTAGAGCCAGTCAGCGAGCAGCTACCACCTAAGATCAGTGAGCCTACATCAGTTGTCCACTCACCTGTGCTTATCAAAGATATTCAACCACATGTGAGAAACTCTGTAGCAGAGGAGGCTTCCTGTCACCAATTTTCCAAAATTCGCCACTCATTCTATGACCCTGTCGGCGAATACATGGAGTGGCATTTCCTTTATGCCTTTGAGCCACCCTATTTCATATCAATTTTATCTTGTGAGGAGAAGTTGAAGAGTGTATCTGTTCTACTATCACGGTTACACTATCTGTTGGTGATCATCGACAGAAGGAAGGAGCTTCTATCCAGGAAGCTGCTCGAATGGATATGGTGGAAGTTTTCTTTCACCTAGCCCATGTAAAATATTTTATTAGCATTAGGACTGTATATAAATAAGCTCTTTTGAGCATGTATCTTGTTTTGTTATACTTTTACTTGTTCGGCCTATATTTTCAGCAGGGGGTGTTTTGAGCTTGACTCCATAGCCCAACAGCAAGGCACTGGAACTGCAAAATGAGTTCTTAGAGCATCACAGGGACGACTCTATCCCCCATGGAACCTAATGTTAGCAACATTTCTTGTATAGGGGTATTCTCCTCTCTGATTTTAGGCCTCTGGTGTAAACGCATAGAAGTGGGGTTTGAAAGCCGGTCGGATGTGTTTTATTCAAGGGTCGCAGCCATAAGCGTCGAGCGCAGCTCACTGAAGAAGTCCATTTCGGGCTTAAAATCAAGCGAGCGAGCAGTCTGATTTCAACGGAAAGGATCAATTGACGAAGTAGATCAACGGTCATCGGGTTTTTGGGGCTGTCAAGTTGCCCGGGATTTAGCACGAAGGGTAATTCCCATAGTTCAAGGTAAATCTGGGTCGTCCAATCCAATTGCGACAGGTGGCGGCCAGTCGGCGTATCGGGGATCGGTGTTTCGGGATACAAGGAGCCTCCCATTTTTTACAGTTGAAATCGCCGAAACGCCGGAAGCACTTTTGGAGCCAAGCCCACGGTCCTAGCACTAGGTCACATCAAGCGAGCGTGTAAACAGTGGCAGCCCCCTTTATAATAGCGAATGTTATATGGGTCGTTCATCTGAAGGACGTGTGGCGCACAGCCGCATCACGTTGGCATTTGGGAGTTCGAGGGGCAAGTGCACCTCATTATTTCACCTCTCGAAACCTCAAATCCTGAAACGCCAAAAGCGCCCAGAATTAGGCCCATGGTTTTGGCGTCTGGTCACAAAAGAGCAGGCCTAAACGAGACGTGCTAATGTTTATCATTTGACAAGACAGGTCCGCAGTATTACTGAATCAGTTCAGAACCGTCAGATCGGTGGGAGGACGCGTGGAAACCGTTATATCCTCCCGGCATTTCACCCATCGCGATTTCGAAGAAAGAAGACTTGCAACTTCCTATCCACGAACCCTGAATCTCCGAAAGCACTCTGGAAAATAGGCATAAGGTCACGGCCTGTGGTCACTCGAAAAAGTAGAAAGGGCTATATGAAGGGGAGGCCAAAAATGTCGAATTGAGTTTCAAAATGGGGGCACTATGTTCTCTAGACGTCGATTCGACATGATCTAAGTCCCGGTACCTGCTGGGAATGAATGAAGAAGAGAGAGGGTGGTTGAAACCTTGCCTCACTCATTAATTGCAAAGTATGGATTTCCCGACTGAAAGTCTGCCCGAGAAGGCCCTTTGTACTGGTTCTTCTCATGGAAGCCATGTCGAGTCCTCGACTCGCTAGGGAACCCTGCACATGCTAATTCGACATTTAAAGGCTCAGGTACTCCCTGGCGTGAGCCATGCAGAATTAAGGTGGCGTATGACAGGGGAATGCAGGCCAGATTTGATCGAAGAGACTCCTCGTCCCGAAAGTCCTGTGGGATTCTGTTGGGAAAATGTTTAGGAGTATATATGCTTAATTTTGATATTTTTCAAGTATCGATGGTAGAGCGAAGCTCCCGATTGTAATGTTTTAACAGGCACTCTAGTTTTCTGGTTATGCATCTGTATGTAAGATCTCTTGTTTTATGAAAGACAGTTTCCCTATTCCATCTATTTTTCATCTCATACTAAGGGAGTTCATGATTGACTGATTCACATGAATTATTTCAGTTGTGTTATGATAAAGGTTTTATCATGGCACTATTGTATTCTCTGGTTTTCTGCATTTGAATGTAAAAAGATTTCACGTTTAAATGCATTCTCCTACAGTCTACTAGAAACTTGATGTTGACAACAGACCTCTGCATCTCTCTGATACAAGTCTTCCTCCCACTCACCCTTACTACAACTCACTGTCTGAAGTATGTCCAAGACCTCACCTGCCCATGCATGTCTGGCCTGGTTTTGGAGTTGAAAAATTATCGTCTGAGTTTACGTCCATTCGATCACCCCTTTCATACACAAATCGTGACATAAACTGATGGGCGTCGGGCTCTGCTCCTGCTGCAATCCAGGAGTGACTTCTAACGCTAACACTTTATATTCAATCTTTAGATGTTCTCAATGTGCTCTGTAACTGAACCCTTTTGCTTGAGATTTATCAATTGACTAAAGAAGGTATTGCTCCTTGTATCCTCATAGTGTGCTATCATTTCTTCCATGAAAATTGTCCAAGTGACAAGTGATTTGTGAGAACAAAGCCATCTATACCATACAAATTGATTGGGTTTTAAATATAAAGAAGAAATGCATACCTTTTGTGTATGTCGCACATTATGTAGATCAAAGAATTTCTCCATCTGAAGTATCCATTTGATAGGGTCCTTGCCATCAAACTTCCTCATATCGATCTTAGGAACATGGTTGGTCTTCAACCCAAGGTTAGAGTTTCTCCATTCTTGATTCACCTTCCTTGTGTCCTCATCATGAATTTCATGGGATGCATTTTCACTTTCAGGTGTCCTCTCTGTTACAAAATTTTTCAATACTTCCATGATCTCCCCATTTAAAGTGTCCATCTTAGTATTTATTGCCTCAAGCATAGCTTCTGTTGAATCCATCATCTCTTGTAGTTCATATTTTGTTACTGTCTTCTTTTGTAAATCATTTATGTCCCTGCGCATTTCTTCACCTTCATCAAGAGTCCAAGTAGGATTGTCTAGAGGCTTATTTGGTGTAGAAGTTCCCTTTTTGGGTGGCATGTTGGACAAGTATCACTTTTGAACCTTGATTTTGAGATGGTTCTGCTAGAGAATCTTTCTTCTGTTGTATCTCCCAAGTTTCGGCCCTTCTGGGTATGAAACTTTATTTTTTTTAGTTCTCTGATATTTCTTCTCTGCAATGCCACATGTCTGATCAAAATTGGATGTGCCAAGTGGAATTTACGGTAACTTCCCCACAACTTGCTAATGTTTGGCCTTTCCAGGATATCTCACTTGTATAGCATGCCCTGCACAAAATAATTGATATAAAATTCTGAAACTCATACCAAAAATACTACAGACTATCCACTATCCAATGAAACTAGTCTCACTCAATTTGGATACTCTAGGAATAATTTATGATTGTTTTACCTGGAACACATTCTTGAGACTAGTCAATAGGACTAATCAGATACCCTATATTCCACAGGGTGTATCTACAAATGTAAGATGACCCAGAAGCTTAACTTTTTACCATGGATACCTTACCAATTTCTGTGAATAGCCTTTGGAGTTCAGGGTCTAAAACATTACAGAAAACGATTTATAGTGAAAATTCTGCAATGACTCAGTTCAGGATGATTACAAAACCCTATCTTTCACAGGTTGTATCTATGAAAGTATAAGGCCTCGGGAGATGAAATTTTAACCCAACGTACCTTGATCCGTATAATAAATATCCTCCAAGTCATTCCTTCTGAAACATTGTAGAAAAAAATTTATAGAAAAAATTCCAAGGTGTCTCAGATGCAGCAGCGAAACCCCAAGACCTTGAGCTCTGATACCATATGTTAAGAACCAAATATCAATATAGCATAGAAAAACCTCAGAATAATTACTCAAGGCCTTGAAAAAGAGATAATTTCAGTTAATAATCCTCTTCAAGGGGGAAACCTCATTTTACCCCACATAAATGTTCAAGTACAAGATGATTCCAAATGAAAATGTCTCCTTGGTATATATAGGAGACTAGGAGGTATAATTACAACTAATCGAATAAAGCCGACATAAATAAAATAACATTACTAATGTAATATGCCCTAATTAAGGGGTAATGAGCCAATATTAGGGATTAACAGAGCGAGCCTTCACTATAAGCCTTAACAAGCTTGGAGGAGATCTATAAACACACAAATGGATGATGAAGTTCCAATCCTTGATGAGGAAAATTATTCTACATGGAGAATAGAGATGAGAGTGCATTTGAAAGAGATGGGAGAAATTATTTGGAAGGCAACCATTGGTGGATCAATTTCCTTGAAGAACAAGTCAAAGTTTGCAGCTCAAAGGGAAGGAAAGAAGAATGATGCATTGGCTCTCAAGACCATTCTTAGTGGACTCTCAAATCCTATCAAAGAGAGTATGGGACAATTCAGTTCCGCCAAGGAACTATGGCTAAAGCTAGAGGAGACATATCAAAGCAAGAAGGAAAATATTGAATACCACTCCATCAGTATCATTAAAGGTAAAGAATCTCCAAAAACTCTCGATTTAATTATTTATAAATGTGATGATGTTGGGAAAAAGGAAGATCTTGATGACATTTCAAATGAAGGCAAAGAATCATGTGATGATGTTGGAAAAAAGGAAGATCTTAAAGACATTTCAAATGAAGGTAAGGAATCATGTGATGATGTTGACAAAAAGGAAGATATTGAAGACATTTCAAATGAAGGTAAAGAATCTCCACAAACCCTTGATTGCAATAATTCAAAATGTGATGATGTTGAATATTTCTCTACAAGTGAAGAAGAAGATATAGAAATAGTTTGTGTAGAGTTTGATGGTAGTTATCCCATGTAAAGAATAGAAGAATAACTATCAGAACTTCAAAAGAAAGTTGAAGAAGGTCTATATGAATATAGCAATGACCACTATTATATAGACTATAGCTATCTTTCGAATAACACTAAAAAGTTTCTTAAGAAGAGTCAAAGGCACATATTGAAGTTAAAGGAAATGCTCAAGGAACAAAAGGAGAATAATAAGACTCAATTAGATGAAAAGTAAGAAGAGATCACAAGACTAAAGAATGAAAAAGAAGATAAGAAGGTAGATGATGAGATTAGAAAAAGTTTTGAAATTATTGTCCATCTCAAGACCCAAATTGAAGAAGCCAAAAGGGTAGAGGAACTATTGAGGAATCAAATAAATGAAAAGGAAGATTCATTTCAGAATTTAGAAGTTGAAGTTGTTGATCTTAGAAAGAAAGTAGAGAAGTCAAACAAATTCTTGAATAGCTCACAAATCTTGAATAATATCTTGGAAAGTCAAAGATCACCAAATGATAAATTAGGTCTTGGATACAAGAGAGAAGCTACAGATGTTGAAGCTAGCACCTCAAAGAAGCATGAGGTAAGTCCCTCACTCTCAAAGGATGAAGACAATGTTGCAAATCAACGATCTACACAAGGCAAAGAAAATTTCAAAAGAACAAAGGAAGGAAGACATCAAGAAGCCATCTTTACACCTCAAAAAGGATGGACACCAAAGCAAAGGTATGAAAGTATTTTTCATGTAATGAATATGGTCACAAAGTCTTGAAATGTAGATCGTATGCAAGGAGAAATAAAGGAAGATTTCATAACACCATAAGGTGTTGGAGATGTGATCAAGTAGGACACATTGTTGTTCACTGTCACAACATGAGATGTTACAATTGTAGTGGATTTGGCCACAAATCCCAAGATTGTTGGAACACAAGAAGAAAGTCCATGATGAGGACTTCATATAGCATGACTAGAAGAAGAGATGAAGTAAGGAAGGGAGACATCTTTGAAAATATGGAAGCTCAGAGCTCAAGTTCTAAGAAGCATGGTCACCTTCAGAAGTGGGTTAAGAAGACTGAACAACCAGAGAAGAATGGAAGCCTTAAGGGAGGTTCAAGTGTGCCATCTACTGAAGCATACACAGGTGACAGTGGTAACAGTCACGTACATATGTAGGATGACCTTGAATAGGTCACGTACATACGTGAGATTTCTATGAAGCAGGTCGCGTATATGTGGTAAAGCCTTGGGAAAGAGGCTATGCACATGGGTTGCGGCTTGATGTGATGGTATAACTCTGTGTTGCAGGGTCTGACATAGTTTGTTGCAGGTTCTGACAATGTTTGTTGCAGGTTTTCATGATTACATATTAGATTATGTAAAGTGATGATACATAATGAAAGGTTATATTGGATTCATGGCACTAACCCATGAGTATGGATTAAGGCATTTTCTGTTGAAAAATAGTGATGGTTATGATAGTGAAGTTATGGTACCTTGGTTATGTGATATATCTTGATGCATGCATTTGGCATTTGGTTTGACTTAATTATTGGGACATGTAGTTGGTGAGTTGATGAGTTGATCATGTTGTACATAATTGATGAGCCTGATATATAGTTGATGCATGATTAGTACACTCCTAGTACATTGGTAGAGACACCTACTAGCAGTTTGTTTGGCACATGTTTTGTGGATTTGGCATACATGCATTTTTGCATGGTTGATGTACTTGCTTGATACAAGTAGTGATACATGTTGATGTGCATGTTTGGTACACTCATAGATGGTATATGTTTGGATGATAATTCTTGGATAAAAGTACACCATTGGTATTGCTTGTTACTTTGGTATATGGGATGTTATAGTTGAGACACTGGATACTTGGCTCATGGTGGAGACATACTATTGGTAGATGCACATGGTTGGCATGTTGGTAGAGGCATATGGTTGATACACTCCATTGATGATATCTTATGGCACATTGTATGGTGTTGATGTACATGGATATCGTGCATGGTGAGCACACATTTTGGTATGGGATGTACCTGGTTGATGTTTTATTCATGATTCTCTATTTCATTGTTGACACATTTTTTATTTCATGGTATGGAATGATTTTTGATACATGGGTAGGTCCAAGGATCATCATAGAAAGTGTGGTTGTTCTATGATCCAGTTGAGCAGTAGCATATTGCAGTGGTAGCATATTGTTCATATTGCAGAGAAGATAGGGGGAGACATACCCATAAGGGGATTCATTATTCTTCCCATGATTCTAGGAGGAAAGAGCCCTATATTTGAATAAAGAGAATAGAGGCATAATTCCAGGGGGATTAATGGTCACAGGGGGAGTATGAACGATGTATCTTCAACATTACATCAGAGTGATATCCCTTGTTCAAAAGGGGAGAGATTATTCAGAGGAAGAGCAAAGGCATTCAGGCAGGGGGAGCAGCCCCAAGGAGAGTTCAAGTAGGGGGAGTAACCCTAAGAGGAGAATGACCCTTTTTCATTGATGCCAAAGGGGGAGAGATAGTCACATTGATGTGATTGATGATTATTGATGGGGAGAGATAGTCACATTGATGTGATTGATGACTATTCATGTAGAGCATGCCTTGTCTACATGTTGACATCAATGATTGGTGTTGACATAAATGTTGGTATTTCCATCAATGCCAAAGGGGGAGATTGTCGGATCATGTTGTCATTGATGCTAAAGGTTTAATTAGTTGATGTCAAAGGATTGATGTCAAGTGATTGATTGATGCCAAAAGATTGATTGATTGATGTCAAGGAATTGGTTGATGCCAAAGGATGATTGAATGATGTCAAAGGTAAAAGGTTTGATGTATACATTTCTTATCATAGTATATTGATGAACATGGATCAATGAGTTGTCATTGATACATGATGCATAGATGAAGATGGATCAATGTGGTTTCATTGGTATATGATGCAGTGTTGGATTGATGTAAAGATGAATTATTATTGTCTTATCATGGTTGATAAGGTGCACAAATGGATGAACTCCAAAGTGGTCCCCTTATGGTGAAATCCCTCATGGGAAGACACTTTAAGATTGAGTTATGCTAGAAGTATGGTTGGAGAACCCATGCTTATATGTGGAATAATGAGATAAATATCAGTGAAGCTATTGGTGAAACTATCCTAGATGGATATTGCTTGTCATGCCATTTCTGGTGGTATGTGTAATGTCACATAACTCCTCATGGTTTGACAGTTATGGCCCTACAAATTTGGAGGACCCTCATATGTAGGTTTGAAGCCCCAAAAGGTCAAAGAAGACAACGAAGCTTGCAAAGAAGAAATTATTATTTAAATGGTAAAGAAAAGTGACAAAGTCAAGGAGGAATATTTAAATGATAAATTAATGGAGAAATTTCTAATTATGGAATGTGGTTAACCCTAAAAAAGATGAAAATAGGTTAAGTGACTTAGAAATAGGTTAAGTGACCTAGATATGGGTTAAGTGACCTAGAAATAGGTTAAGTGACCTAGAAATGGGTTAAGTAACCTAGAAGTGGGTTAAGTGACTTAGAAGATGCTTTTGAGGAAGCTACTTGAAGAGTATAAATAAGAGGCAAGGGTATCTTATGTAAAATCATCTCTTATGCATCTCTTAAGCATGTATTGAAGATATATTCTAAGAAAGAGATGATCTGGAGGATATCATGGACGCATCAAAGTTTCAGAAAGTCAAAGATCATGACGAAAAAAGTCTTGGAAGTTCAGAAACCCTAGTTTCTAAGGTATATGCAGGCTGCAGTGAGCTAGGGCATGTACATACGCAGGCCGAATGAGGACAAGGCGTGTGCAATGGATGAAGTCATGAAGACATATATGTGAGTTGGTGCTAGGCACTTGAAGACTGAATCAAGTTCCAGATCTTCATTCTATAGGCTCAGATCTACCATATAAACTCTGGTATGGTTACATTGTTGTCTTGATGGATAGTCTTGTTTGTTGTGTGGTGAATGCTTAAGGAATTATTGGTATGGGTGTTGTGATATGGTTTGTGTTGGCTGATAGAGTGAGAAACACTCTTATGATTCAATTCTGATATGATTGATATAGTATGTTGATTTCTTATACATGATTGAGTAGCATTCATATTGTATTGTTGAGGAGCATGAGTAAGTTGTTGGAGAGCTTGGATGTGTTGTGATTGGTTATGGATTAGATTGGATAGTGAGAGACATAAGAGAATGTGATTGGAGGTTGCAGAGGATTTGAAAGTGTGATGAAAAGAAAAACCTAATTTCTCAGAAGTGATGCACATGTTGTAGTCCAAACTGGTCGCGTACATATGCGAGCTGTACTACTGGTAAGGCACGTACATACACTTGTTGCACTACCGACAGGTCATGTACCTGTTGAGAGATTGATATCTATTGAGGATTGTTTCCTCATCTCACTTGGTGCTAAGGGTGTAAGCTGAGTCTTTGATTATAGAGTTGGTGCTCCTGTAGAGTTGTACTCTATTCAGTTGTTGCTGATAAACCCAAGGATTGTAGTCTGTAATAAAAATAAAATTGTACATACATCTTGTGTTCTTTGTGTTCCTTGTGGTGATGATTTATTGATGATATGTTGTTGATGTGTGTTCACATTTAACCGGTTATAAATGAAATAAATAAGTAATGAGTTAATGGTGATTGCTAACTGAGGAGTTTTGTGTAGAGGGAAGTTTTGAAAAAGAGTCCTACACTGTTCACCCCCCCCTCTCAGTGTAGTTGGTGTGTCCAGCACTATTAACACAAATTTGTCACTCTTATTGAGAGATTATTTTCTATTGAGGAATAATGTTATCACCTTATTGCATGCCCCTCAACGAAACCTCATAAGTGACCTAATCTATGGCCTGCCCTCATAGCAGTGTGAAACCTCTAAGTAAAAGCATCCCTAGTTTTTCAACTTAGGTCACAGAAAATGAATCATATTCAGTGGAAATATGAATGATGTTCTTAATATCCTAATGTTTCCTTGTGCACATCTATACAACCCCGCTACCCATATGTATATTGATCAACAAGCATGTTCCCTATGCCTACACACACTATAGTCAATGCATCAAATAATTCCATAATCCAAATCAAAACATAACATTAATAAGATATTGGTCCTTTTCTTTCAAGAATTTCAAATGGTTGCACATATTGTGGTGACAAATTAGCTCCTTTACCAAACTTAATTGATTTGTTTTGTAGTCTCTCCCATAAGAATAATTTCACCCCAACTTTGTAATTTCTATTACTCTATGTGCATCAACATAACTCTTCTATCTGTCTTGTGCTTCCTTTAGTATTTTCTTAATCATTTTTATTTTCTCTTTCAATTCTTAGATTACTTTCAATCTAACCAAGACTTTATGCTCTATCCTATACCAACTAAGAGGTATCCTACATAGTCTTCCATACAAAAATTTGAATGGTGCCATATTGATCGAACTTTGATAACTATTATTATATGCAAATTCAAAAAGAGGTAAAAACTCGTCCTAGTGTTTTTGTTGATCCATCCCATACATACATAACATATATTCCAATATTTGGTTTATTCTTTTGGTTTGTCCATTAGCCTCTTGGAAACTCATCTGAAATATTTCCATAATAATGACCCTCTATTTGACATTATCTTCTATGGAATACCATGTAACCTTACTATATCGTTTATGAACACTCTTGTAATCTCTCATGTTTGGTAAGTAGTATTAACTGGGATAAAGTTTCTACAAACAAAAATATACATTTGGTCTCCTCAACATCATAGGTAATCAAAAAATAAAATTCATTGAAATCACTTCCCATTTTGATTCCAATAAAACATGTGGTTGTAACAATTCTATCGAATTTAGATGTTTAGCCTTCACTTGCTAACACTCTAGAAATTTAGCTACATAATTAACTATATCATTCTTCATTCCTTTCCAAAACAATAACGGTTTTAGGTTTATGTTCATGTTCTTGACTCCTGAATGAACCATATAAACTATTATGTGAGCTTATTTTAATATCAAATTGTGATTTTCATCATTTAGTGGTACATACATCCTTCCGTAAAATCATAGTAAGCCATCATCGTCCAAGGCATATCCTTCATATTTCAGAATTCTCATCACTTCATTCTCTAATTCAAGTTTAACCTCCTTATACCATCTATCTTATGATTGTAACTTAAATATCTTTTCTCTAAAATTCATCTTTAATGGCATGACTAAGAAAACATGTGGATTACGAATTAAAGCATATTCCACTATATTTTTTGTTCCTTTAATGTATAATGTATCGAAATCCTACTCACTTAGTAATTTTGACCACCTCCTATATCTAGCATTCAAATTACTTTGCGTAAATATGTGTTGAATTCGGTGATGATATGTCTTCAACTCAAATGTGGTTCCTCTAGAAACACATATGAAAATTATGATAGTATTGGATATTTTCCTATCATCCTTGTTCATAGTTGTTCTAACATACAATTTACATCATTTTCTCATACTTTTCTCTAGTTGTAATTATGATATGAATCTTAATGACAATCCTTTATTCATCTTGACTACGATTCTTTTATGTCCACATTGTCTAAAAAATAAAGCTTCTTATTCTTATAGTCTAATATTACTTCATGACTCTCTAACTAGACCATTCTTATTACTATATCATAAGATCCCAAAATAGTTGAATATAATGATACCCAGGGTATACATACATATAGATAAATCTCATAATCTTGATCTAGATTATGTTCGGAACGAAATGAAAGTAGAGAAATTACAATGAAATACTCATGAAACTTACTAGAAATAGAGAAATACAACAATACTTGATTTCTATTAATGAAATAATTGTAAAGAGACTGTAAAAATACAGAGTGTGAGACTCGCTAGAATGGTGGAAACTTTATCTATGAGAAGAGATGTGACGGCTACGCTCATTTGCAAGAAGATCCTCACAATGAGGCTTTGAAGGCCTTTTTATGTTAAACATGAATTCCAAACCCCTAGACATCCAAAAACCTAACCCTAGGAGATGAAACACCAAAATTCATGTGGGCCCCATTTGGGTAAGTTAGTACATTAACTTTTTGGGGTCATAACTTTTGCACACGATCTTTGTTTTAGGTGCATGATATCTCGTTGGAAATGTTTTTCCAAGAAATACGCATTACATTGTCAAACTCTGACTCCATCTACAATTTGACTGTGGCGAGCCAAAATAACACTATTTAGGGCCCCAAAAAAGACCTGGAAGTACAACAAGATATTATGACATGAAAACATACAAAATAAGCTAGTTGGATTAGGTGGGAGGCCACCAGTATCCACCTGGAAGATGTGTAGGGCTCCAAAAAATCCCAGAAGTGTAGAACCCACAATTATAAAGGAGTACAAAAGAATGTGATGAACTAAAAACTCGAAAAAGGAGCCAATTGGAATAGGTGGTTGGCCACCAATATCCACCTGGATCAATCATCCCCCCTTAGAAAGCAATGGTCTCCATTGTGTTGAGTGCCTAGGGGAGAGGGGGAAGAATGTTCTGAATCTGAATCTTGGTGATTTGCATTCTTTGTTGGAGAAGTTGTGTTTCTTGGTCTGTGGAAGACTGACACAAACCGGTGGCTGGAAGGGTTGAAAATTCTCCACCAACCTGTTGTCTGGTGTTTTGATGGGGCATTGTGTAGGCACCATTGTAGGTGAAGAAACAATATCTTCTTTCTCTTTGAAAATCTGTTTTTTCTAGAGAGAAGGTGTTGAGGCTGCAGTGGTTGTACCGGTATTTTGTGCATCCTTTGAACAGACTGTGAAGAGGATGAATTTTGCAGTATGAGATATTACCTTGCCACACTATTTTGGTGGAGCAGTAGTCGAAGCTACCTCTGGTATCTGATAGAGATGACCTCCCAGAGTAATAATGACACTAGGGGGTCTAGACTCATAGACATCATGTCGTCTTAACATATATGGTTGGCCCAAAACAACATCACAAACATCAAGAGGAGAAACATCACACACTACCTCATCCTTGAAGAGATGGATGCCGTAGGATAGGCAACACTATTAGCTGACACAGAGAGCTCGTCCCTAGTGAAGCCACTCAATGTTGTATGGTTGCAGGTGTGGTGTTGTCGACAACCCCAACTGTTTAATGACCTTAGCTGAGATGAGGTTCTTATGGCTATTGTCATCAACAATGAAATGCCACGAGGTCCCCTTCACCCACATCTGTGAATGGAAGAGGCACTCCCCCTCTTCAAGATCTATTGATTCTTCTGGTTGAATTTTTTTGGTCGCGACAATGACAGTGGGGTCTGTGTCGATGATTTGTCTGTTTTGAATATTTTCTATATCGGATTCCGAATTAGGGTTCGACTCTATGTCTTTGACCTCGGACACCAATGAATGTTTTGAGTGACATTCATAGGTGTTGTGCCAGGGGATTTTGTGGAAGTCACACCACTTCCCAGTGTCATTCTTCATCTTCCCTTTACCATTTTTGTCTTGTGTCTTGGATTGGTTTTCTAGGGGTTGTTGGTTAGGGTCATCTTTACCATGCTTTGGTTGTTGCAGATTTGCAGACCCGAATTCCCCTTTGTTCTGGTGCCTAAATTTCTGCTCAATTTTGATAGCATATTGATAGGAAGCTCCCAATGATGATATTTTTAGGAAATCCATTTTGGTTTGGATGTACCAATGCATAGCCCCACAGTATTTCAGAACCAAATGTCGCTCGGAGTCCTTGATACCCAACTTGGTGCACAAGGTATGGAAAGTATTTGTGAACTCCGACACTGTTTGGCTCTTCTCTTGCCACGGTGTGGTCCATATCATGTACTGGTCTTCATAGTTATCAATAGGATAGTATTGTTCTTTGACCACATCCACAAAAAAATCCCAAGTGGGCTCAGCCCCATAGATTCCAAATTCCTCTGTGGAACTTTGCTCCCAATAAGTTTCACACGAATGTTTGACATGGGGGATATACTTGAGGAGTGTGAAGGTGATCTTTTCCTTGTCAGAAAAATTTTGAACAGAGAAATAACCTTATAATAGATTTAACCATTTTTCTAGGGCATTCACATCTATCTGACCTTCAAATATGGGAATATCAAAATTAACTTGTACCTTGAAGGGAGAGGTTCCTCCAAAATGCCTGCTTGATGAAGATGCACATGTTTCTATCGGAAGGCATTGAAGAATGTGTGAAAAATTCTCCATCATTTTGTCTCTATGTCACGCGAGAGATTGCTCAAGCAACAAGTTAATAGAATCTTCTGCTCTGTCATTTTTCTTTTTTGTTTCCATCGAGGGTTTCTTGGGTGTGTGAGAGTGATTTTCCTAAAGAGAGAAAAACTCAAGACCCAACTTTTTATACTCAGACCTCATTGGGGACATGCACTGAAAAATGATCAAGAGCAACCTGCTCTAATGCTATTGATCTGGATTATGTTCGGCACGAAATGAAAGCAGAGAAATTACAATGAAATACTCATGAAACTTGTTAGAAACAAAGAAATACAACAATACTTTATTTCTATTAGTGAAATAATTGTAAAGAGACTATAAAAATACACAGTGCAAGACTCACTAGAATGGTGGTAGCTTTATCTCTGAGAAGAGATGTGACGGTTACGCTCATTCGCAAGAAGATCCTTACAATGAGGCTCTGAAGGTCTTTTTATGTTAAACATGAATGCCAAAACCCTAGACATCCAAAAACCTAACCCTAGGAGATGAAATGCCAAAAGTCATGTGGGCCTCGTTTGGGTAAGTTAGTACATTAACTTCTCGAGGTTGTAACTTTTGCATACGATCTTCGTTTTAGGCACGTGATAGCCCATTGGAAAGGTTTTTTTCGAGAACTACACATTACGCTGTCAAACTTTGACTATGTCTATAGTTTGACTATGGCGAGAAAAAATAACATTGTTTAGGGCCCCAAAAAGGCCTTGGAAGTACAACAAGATGTGCTGACATGAAAACATACAAAATAAGTCAGTTGGATTTGGATTAGGTGGGAGGCCACCAGTATCCACCTGGAATATGTGTAGGGCTCCAGATAGCCCCGGAAGTGTAGAAACCACAATTACAAAGGAGTACAAAAGAACGTGCTAAACTAAAAACTAGCAAAAGGAGCTAATTGGAACAGGTGGGTGGCCACCAATATCCACCTAAATCAAATCCTTAGCTAAATGCCTTATGTCTTACATGATTCTAGAAGCCATCTCTACTTGATTGAAATATTCTCTATTAATTGCCATCACCTTTGATCTTAACAATACATTATGAAAAGAAAAAAAACATTATGTTGCTCCTAGATCTATTAATATTGAAAAATTGATATCATTAATCCCACCTAATGTCTCCAACACAGTGGATTGATGCTCAGCTTGGAAATTGTTCATCACGACATAGATTCGATGAGCTTTACCCAAATCACCCACTACAATTTGACTCTATTCCCAACTAAATCCACTCTATGCATGTGGACACACTCTTTAAAAATGTAGTTGCCCACATATCCAACGCCCCCCATTATGATGTTGGCTCTGATTTCTCGACTGGGAAAAATAAGTTTACTCGTCTATTATGTCGATCGAGTCTTTTGCATCGATAGATGATATGGTGGCCTCTAGTTTGTTTTTTTGTCATATTTTCCCATTCTCAATTCAATTATAAGGTAACTAAACTATTATTACTACTAAAAGTTATTAATAATGGAACCATTGTTGTTGGTGATATTCCTATAGAATAGAAACATTACCTTTTCTCTCTTAACATAAATATAAGGTTTAGTTTACTACACTTAACCGTAGAATCTAATAGTTATGGTAATGAATTTCAAAACAATTATGAAACCATTTATATCCTGATCATATCACTCCAATATATCATATCTTATAGTTATTCTTACAATGTGAATTAGTAACCTAGAAGTACAAGAAATTTCACAATCTTTTAATTCAATTTGCGAAGAGAAAATGTTACATTCCAATTTTAATAGCTATCTACAAATTATTATTTCTAACTCTGTCATAAAAACCCAAGTCTAATTTTATACTCAATCGATGGTTCATTTCTCATATCCTAAACTAGGTATACAATCAAAGAAATGATAAGAGCCATCACACAAATTAAATTATTCATTGAAATTAATAAGTATTTACCTTACATAGGGTTACCTAAGTTTTTGGCCTCTTCCAACTTATTTCATATTACATCAACTGAATATACTGATATTACAACCACAAACTCATACAACCATTATATTTCATTGGTAATTGATAACAATGAAATATATAGGAAAATTAAGACGGTGCCGATTCCATTGACTATGGTTATCAATATTATAATTTTTCATAGTTCAATAAATTCATAATCGAAGTATGCCTCAGAACCAAATGAACATCTCTATATATTGTTGATTTTATTGACTATGTTTATCAATATTATGTTCATAGATCAATGAATTCATAATAAAATACGAAAAAATATATTGTAATAATAATATTTAAAAAAAATATAAATAAAATTATTTCTTAAATATATTATTATAAAAAATAATTTGTATTTTACATATTATTTTATATTAAAAAATAAATAAAATATATTAAAATTCAAATAAATAAATAAAAAATATTTAATTTACATGATAAAGGACATCCCAACCTGCGTAGCATTTAATGCTATGTAAGCACATGCTAAACATTCGTCAAATGTAAATAACAAACTCAACCAACTTTATTACACAACCCTCTGAACCAACTCGTTTTTTATTAAGAAAATGTGTTGTGCATATGGATCCATGATTGTCCATTTTGTTAGGAATCTCCCTTATTAAAATCAAACATTCAAACTTAGGAATCTCCCTTTATTAAAATCAAACATTGAAATTAAAATTATAAATAATAAGTCAAATATCAACTCTAAAAGTGAATCCTTAACCATAGAATACAATTGATAACTAATAAGTCGAGGATAAATAAAAAAATATTTTTAAAAGAAATGAAACGGCCACGACTTCATTGAACTTGGGTGACCTCCACATAATTTCTTAGTTTATTTGATCGTCTTGTTTTTAGCACGAGGCATCATAAGGTAATTTTATTTTATTGATTTTGGAATGAAATGATTGTACAATGTTTTCATCGTGTCTTTATAGATTTTGTTTTTGTCTAAGCTTGAGTCGAGGTCACATTTTGATGTCCAACGTGGGCGTGCATCTCTAGAAGATGAAGGACACCCTTTCCTAATAATAATAATATATTGTCTACATAAATAAATCCACAAATCTTTTTAAGCCCGATACTTTTCTACATAGTGGATGATATGGGAGTGGAAAACAGTAACTTGAGGGACTCGTAGCCAAGCTTGAACTCGTGACCTCTCCCTAAACTGGGAGAGTATGCGCACATCTTGCCATGCGAGCTATCCCTCATGACTATTTTAATGGTTAGTTGCATCCTTAATATTGACTTTGTTAATAAATGAAAATGGATATTTTTGCAATTCTTTGTATGCAATTTTAAATTTCAATTCTCGGTTATTAGAAAGCTTTAAAAATGAGATGGCCTTGTTTGAGAGCACTTCCCTTCACTACGCCTTCATTCATGCCCTCATTATTCAAGATAAAATTAAAAACATTCTAGTTTGGATTTTCTCTCCATTTTTATTTCAAAACCTAACCCTTCTTGAGTTCAAGTCACGACCTCTTTTCTTTTTAGTTTTCCTTCCTCTCCTATATTTGGGTATCGGTGCCACTACCATAAGGTGTCATCACATTCCTCTGCCAACTACACTAGAATGTCACTAAGATGTTGTATGTTGTTGACGCCATCAACCCACGCTTCTCCTCTGCCTCTTATTTAAGCTCATCATTCGTATAAACCTTATATATCTCGATTCTACATTGACGTTAATCACTAAAGCCTCATCCTAATGTCCTACATATATCTTTTCACGCATAACTACCAAATAAAAACACAAATCCCCACCATGATCATGGACAATGGAAATTAGAAAAACCTAATGTCTCATAGATTAGTCAATTAGCTAAACTTTCTTGCTATTGACCATCTCTCTCCTTATCATTTAGTGTGGGTACATAATGAAAAACCATGTTCTCTTGTTACAAAACGATGTGCATTTACATTTTCCATTGGTCAACAATGCTTCTAACACCTTTAAGCATCGGGGCTCTTTGTCCCTCTATGAGTGCCCCGTTGTCTCTTTCTTTTGAATTGCTAGATTGCACTGCCAATGTTCATTCACCACAAATTTCATTTATTTTTTGGATTTTCCATAAATCCCTTGGAGTTTGTGATTTTTTTAGAAACCATGCCTCCATGGAAAATACAAGATTAGGCAATTTATTTGTTATAGCTTAATTTACATTTTCTCGAGTTTACTTTTCCATTTTATTATGAAATACTCCCTTTTTTCATTTTTTTTCTTTTTAATTTCATTGATGCTTCTTGAAAAACAAAAATCACACAAACATGCGGTGCATTTATAGGGAACATTGCATGTAGTACTCCTTTACCATCATATGTGCACTATGGGTTTGAAATTTTTTACCATACATATTTATGCACAATCTCATGCACCATTGAAAGCTAGGGAGCATTGCGACCAATGCAACATATCCATGTAAGTCTAATTCTTAACGCAATTCACATGTGCCTTGTGATGGCAATACATATCGTAGGAATAGGTGCATTGGTGTATTTTGTAAATTTTAATGCACCACAATAAATGACCAAACACCTCAATGTGTACCTTAAAGTGATATGCAAATTCTTTGTTGTTCTCTTATTTTTCCACTTTTATCACACACATTGGTGCATTTATAGATGACTCGGTGCACTAGGACATGGTGATACTAGACATCATCATTGCATCACATAAATAGGGAATGTATTTTTCTCTCATGATGCACTAGGTGGTCTAGAGAGCATTACCTATCAATGTTGTTGTTTCTAAAAAAATGCATAGCTTACATGTCAATGTTGGTGTGTCTAACATGAACACGATAGTCTACATATTGATGGCATTGAGACCAAACCATTGTAAAAAGAGTGCATCAAATATAGTGTGATGAAGTAAAATACGCACACTAGATATTATTTTACCAATTTTTGATGCACCAAATTTAAAATTCAATGTTGAAAGAATATTAGAAATAGTAAGTTAATACAAATCGTGTCTTGTATATCTACATTTTCCTAATGATTTTTGAATGTGAATTAGGAATAGCCACAAAAAAGTAGATTTATGCATATAAATTTGTTCATATTTTGGAGGCCTATTAGAGGGATAGAGATATATTTCCTCATTCAGTTACTACTGAGACTTGCCTCCTTTTAAGAGATGTTGGGTTCCTGAAGTTTATTGAGGAGGCTAAGTCCGTTAAACATAACACTAAGTTATTATGCCAACTATTCCATGATTAGGATCATGATAGACAATGATTCATAGTTGGTCATGATCTACAAACCATACCATATAGGAGGACATGTATTTCATCATCAACCTATCTATGAGGGGGGGAGATTTTCCCAATTTCCTCTATGTGCCACCTAGTGTCGTAGGAGAGAACCAACTAGCATGCATCTATAGAAATGTCCATCCGAAGATTGTTGATCCCATCAAATTTGTATTATTCAGGAGTAGTTGTTATTGCATTATTTTGGAGTTGAGGATGTTAGGTTCTTGTGCCTTATCATTACTGCACTAGAAAAACATACCATTAATTGGAAGTGCATTGATTTCCCTATGATGCATTATGTACATTCTCATACCTTTTCCCAGATGGTTGTAGATGTACTCCTTTTGAAATATTTATCTCCAAGCTTTCATCAAGAGGACACTTCCAAAACTTACTCCAATCTCTAATAATTTCTAATTACAAGAAGCTTACTGATTAACCACTTTGCCATATCCTTAGGGTACTCTTTTTCCCTTGGAACCCCTGAGCCGCAATGAGTTGAATGAAGAGAGTACAATAACTAGAAAGAAGAATATATAGCTCCTCTATAGCATATGAGGTACCCCACCTCCAAGATTGTTACACATTATTTTTTCACAACTGATAATGTTCACCTACTTTCCATCATCCAAAGCTTAAAATACATGATCATTGTAGAAAGACCTTTCCCTGAAAGAAGTCAGAATGTATTTAGAAACACATTTTTTGTGAAAGTGTCACATATTGCACTATTATAGCATGCGACACTCTTAAGTGTCACATGTTTCACCAATGCAGATAGAAACAATGTCTCATGTTTCTAGTTCAGAGGGTGCGACATTGTTTGAAAGGGAGGAAAAATGAAGAAAATTGTGAAGTTTCTAGAAAGAAGCTTCAGATATAAGGTATCCTTTGATCGGTTTGGAGCTCACCTGTACTCCTGATTTGGGGAGATCCTAACCTCTCATCCTAACCTCCTCTTAAATCTATAAAAGGAGACTTCTTTCATGAGAAAAGGTTAATAGATAATGGAGAATAACTAGTAGTGAGTAATGGTTACTAGCTTTAGCTTCTAATTTGAGATTAGAATATTGTTATTTGGCCTTGAGAGATTCTTGTGCCAAAGTATTCAGTTGATAGTGATGGAACTCATGGAAGCAATGTGGGTATTAGAGCAATGAACCGTTGGAAAGAGCCTCACAACACTAAGGCACTGGTTGTAACTCTTCCATTATTATTAATGCAGTAACATGTTTTCTTTCCTATAAAGATTGTTCATTGAAAATTGTCTTTATTATATTTCTCCTTGGTCATTTGTATAGATTTGTTGAAGTACTATTGTTTCCTTCATTGGTTAGCTTATTTTCTTATGGATGTTACTATTCAAAATTCTTTGAATCAATCTTGGAGCTACAATTAACAAGGACAACCATCGGTAAAGAGGCACAAGTCCTTACTTATTAGTATTTCGATTGTATGAATCTAAGTTGTTGGCGAGTATAAATTTAGAAAGTCAAAACAATTTGTTTTGTTGTTGTTGAGTATTGTGGTCTTGTATTGGTTTCTCAAAAAACCATGTGTCAAAGTCTTGGGATTAGTCTCCCATGAATTTTTTTTGAGTTCATTCACTTATGATTCAAGTTTGGTTTTGATTGATTCATGTCTATGAAGTTAGAGTTTCATTCCAAGTCATAGTTAAAATGGCCAGTCTTGTCCCAAGGTCAAGTTAGTTTGTTACATGGTCTTTTATCATCATTTGAGAGGGTGAGTCTTAAAATCATTACACCATGTGTTAATAGGGTCATGGGAGAATTTTTTCATGTGTACTAAAGGTTTTATAGCTTTCCTAATCCAATTTGTACCTTTTCAAGATGTGTACTTGATCAGTTCAATTTCGCAGCAAAATCTCCTATATTTCCGCAACAATTAACTGTCATCTCAAATCACTTTAAAGATCTCCATAACGGTCAAGAAATCGTGGGAGTGATTTCATCAGAGTCAGTAGAGTCCATGTAAATCAGGTTTTATATCCATGCTATATTTCCTCTTTTAAAATCACCAAAGATCTAGTTTGCTGCAAAACTGTAACTCTCGCTGCGAAATTTCTTGCATTCGCTGTGAAACTGCATGTTTGTTATGAAATCTATGGATTGGATTAAGCTTCTACCAAAATATAAAATCTTGTGTGATCCTTGGACACCCTTGAAGCTTCAATTTCTGCTACATATTCCTCAGGTGCGTAAACCCTAATCTCCTATCAAAATTGTTCCATCAGTATTTGCTATGAAATTCTTGTTTAGTTTGTTGCAAAATCCCTATATCTAAAATAAACCTTAACACACCAGGATTCCTTGCATGAAGTTTAAGTTTTAATACCCTATTCACCCAACATGTTCATAGCATTCTTCACTAACAGTCATGGAGCAAAGCAAACAAAAGAAGAAAGCACACAAGGGGGTTGACATAGTAAGGTTTGAATCCCAGGGCTTGCAATTGTTGGATTCAAATCCCATTTTTAGAGAATCATTCCTAGCAGTGGGATGTCTCACCTTTTGTGAAAATCTATAGGGAGGTCACATGGAGGTGGCTAAGCAATTTGTCCTAAATTTTGATGGAGTCAAAATGAGGTTGGATCACTGGAAATACAGGTCACAGAGCAGGAAATTGCATCAACAACAGGGATGCCCCTGCAAGGTGAGAGATGGTTCAAGGGGACACCTTTGGATTGCTCCTACTGTAACAATTATTTCAAGTTATAATTCTAGAATGAGAACCTATCAAAAGGGGTTCCAAAGAGCTATATGTTAGAACACCATGATCATATGTTGAGAGTAATCCAGAGATACTTCAATTTTGAGGGGTGATTCACCAAGGTGTACCTGTACCATATCAAACTACTCATGCACTTTATAGGTAAGAAATCTCTAAATATCCCATTTTACCTATGTAGAATCCTAGGAAAAATGGTTGATAAAGTACAAGCCAAATCTAAACAAGTTGAGCCTAGTTTGTTCCATTTCAGTCTCATTAAATTGTTAGTCATTGAGGAGCTTAAAAATACAAATAGGGAATGGAGTGAATTTTTGTCTACATCGAGATTTTGTGCAGAAACCACTAGTTCTTCACCATCCAAGGGAAGTACCCCTTCCACAAGTGATAAAGCAACTTCTAGTAGTTTGAAAAGGAAAAAGGGAGATGAAAAAGAACAACATATTGTGATTGAAACCCCTAAGACTGCAACCAAGACTTCTCTTAGCAAAGGATCCAAGAAAAAGGGTAAAAATTCATTTTAGGGTGCTGAGACAGTTGTAAAGATTGAAGAAACCCCTAAAAGTGAGAGGGTCAAACTGGAAGGAAAGAATCTCCTTTTCACTCCTGAAACAACAAAAGTGGAAAAACTAAGGAAACCATTCACCATGTTTGCAACAAAGAAGCTAATTCCGACAGATGGAATTCTTGTAGATGAGACATATCCTTGTCATGAAGCTGAGGATGTTGAAGAAGACCAACTTCCACTAGGAAAAAAAGTGATGTTTAGTCCAGAAGTACTTGGAAAAGAAAGACTTGGCAGACCTGTAACCAAATCATCGAAAAGGATGCAGATTCATGATGAAGTGACTAGATGTAAGACACTTTTTTGGTGTGTTGCTGAAGAAGTTGTTGAGGTTCAATATCCTTCAGAAAAAGAAGACATAACAGTTAAAAGACTAAAGATATAGTTGAAGGAAGATCAAGCTAAGATTGTAAAACTGAGGGAAGAAAAAATGCAAACGAAAGAGAAGATAACAGAACACTTGGAACTGTGTGAAGAAGGCTTGAAAAATAGCAAAAGGATGGTCAAGAGATATTTACCGCTACACAAACAAATGAAAAATCTATAGAGGCAAAATAGGACATTGAATACAAAGGACAAACTAAGGAAGGAAAAAATTGCAAAATAAAATTTGGACTTGATGGCCCAAGTTGCACTTGAATAGTTGGTAACACTCATGATACATCATGTTTTTTTTTGTGAGGTCATCTCAAATTTTTGGATCAAACATGAAGCAGTTTTCAACACCAGCAAGCGAAAACAAATATTTAGCAACAACTTTTGCTGCAAAAATTCTCAAACAAAGATTTCACAACAAATTTTCTAGTTGCTATGAAATCACCAGTCATCTCATGAACAAGCATTTTTAAGCTTCCATATAGGATGAGTCAGCCATGTCAACATCAATATCGAATAATGAATCATTTTTCCACTTGAATATGTAACATAAATGCATTAGGGTTGTATATGTTTGTCAAGAAATCAAACCCTAAATTGTAGTAGCTCGTGGAAAATTAGTTAATAGTTTGTTAAGGAAGGAGTTTAATCAGTTATAACTTCTTTTTGGGTATGAAACACTAACTATTTAAAATTCATAGAGTTATAAGGAAATGTAATGCTATATATTATGATGAAGATGATTGTAAAAGGGTTCGAGAGTTGAGTAAGAAAAATTGTTGGTACTGTAATATTTCCTGGATATTAATGAAAGGTCTATAGACAAGTGATTGAGCTATTTTCTCAGAGATTCTTGTGTTCATCTATTATAGTCAGTGCTCCTAGTGTATGTTTTCTTTCTTTGTTATCATTAAATGTATTCTTATTTGTTTGAATGAATAATTGTTGATGGAGAAATCATTTAAGTATGCTACGTATCTATCTTGTTTCAAATATTCATTTTCTCACTGATAAGTCAATGCATAATTCATCTAAGATGGATGAGCTGTGTGGATTTGAGTGTTTCCTTTTTCATCTATACATCTTTTAAGATTGTAATTCTAGCAATAGTTGGTTGTATGGCCTCTGAGATTAAATGTTTTTCTACCAAGTTCTAAAAACCTAGGATTGATTTCCCCTATGACTCCATGCCCAATAAATGTTTCTCTTTTCCCTACCAACCATTTCATAAATTTTTCATCCACATAAAATCTATCCCTTGTATGTATTGAAGAACTAATAAGAGAGAGCCCTCTCTAGACTGGTAGGAGGCTAGCTTCTAGTATGAAAGTAAGTTTGTGGTTACCTCTGATATTTTATGTTGCAACCAAGAACATTTATAGAGTGATAACATTTTGGCATCGTTACCAGGGATGAAAGTAAAATTTTCCCTAGGAAAGAACAACAAAGTTTCAATATCTGATTCATGAGGGTAAACAAAGAATCATGTACAAAAGTTGGTTGTATAATTTTACCCTAGAGATTTCATTATCAAGACCAGTTACAAAAAGGTAACCCCACCAGAAACCCTAGATCCCAAGAAGATTCATACAAGGAAGAATCCAGACCCAAATCCTCCAGAAGTTGCTTTTGACCTTGAAAAGATTATTCATAAAAGTAAGAAAAATTCATCTGAATCACATACAATTTTCTTATAAAGAACTTTTTCCTTTCCAAAAGTTGAAGTAAAAAATCTTGAACATATTCCTTTTGTGGTAAAGTTTGAAAAATATCTTGTCAGATCCAAGTCAGAATATGATTTAAGTAAGAGAGTGTTTGATATTGACAAGTTTAAATATTTATTTTCTATTGTTCCTGGTGTCAGTTCCCCAAATCCCGGTGTCAGTTCCCCAAAAGCTTCAGTTTCAAGTCAAGTTTCAACTCCAAGAAAGAGTCCTATCAGAATCATGGCTGCTAGGTTTTCCCCTCTTGTTCTCCCTTCTCAAGTACATGACTTAACTCGAAATTATTCTGAAATAATTAAAACATATAATGCAGAAGGAGATATCACATCACAACAACATTTAGACAGATTCAATGATTTCATTGATTTAGAGAAAGTTGACTATGAAGATGCTAAAATGAGTCTGTTTGCACAAATTTCTGTTGGAGAAGTCAAGAAATGGTTTAAGGGACTTGTAGCAGGAAGTATTCATGATTTTCCAGGTTTCGAATCAATTTTTCTCAGAAAATGGGGGGATAAAAGAAATCCATTACAACTCTTGACACAATATAATAGTATGAAAAGAGATGTTGTTGAGATAGTGCAAGCATTTTACACTAGGTTAATGAAGGTGTATAATGCAATCCTAGATCAGGTTAAACCCCCTCTTGGAGCTGCCCAATTTCCCTATGTTGATGCTTTCAGTAGTGATTTTTCTTTGTTGTTAAGAGAAAGGAGATACGCCACTTTAGCTGATATGATGAATGTTGCTATAGAGGTAGAAGATAATTTGATGGAAACTGGAAAAATAAATATTAAAGTTGAAATTGAGAAAAAGAAAGTCAAAGAAGAAAATCAACCTTCATCCTCTAAATCTTCAGATGTAAAGTTAGATAAGATGGTGAAAACTATTGAGAAATTAGTGGAAAGGCTAACATTAGATAACATACTTCCTCGTAGAGAAATACAAGAGCCTCAAGTAAGAAATCCAAATTTCAGGAGACCTCCAGTACCTCAAATAAGACAATGAGATCAAATAAATCAGGGAGACTGGAAAATCAGACCTCCATTTCAGGAAAATTATGCTAACTATTTTGTTGAAGAGCCTGGAAATCAAATCCATCTGTTTGATGAAAATGATTCTGAAATCTATTTGACTAAAGAAGAGCATGACATGTTTCAACAAGAACAAGATAATGAATTGTTAATGGATTTAGAAGAATATAGACAAGGTTATCAAAATGTTATTTATGAATTTCAGAAACAATATAACCTCATAAGCAAAAATGTAGTTGTTAATCCAAATAAAACTCAAGCTGATCATCCCTGTACCAGTCAAAAGAAGAAATACCCTCCAAAGAAAGACATGCCAGAGAAAAATAATCCAAAGGATGATGGTCCAAAAAAAGTTGAAGATGAAAAAAAGGATGTTAACAACAAAGAGGTAGAAAAATCTCAGTCTACTTTTAATCTTGAAAGTGAAATCTCTAGGTTAAAATTTCCAATCCCTTTTAATGAGCTTATCAAGAATACTGAATATAGAGGTCAGGTCAGATTATGAAAATGTTGAAAATAGGAGAAACCTGTGACACTCTAAATCTTCACGATGATAATCCCACTTTTATTTTTGGTCCTCGGTTGAAGCAGACCGTGATAATAACAGTGAAGTACCTCCTTTTTATGTTAGTCTAAATTTTCATGATATGACCATGCATAATTCCATGTTAGATTCATGGTCATTCCATGTTTGAAAATATATTATTATAAAAAAATAATTTATTATATATACTATTTTATATTAAAAATAAATAAATTATATTAAAATTCAAATAAATAAAAAATATCTAATTTTATGTAAGCACATGCTAAACATTTGTCAAATGTAAATAACAAACTCAACCAACTTTATTACACAACGTTCAACTCGTCTTTTATTAAGAAAATGTGTTGTGCATATGGATCCATGATTGTCCATTTTGTTAGGAATCTCCCTTATTAAAATCAAACATTCAAACTCAGGAATCTGTCTTTATTAAAATGAAAATTGAAACTAAAATGATAAATAATAAGTCAAATATCAACCCTATAAGTGAAATCTTAAGCATACAATACAATTGATAAGTAATAAGTCAAGCATAAATAAAAGAATATTTTTAAAAGAAATGAAACGGCCACGACTTCATTGAACTTAGATGACCCCATATAATTTCTTAGTTTATTTGATCGTCTTGTTTTTAGCACGAGGCATCATAAGGTAATTTTATTTTATTGATTTTGGAATGAAATGATTGTACAATGTTTTCATCGTGTCTTTATATATTTTGTTTTTGTCTAAGCTTGAATCGAGGTCACATTTTGATGTCCAACGTGGGCGTGCATCTCTAGAAGATGAAGGACACCCTTTCCTAGGAATAATAACACACATAGTTTAGGTAAATAAATCCACAACCCTTTTCATGTTATGTGTATGTCTTATTTTAATGGTTAGTTGCATACTTAAAATTGACTTTGTGGCCTTCCTTACGGTTTTTCATTGGTAATGGAAAATCATTGTTAAAGTGGCATATATTTACGCTGAGATTTTGATGTTGTTTAAGAAATTTTTAATGTATATGATAAATATAAACAAAATTCATATATCTCGAATGAAAATTGTATTTATTATTAAAATATTAAAAACACATATAATCTTATTTTAATCCAAAAAATAATGTAAATTAAAATGACACATAATCAATGGAATTATCTGTCAAATTTTTTTGTATTAGTCTGATAACTTTATGGGAAAAAAATATCACAAGACAAGCAATTTTGGTGGGAAAGGAATATCATAACCACAAGGCTTTGTAAGCCACAAAGTCAAATCTTAGATAGTTTACATAAATAAATCCACAACCCTTTTCAAGTTTTGTATTTGTTTTATTTTGATGGGAAAGGAATATCATAACCACGAGGCTTTGTAAGCCACAAAGTCAAATCTTAGATAGTTTACATAAATAAATCCGCAACCCCTTTCAAGTTCCGTGTATATTTTATTTTAATGGTTAGTTGCACTTAAAATTGACTTTGTTAATAAATGAAAAGGGATATTTTTGCAATTTCTTCGTATGCAATTTAAAAATTCAATTTTGAGTTATTGGGAATTTTTAGACATGAGATAGCCTTTTTGAGAGCACTTCCCTCCCTTAATCCTTCATTCATGCCATGACATTATTAAGCATAAATTGAAAACATTGTGCCTTGGCTTACCCCGACATTTTTAACTCCACAACCTAACCCTTCATCACCTAAAGCCATGACCTTTCTTCCTCCTAGTTCTCTTTCCTCTCCTACATTAGTTCTCTTTCCTCTCCTACATTTGGGTGTTGGTGCCACTACAGTAAGGTGCCATCCCACTCCTCTTCCAACAATGCTACAATGTCACTAAGTTGTTGTATATTGAACCATATATTGTTGACCCCATTTGTTTTCGGGAAAAATCCCCTATAGTAGTGGGTTTATTGCAACGCACCAATGACCATATAAGAAGTACATTCCATACAAAATACCAAACTAAGATATAATAACCAAATTACAAAGAAATAATTAACTATTGGAAGAAAGAAGAAAATCAACTCACCAGGATCCCAATGTTCCGTGTCGTTCACAATTGACGAATTCCTTTCGATCCTTTCCAATGGTCTCTCTGCAACCTCCAAGAACCTTGAACAAGTATATCTATATAGAGAGGTATTTATAATAATAACTACCTGTTAGTTCTATGAAAAATAATGGAAAATATCAAAGCAATTAGTATTATATTAAAATGTATACAAAAGCATTATAAATATGAACAATAATAATACAATATACTTCGAAGGAATGAGTTTTCTGTATTATTTATGAACAATAACAAGGTACTTACAACTTTTACCTGTCTGATGCAGTGCTTCCCCATCGAAAGAGATCCTAGATTCCTCCACCTCGTCTCATGCTATAAGGATGTTCCTGATACTAAATTCACCACAAGCACAAGCATAGTATAAAGGGAAACTCTTGGCAAGATAAGTTGGTGATTAGAGGAAAACTAGAAACAAGGGTTTCCAGGTCAGGAAATGAGCAACAACATCAATATAATGGGCTTACACACTCAACATGAATAGCCAAATAACTGTTTTCTTGAATGTACAAAGTATCATTACCTTTCTCCATGAGGACAATGCTCATTTTACGCGGTCTCTAGTTGGTTAGAGACAATTGAGTATGGGAAAAAGGAGTTAGGAAACTAACCAATCCCATAACTCATCATTAATTTGGCATAATTATATTTTTTTTAGCATTTATTAGCATGTACGAGGGTGTCCCTCAAGTATCCTACATGTACATGGGATGCATAGATGTGAGGGTGTGCAGATCCTCCAAAATATTTTTTTTAGAAGGACTAAAGGAGGTATGGGGAATATTTGTTTGTAAGGAGGATAGGGATAAGGCCAAAAAAGATCACAATGCTTCAGAGGTGGAAATTGACGCTATAACAGATGCCCCTTAATTTGTGAGGTTAGAAGAGAAATCGATGGACATAATACATTATAAGTCTTCAAGAGTAGTTAGCCAAGGATGAAGGTCACAAAAGTCCAATCTTAGGACAACACCCAACACACAAAAAAGTAAGAAAAACTCAATTCCCAAGGCAAGCATACCCATGCTCAGGTGTGATGATAAGCATGGCCACCAACCAAGTACACAATGGATCCGTGTAAAATGTATATATATAAAGTAGTGATCATGGCCACAAACATATACACAATGGATCCATGCCAAGCATAGATCATAGCCACAAACAAATACACAGTGGATCTATGTCTTAGAATCAGTGAAGGATATTTGTGGCAAGTGATGGAAAATTGATCCTTCATGAGTACCGATGTGAGGAGTGGTACTATCCAATCACATCCCGGGTGGTAGCAAAACAAAGGTGATCCTACTACATTCATGAGGTCTTCAACCCAACTGTCATGGTGTGAGTCTACACTATGAAAATATATGTATTGAAGTCGAACATAATGAGACACCATTTGATTACCATTCTTTGATGTAGAACATTAACAAATGAGAGACAACCCACTGATAATGATAATGGGAATCGAGGTACCTAGTATAGTCTAACAAGTGTGAATAAGAATCTGATGTCAAACACCTGGTAGAATTTACCGACCATGGGACATTGATGTATTCCCATTGTCAATAGAAAGAGAACCTGTCACTAACGACTACAAGCCCCAAGGTACTAAAAATGACTCTAGATCCCTATCCTAGAGCAAGATGTGTTGAATTCGATAGGAAGAGATCCGTTGTAAGTATTGAATTGAGACATCCCCCATCATCCAACATGAGGAGCAACAGAAGGCCAAAGATTTGGAAGGACTTAGACAAGATATTGTAAGTACCACCATGAAGTATGTCCCCCACATGCACTAGATGTAAATAGGGCATGAAGAGGACCCTCTGAATAACAACCAATAAGAAGACTTCCAACAAAGGTAAGGAAACCACCAATGGGGACAAATGGAATCCATGGTATTGCATGAATCCTAATATGTGAATAATGTTCTTTTTGTAGAACACAAAGGAAACCACTCAGTTAGCGACCAATTATGGAATGTCATTTGTTCAGTGCATAGTTAGCTCTCAAAGATGTAAATAGGGCTAGGGTGAAACTCTAGGTCAAACTTTCAGATCAATTTTTTGTAGTCGATAAGAGCCTAACCCATCGACATGAAGTCAATGGAGAACCTCCATACCAGCATGAGTATAGTACAAGGATACTCTTGATTATGAGATGTACTTGACATAGGGGAAGGTCGACTTGTAAAGTCAAGGTATTCTGCGGAATGGCCAACGTAAGCTAAAAATTCCTTTGAACGAAAACAAAAAACAATATGTGACCTAGGAAGCATGGACTGGAAATGAATATTGATATAATTTTGTGATGCAGGGGGGCAACAACATACTCTCCATAGTGACTGGAAGAATAACCAGCTGGAGGAGTAAAAAACTCTATGTAACTAGATCAATTTCCTAAAGCCATACTAAACCCAAATTGTTGAGACTGGACTCAAAAATTTGTGCTTCATTCAGAGGTGACTTAACTACTGCCAATAATGGCTTATAATAATCATTCCCATGTTATTTTTTTTTTATTTCATTTTTTTCTTTTTTATATTATGAAAGCCTGAAAAAAGAGTAAAATAATGCCATAATACAATGAAGGAAATGAGTGTCGCAAACAAGTAAACTAGATCCAAGCACAACAAATGTACCTATTCTTAATGCAAGGAAGCATGTGAAGGATATGGATAGTTAGGGGAATGTTTCCTTCAGGGATAAATATGTGAAGTCACAAAAGAAAATATTGCAAGGGTGGAAACTGATGAGAATGCATAAGAGACTAAAAAAAAATAAGCTGAAGATGGCATTAGGATCAAAAGTGCAAGCAAAAACATGCAATGCAGTATTACAACTCAACACAAAATTGAGGGATCCCCATAGGGTATTATCCAGAATAAGGATGAGAATAATATATGAGGCTTCAATGCAAAATCATGGCAAGACTAAATAAGGCTCCCAAGCTTATGAAAGTACTTCAACATGGGTGTCAAACTGCGAACAAGGTTCTAAGTAGGGAACCCATGAATGATAGGCTCTACCACATGAATTACAACACTTCTAAACAACAAAGGAAGTTCCATGTCACAACTTAGTGGAGTAATTCCTAAGGCCAAATCAATTAGGAAATGTATAATTCTAAAATGCATGAAGGGGAAAATATAACCTATATGCCAATTTCAAGATCATTACCTATCATAACAAATGGACATGGGAAAAAAGGAATCAAAGAAAATGTCTCCAAAGTCCTGTATATAAGACCAAAAACACTAACCTAGAAGTTAATAAGTCGAATATAGAAACCTTTGATACTAACATGTGCTATGGAATACAGAACTTGAAAACAAGAAACCCTAAAAGTACAATATGTATAGAGAACCACGCAGTGAGGCTTATGAATATTATCTCTCTAGGTAGAGCCCATTGCTAGGCTTGGGCCAAGAGTTTCTTTGGTAACCAACCTGTAAAGTTTCCAATTCAGGAAGAGGTAAAAAATTCATAATCATAGCTTCAAGGATAGCCTCATCCAAAGGAAATTCAACATCCAAAAAATTAGAACTCAACAACACACACATACCAAGGCTCGAGGTATCACAAACAATAAGATCAGACTTAAGAGAAAAAA